>CM067510.1:5499161-5554752 GCA_034509495.1 Acestrorhynchus altus | reverse complement strand
ATATTGTTGTTAAGTGGTTACTGTGGTATATGTTTTGTGTGCTGTTGTAGTTCTAATTGCTATGATTTTCCAAGCGGGTAAGGAGGGTGTTGCTAAATAGTTGCAGTAGTGTCCCAGATGGTTATAATATTTGAGCTGCCATTCACAATCAGTCCGGATATTTCATACTTGGAACTACAGGATGAGTTAGCCAGCAAAAATCTTTCAGAATTCAGGAGTCCTGTGTGCGTGCTTGTTATTGCTGTACTCAGTGTGCAAAAAGAGGCAGCTAAGTGAGTTATTAATTAGCCTGCAGCAGCTCATTGTGATGCTCTAAGGGACAATGGCTATGCCTATAACTGTGCAATTCTTTATATATATATATATATATATATATATATATATATATATATATATATATATATATATATAATTTGAACCTACGATAAAATCGTACATCATAAAATACTTATTTTACAATATAAATATTACAATTTAACACAAACAAATACATTTAATGTACATAGAGGCTGTGGTCTCTGGTCAATCTAAAACCAGTAATCTCTTAAGTGAAACTATTGAGAGCACAAAAGACAGCCGAGTGTGGTCTCAGTGGTACTGCAAATAGCTTTGCCTGACCCTGTAAACAGCTTCATGCTGCGCTCTTTGCTCTAGGTTACTGAAGGGCAGAGAGAGGTTCCTCAGAGAGAGAGGAAGAGCAGAGCAAGAAAACCTGGACACCATCCTCTGGGTCACTCCTTTCTGGACAGACTTTGCTGCTGAACAACAGCACTCATGGGACAGTCAGTCTGAATGGCTGTAATTGTGCCACTGTTGCATCCGGCTGCTCCACTCCAGCACCAGAAGAGCTGTTTGCTTGTCTCGGCTGGGGAGGAGATCCGACAATGGCCAGGCTGCATGACTGGCACATCAAAAGTCCTCTTCCTCCCTTCTCTCCTAGCCTGCACAGGCCAGCTCCGAAGGGACTTCCCCTAATCCCTGCCTCTCTGAAAGGATGTTTAATGAAGCCCTAATTAGCGAAACGCTACTAAACGTCACTAGAGCATTGTACTCTCACCGCTCTTCTGTGCAGGAGATGCACACAGACGAGAGGAGAACGCGACCTTCTTCATTATGGGGCTCCCTGTTCCTATTTGACTTTCACTTGAATTATTTATTTGTTTTTCTATTTCTCGGCCATCCCCCTCATTAAGCCAATTCGCCTTTCTCTGCTGCTGCTTTTTCCCCCTTCAGTCATCTCATATACACATGCGAAGGGGAAATAACTAAGGATTAAATCTACAAGTCAGGTCCTCTTACCCAAAATTTGGTTACGCAGGATTATTTCATTGTGCATGAATTTAATATCAACAGTGAAGAATGCTTCCTCCTTGCAAGAGAACTGTAGGCATGCACTGCTGTTTTGGTTCCTTCTGAGAAGCTCCCAACTGTGGTGGTCAATAACATCTGATAATGGACACACAATGCTACAACAAAACTAAGGATCAGGACTAGACTGGGACTTTAAAAGCCTGCTCTATTATGATCATTTGACCATAGCTTCACAAGTGTGTACTCGATTGTGAAATTGCCATAATTGCATTAACACTAGAATATTTTATTATAGGTCTATAAACGTGTTTATACTGACAGTGGTAAAGAATCCAAAACAACAAACGCTTTATCTGATGACGAACCCTTCCACAGGCGAACATGCAGGCTTAAAAAGTCTGCCTCAGCATGGTGGGCTTTCTGCAGCTTGTTGTGAGTGTGTGCGAAGGAGCCCTGTTTACAGCGCACCGAGTGGCTACATAGGCCAACTAGCAGCAGCTGGTGCTGAAAACTGGGCTCTAGTTGTGCTCAGACAGAGCACGGTGACAGCTCAGTTGAAAAGCGGAACAGTAACCAGAGGCTGTGTGAAAGAGGAGCCCTCAGTACAGCATGGATCACCGGGGGGATTCAAATCCTTTCCCCTCACAATTCAATTCTTCAAGGTGTGTCCTTTATCTGCAGCAATTTCCAAAGGCTCAAGCACTCTCCTCCCTGATGAATGAAATGCTTTCGAGAGGTGTCATCGGCGCTGCACCAAGGCCACTGCATCCCTTCCTGTTCTCTTTGTTTATTTTCCCATTTTCTTTCTTTCCTTTTTCTTTTTATTTGCCTCGTCCATCCACAGAAAAGAGCACCCTGAACACAATGGGAACAAGCACCCTGGAGAAAGACAACGCCAGGTTCTGAGTGATAATGGATTCAATTAAAGCTATTGTTCAACAGTGTACGAGAGGGAGTGATCAAAAATGCTGATGAGCCAGAACAAGGAAACATACATCATTATTCTGCAATGCAAGCGACGAGACATGTTGATGAGATCATTGAGTTGAGGCAAAACGAGTCCCGTTCTTCATCCATAGATATATGCAAAAATATTGGCACCCCCGGAACTTCTTTCAGATAATGCCCCACTTCTCCCACAACACTGTTTCTTCGGTATTCAAATGTTTATTTCTTTTGTTTGGGTGAACACAAAATATCCATCTGATTTTATTCCACACAGAATTCTTTCATTTGTATATGTGGTAAATAACAGGTGCTGCCAAAGCTGAAGTCACATTCAACTAGTCTAAATGAAGAAAAGGTGACTCAGTCACTGTAAAAAAGAAATAAGTGTGACAAATACAGACAATCTCAAGGTTACAAGTCCATCTCCAATGCCGAAAGGCCCATAATATCACTGTAGCTAAGCACCCTGGATATCGAAGGGGAAAAAAAAAATGATGGAAAACTGCAATGAAGAATTGTTTGAATTATGGCTAAAGAACCTCAAACAACTTTCAGAGACTAAAACTAAATTATAGGACCCAGATCAAAAAGTTGGTTCCACATCAGAGCTCCATAAGTGATCCAGAAGGACAATAACCCAAAGGATACTTTACAAAGCACCCCTATATGGTTTAATCTGTAGAAAGATCACAGCAACATTTTAGGGAACCCTTCAAATCGGAGACCTGGAGCCTGAGGTTATGCTCTAACCCTCGTGGTTGAACATTCAATTATACAGGAGTAAGAAACCTATTCATGTTTACAGAAAGTGAATGATTTCAGTTACTCTGTGCTACCAAATACTAAGTTAAGGGTACCAATAAAGTTTGACTTTGCTCTGCTTTTGTGTTCTTCCAATACAAACCAAAGAAATACACATTCTGGATGAAACTGTGCCTTTTATGAACAGCGTCAATGTATTTGGCAAAAACTGTACATTAACTTAAAGATGATGAATCTCCGTATAATATGTGTAATATTCATCAAAGAAAAAATACACTGAACACAGGCTTTGCTGGTTAAGACCAATAAGTCAACCTCATTCACAGGCTTCCAAGCAAACAATTAAGGCACCTGAAAGAGAGAGCACATCAGCATTTTAGTGCAATTAGATGAAAGGTCTAATACAGAGAAAACAATTTTAGCACACACTGTTCTGATGGTCACACACACTGTTCCGATGGTAACGCACACTGTTCCGATGGCAACGCACACTGTTCCGATGGCAACACACACTGTTCTCGTGATAACACTTCTCATGGTAGCACACACTATTCTGATGGTAACACATTGTTCTGATGGTAACACACACTATTCTGATGGTAACGCACTGTTCTGATACACAGTGTTCTGATGATAACACACTATTCTGATGGTAGCACACTGTTCTGATGGTAATGCACAGTTCTGAAGAAAACACACATTGTTCTGATGCTAGCAAACACCTTCCTGTTGGTAACACTGTTCAGATGGTAGTGCACACCGTTCGGATTGTAACACTCTTCTGAAGGTAGTAAACACTGTTTTGATGGTAGTACACACTGTTTTGATGGTAACATACTGTTCTGATGGTAGTAAACACTGTTTTGATGGTAACATGCTGTTCTGATGGTAGTACACACTGTTTTGATGGAAATGCACATTGTTCTGATGCTCTGGAAGAATTTAATAGTTACATTGACGTAGCCATTTCACACTTGTCTTGCAAAGTGTCTATATACATGTGGACAGAAACAGCAAAGCAGCAACACACCAATTAATCCTATGGCCAGAGGACTGCAGAGGTAAGCATATTCTGCTGCGCACGCACACGCACACACACACACACACACACACACACACAAAAACACACACACACACACACGCACCTCTTAATCGTAACCATACATTCCTGACAACCAAATATGATAGTATGCAAGAGGGTGTGAAAGCGAGAGAGAGAGACAGAGAGAGAGAAGGAAGGAGACAATGAATGTGTGCTGTGTGACAGTCTTCAGTCTTGTGTACTATGAGACAGAAAGAATGAGTGTAAGCGAGCAACAGAGACAGAAAGAAAAAACAGAGGGTAGAAAGGAAATAAGTTTGTGTATGCGTGTAGTGTGTGTGTGAGAGAAGGTGAGTGAGCAAGTGAGGAGAGAGAGAGTGTGTGTGTGTGTGTGTGTGTGTGTGTGTGTGTGTGTGTGTGTGTGTGTGTGTGTGTGTGTAAGAGAGAGAATGTGAGTGAGCAAGTGAACAGAATGTGTGTGTATATGTCCTGAAGAGAGAGAGAGGGAATGAGCGAGTGAGAGTGTATGAAAGCGAAAGCATTTGTGTGTGTGTGGCCAGCTGTCTCCAGCCATCCCCTGAGAACGGTCTCTGTACACCTGCTATCTTGCGAGGCCAGGTGGGAGACAGAGAATGAGTCACAGGCTGACAGGACGACACGCACAAGACAAAGTAGGGTCCACCCTTCTCCTCCACCCCTGGCCAAGCCGTGTGTGAATAACACACCAGCATCACAGAAAGTCACAAACGAGGTACCAAAAATCACACCGCCAAACTTTCCACATGGTCATTTGGTCAGCTCTGAGGAACCTTCTGAAGGATTACAGCTCAGCACTTCACAGCTCATTTCTCACGTAAGGCCTAGGCTGGATCTGAAGGCCACTGGGAAGACGCGCTGTCAGGATGTCGTCCCGTTAGAAAACAAGGCGGCAGAGGATATCGGTGTCTGTGCATGAATGCAATGCTAAACATTGCTTTAGTTGTAAGCTTCTTAGCACTCTGAAATCAATGAACAGATTCCTGAGGTATTACGAATGCAAAGCCCATGTAAAATTAGTTGAGAAAAAAAAAAAAACAAATGTGAGGGAAGATTTACCTTTTCATCTGTCAAGAGGCTTCACAAGCGCACTTGCTCAACCACAAGATTCCCTGTTCAAGACTTAAACCGAGTCCCAGATCAGCAATAATTCTCCTAAGTATTGCTGACATTAGCCTGAGAAAGATTAACAAATGATTAAGCGGATCTGCTCCATTATCACATGATAAGACTTGGCAGAGCCAAAAGCTCCATCATGCATAGTGCAACTCAGCAGAGAGCAAAAGAGTCTGTAAGAAACTGTCTCTTCAAACATCTCCCATCCATATTAACTCCAATAATGCAATAATGAAGCTACTTTCTTCTTTTATCTTCACGTTACTGACACAGTCTGCTGAATAACTCCCATTACTTGATGTTTTGATGGCAGCTGATGGACAACAAAATAAACGGAACTTTCAGGGTCCACCGTCAAATTCATTCCAACTTCAGATTTAGGATTTGCAACAAACATTTAAGATGGGCAGGCACACGCAGACCTGAACACACTCTCACAGAGCCTAACACTAATTAAAATCCTTCCAATTCAAGGACTCTTTTGATTGACCGTAATGGTTTAGTAATCTTGTCTCTGTGCCTTGACCTACTCTGTCGCTGTTCACGATTTATGGCACCCAATTACAATTTGTATAAGCTTTGCCAGGCGAGTGGGCCCCGGCGAGAGAGTGCTAGGCCTTTTGAGGCCTCATAATGTGTGCCTTTACTACAGATTTAGCCAGCTCTGCCCTTCAAGTCCCTATTCCTCTGCTCTTACCTTCTTCCAGTAACAAAGTTTGCCATTACCTCAAGCGCTAAGGGACACCTACATTGTCTCTGTCATCTGTCACTGTCTCTCTCTTGTGGAGCAAGAAGGAATTGTTGGAATCGACTGAATCTGTGAGTATAATATTGGTATATGTAAATGATTACTACGTCAAAAAAAATAATACTGGGGAACACTGTTTTGGGGAGTCTTGAGTACCCTGCTGCACTTCCTCGAGCTGGGACACAAAATGAGATGCAGTTGGGAATGGAGGCACACATTTCACATGGTTTCTGAGGCTCAGATGTTGTAGCTGGACCTGTAGATCCTGCACACTCATAGGTTGTCATAGCATGCATTCCATCCAGTCCCATAAATGCTTGATTGGCAATAAATCCAGTGACCAGGCAGGCCAAGGACGTGTTGCAATCTGGCCGAGACATTCCTGGGAAGCCGTTGCTGTACTATCCTGCTGAAAAATGCCAATTGGAAGTCCTGCCATGAGATGCAACACATGTGGCCACAAAATGTCCCGCACATTGTTCCTCATTTCTCTGCTAGGGGACTGTCATATGCATATGCTCAGATCACCACACCAGCAATTGGGGCAGTGTGACGCTCAACAGCAAAGGCAGGTTTAAAGCACTCACCACCAAGGTTCCATACTCAAACTCTACTCTGTAAAATGTCTGCAGGTGTGTCCTAAATGCATGTTTAGCACTCAGTGGTCTCTCACCAAGAGGTACACTAACCAAGATTAGCCTCTGGAAGCCTTCTTACAGGGTAGTGGAGGAAGAACCTTTACGCCAGACCCAATGTCTAATCAGACCCCATTTGTAATAGTTTAAATATCTGCTGGAAGTGTATGCTGAGTTTTGTAGCAATCAGACATTTCAATATATATTGTTTTCTAATATTAAATAAACAAATGTATTCCATTCTTAGAAATGTCTTCTTTGTGTTTTTAATACATTAAAATTCAATGCAATCATATCTCCTGTGTTTGATTTCAAACAAAACAAGCTGAATTAGGTTTATTAGACATGCACTTAGCTTATAGAATCGATAGTCACTATGCACAAGCTCGTTAACTTTAATAATGCAAACTTCAATAACACCGAACCCAAGATATACAGAATTTGCAAAATATGACTCAATTTTATCAATAGCGTCCAGCTCTGCTAATAATGTACAGGCTGCTGTTGGATCCTTTGATGTTCTGCCTTCAGCATTATCCAAATTGGCAAGGATTAAACACAAACGAGAGTCAGAACCATGGGCTACACTACAGCCACAGCCCCATCTCAATTAAAGCAAACTTGAACATATCTGCCCCTGTTTGTGATGCCTCTGAGCCAATTTGAGCCATTCCAGGCCCAGAGAAGCAGGAGGATGCTGGGTAGTTTGCGGGAAGTCAATCTTGATCAGTGTAACTGCCAGAGCCAGGCAGCCAGGGGTGAGGGCAAGCCTTGCGCCCAATTCTGACACAGATAGCACTTGTCAGCCAAAAGTAAGTGCATCCTCATGCCTCTCTGTTTGACTTGCATAATCAGTAACGCTGAGAGCACTTTTGCAAACTGGGACGATGCACTGGACACCATACACACCATTCTCACTGTAAGTTGGCCAGCCCTCAAAGTCCATGCTTAGCAATACTAGTTAGCTCCCAGAAGACAGTAAAAAATATCTCACTCCCGACACCACATCACGGATGATCTACAACTGTGTCTGTAACTGCCAATAAAACTACTGATTTAGAATGTGCATAACGTGCCTAAACAGGGAACACTGTGAGCAGATTAATAAACAAATCCTCAGCCCAAAGGGCCAAGAAGTTCCCTGCTAGAAAGAAAAAAAATAAGTCAAGCACAAAACACTCCTTTGCCAGTTTAACTTTGTGGATACAAAGAGTAAATGGACCTACATTCTTGTTTCACTATCTGCACAATCACAATATATTGAAATTACCATCTAGAGAATATAGAAAGAGGGAAACTCCATATTGCCGAAAGACTGCTGACATTTGTTCACGCAACTCTACATCAGAAATCAAGGGTGTTAATAGAAATATGTCTCCCTTTGCTGCAGAAATTGCCTTACTCGTTTTGGAAGGCTTCGCAATAGATTTTGGAACACTGGCACAAGGATATTAGTGAGATACTGGTGCTGATGTTGAGTGATTAGTTCTGGCTCACAGACACTCATCCCAAAGCTATTCAGAGGGTTGGAGTGAGAATAAACTCTAGCAAAAGGTATCAGTCAGTCATTATCTTATCCACTCTGTCCTGAATAGGGTCACAGTGGATCCAGAGCCTCCCTGGAATCATTGGGTGCAAGGCAGGAAGACCCCAAGAGAGTGTTCCACCAGTCCTTCACAAGGTGCTACACACACTCACACACACCAAGACATCAATAGCTGTTTATTTTGAGCTAGTCAGAAGTACAAAGGTGTAGTTTTAGATTTGTGCCAAAGAAATACTGACTATCAGACTCAAGATCAAGATTCCACGTGGTGAACCCTTCAGAAGTTTCTATATTTCTGCATAAATCTGACCGAAACCTTCACCAAACAGTCCATATGGAGAAATCAGAGGAAAATGATCCAATACTACACACCTGTGAGTGGCAAAAGTATGTGAACCTATGAGGTTAACAGATACAGTAATTTGAAGGTGCTTCAAATCATGGCACGACAGATCAGATGAGAGTGAACTGTTTTATCTAAAGAATAGGGATCTATCGAACACCAGTAAAAAGTTTGGACTTCACCGATCCACACACCGATCCAAAAAATTGTACAAATGGAAGAAAATCAGGACCATTATTATCCTCCCCAGGAATGGTTGACCAACAGAAATCATAACAAGAGCAAGACATGTAGCAATCCACAAGGTCTCAAAGGAACCTTCTAAGCAACTAAAAGACTTTCTCAACATTTTTGGCCATTATTGAGTCCAGACTGAGGAGACCATCGATGTGTGCATGGCATGGCTGCAAGGAGAAAGTTGCTGACCTCCAAACAAAACATAGATCACATGAACAAGGCAGAAGTCTACTGGATCAATATTCTGTGGACAGATGAGATCACAGTACGTGTTATGTATTTCCTTCATAAAAACCTCATCCCATCTCATCATGATTTGGGCCTGTTCTTCTGCATCTGGGACAGAACGGCTTGCCATCATTGGTGGAACAATAACTGCCGGCAAATTTTACAGGAAAGTGACAGGACATTTGTCTGTGAGCTGAATTTAAAGAGTATGTGGGTCATGCAGCAAAACAGTGACCCTAAGCGCACAAGTCATTCTTGCAAAAAATGGTTTAAAAAGAATAAAGTTAATGTTTTGGAAAGGTCACGTCAAAGTCCTGACCTTAATTAATGGCCTGAATTTTAAGAAATGTTGTGGAGGGACCTGAAGCAAACAGTTCATGGAGAGACACCCACCAACATTACAAGTTTAGGACTTGAAATCTGATGTGTGAAGTTTCATATCAAATTTATGCAGAACCCCAGACAATTCTAAAGGGTTCCAACTTTAATCATTTACAATCTGAAGTCAAAATATCCTTCATAACATTTAGAGCCGTTATATTTTTAATACACTCAAACAAACCTCACCAATAACAGTACAGACTGTAACGCAGACAAAAGCAATTCATGATATCGAAAGGTTTTTGCAGTTAGGACCAGCGATTAGACATGGGACATTTTTCCCACAGTCCTCATTGTCCGTTAGTGCTTGATGCCACAGAGAGTGAATGTAACAATTAAATGAGAATGAGCTGCAATGCAATATATTAAACATCACGAGTCATTTGCCAAAGTGAACATCTCACAGACATTAAAATAATTAATGTGCCCAACAAAGTTGTTGAGTTCTATTAAATGCTTAAAATCAGTGTCTCATTGGGCACAGATAGAACATTAGGCAAAGAGGCTTAGTGGAAGGGAGTGGGTGAGAAAGGTCTTTATCTGATGTTGCCAGGCCAAACCACGCACAATTACATCAATGTCGTGTCATAGTATCGTTCCGATCACTGCATCTCAAGAAACATTAAGCACTCTGATACACAGACTGTGGACACCCAGGACCAGGGCTTGATTTCAGGGTGAACAGTTGCAGGGTATGTTTTCATTAAAGAAATGTACCAGTTCTCTACAAAAAAAAGGTGTTTTCTATTTTTCCAACTACTTTCTCTCCACGGATATGAGGTGCAACCTACTGTATAGCTTTCAAATAATGGTTTAAAGGTTACACTTTACTGCTGAAAATGAACAACCACAAGGTATACGGGGGGAGAAATGACATCTGAAGGAAAAACATTAAATACATTACTAGTGTATTTGTGCAGTGTGCACTCTAGCACTCCTGGAATCATCTCACACACACTTATATAAAATTAAAAAGGATGAATAATTATTACCCAAGAAAGTTTCATATGTGAAACTGCAATTATGATAAGCAGTAGACATTCTCAATCACCTCAAAGTTGGAAAGAGAGAATACAATCGTCTGTCTTCTCTAGGGAGAGACAACTATCACTTCTAATGGAAAAATAACTGAATGGAGACAGAACAGTTTAACACTTTTCTTTTAAGAAAGAAGTTTTATTGTTTTGTTTTTCTAACAATTTGGGACTTTTTTATTTCTATTATGCTGATGGCAATATATATACCGTGTGTGTGTGTGTGTGTGTGTGTGTGTGTGTGTGTGTGTGTGTGTGTGTGTGTGTGTGTGTGTGTGTGTACATTTATAAAACTCAGATGACTACATCTACCAAGAACAGTGTGACAGACATCTTCTCATAGTAATGTCTTGTGAATTCTGACCATAGCTGCAGCTACTCACAGCTTCTGTACCACAAACAAAATCACCAGATATGTTCACAAGTGACACATTAAGAGCTAAACAGGCTCAAGTTCAACCTTTCTATGAAACCTCACGAGATAAATGAAAGAAAAGGCCACATAATGTAAGTAAACAGTTACACTGCATGGTGTTTTCCATATTTGGTGGTTTACGTGGCTGTAAGAAATACATTTCCCATGTTAAAGACATTAATGTCGTTGAATGGCTCTGATCACTGCATCTCGAGAAACATTAAGCCCTCTGATACATAGACTGTGGACATTCAGGATGAGAAGTTGATCATTTCAGAAGACAGACGTTCACCTTACTGTCAAGTTACAATCAGCCCTTTTAAAATGAACCCCGTCTGTGTGCTAAACTAGGTGTGGTATTGAACACCGTGTTCGTTTATAAGAGAGATAAAGGAAAGTTAAACATGCCTCTTTTTTAAAGCAGTTACATGCCGATGCACCTATAGTTCCAACCTTTACCGCTGCAGCATCTCCGCTGTGATATCTCTTGCTTTATTTAGGTTTAATGAATGTGCAGTCTTCAGCATAGTGCCATAGAAACACACTTGCTTCACTACAGCCCATGACCCAAACGTGCACGCAGCGGTTTAAGGGAACAGAAAGCTCATCATTATGACATTAAACAACTGAACTAGAGTGCATCTGCTGGGAGGGTGAATTTTATTAGTTTGCTTTGTGCTCCATTACCATAATGTTTCCTAGACCACGTTGGGCCTGCACTTCTTCACTGATTTTATGGCTTCTCTCTTTCTGTAGAATATTGAGCTCTGACTCCATTAAAACAGTGCTGCAGCTAACCTTCACCACCAGCAGCTGGCCCAGGTTTGCTTCTATAACTTTCTTACTGATATGCTGACCGTGGAGTGCGCCGTGATATATAGAGGCACATTTTTCAATATAATCATGCCACGCGGGCTGAGTGCTCTGCTGCACTGATTGTAAACCAAACCATGTGTGCACTCCACCCCAACAAGAAAACACGCACGCACGCACGCGCCGAAAATGAGTGCATGCCCCTGTTCTGTTGTTGAACACATATGCACCTTAATCAGGCCTCTGTCATTGGCTCGGCTGGGAGAATAGATGAAGTCCTCGGTGACCTGACCTCCATTAGATCACTTATTCACAGCTGATGAGGTGTGATAACATCAGCTATCGATTAGGAGATGGAGAAAAAATGATGAGAGAGGAGAGAGGGAGTGAGAGAGAGGGAGTGAGAGAGGGAAGGGGAGAATGAAAGAAGGAGGGAGGATGGGGGGGGGGGGGGGCTTGCTGTCTAAGCAGTTCGGAGGATTGATCAGGTCTCTGACTCTGGCCCTCGGTCTCAGCTCAAGACCAATTCACTCAGCTTTCCAAAATATGCCATACTCACTTCCCTTTCAGCCCAGAAGGGCTTCTTCAAATCTAAATGCAAATCAGCTATTTAAGGCAATTAACAACCTGCTCTACATGATCTTAACACAAGATGGAAATGGAGCAACATTAAGTGTAGAGCTCCAGCCTTGAAATAAAGTAACGGATGTCTGATTGTTATTTGAAATGTATGGATGAAATAGATGGATGTATAGGTAGGCAAAGTAAGATGTTCAATGTTATGTTCAAATTCGTGGTTCTACTGAATACTGACCAACTACATGTAACTTTAAAAAAGATTTTTAGAATCATAAAATATAGAATATAGAAGAGAGTGTTTTCTATATTTTTAATAAAAATCAACCGGTGTATAAATTTACTTTGTTTTTTTGTTTTATTATGATTTAAACAACAATATTTCACCAATAACTTGAATTTGTTCCATTTGTTTTTACTTTTTTTATGTATTAAAATGAAATTGTTATTGTTATTGTATAGCTGATTGGCATTGCACTACATGTGTATTAAAAGTGCAATGCTTTTTCAATGTTATAGCAGGGTATATAATTCAATTCTCTACCAATTAACACTTTCAATTTTTTTATTTAAATAGGCAAACATTATGTTAATTTACATACAGCCTAATCAAATTGCGCATGCTAATTTTACACGGATGGGCAGGATTCCTTTCTAATTTGAGGCCTTTTCTTCTAATGAAAAGTGACAAATGTTGATTAAACTGTAACAACCTGTTTTTTACAGGTTAATTTTAATTTTCTGGTAAAGTGTTGTATGGGTATTCAGCACTGATATAACACTTTGTATTTTTGTCCAAATTCTGATAATATGGTGATCTTAAATTATCTTGGCATTTCCGCACTGTTCAATTTATCCGCACACATTTATCAATGTTTTGATTCTGCAAAATAATTACATAAATAAACTAAATACTAAAGAATACTAGGCCCATATATTTTTTTCAGTGTCAACATGTGGTCATTTTCATGAATCTTCAGCCACAATCTTACCATTTTTGACTTATCAACTGTTTTTTTTTTTTTCATGAAGAAAAAATAGAAAGAAAAATGTTAAAAAATGACTAACGAAAGGCCATGGCCCACACTGTTAGAACCAAAACCATGAGTCATCATGCCCACTTCTTTGATAATAAAAATGATGAAGAGGTTATATCGTTCATTAAACATTTGCCAGATGAGCTTTGCCAGATCCGACAATATTGTTGGTATAAAATGCCAAAAGAAATTTATTGTCGCAGGATGCAGGCCCTGCCCCCTGCAGTAGAATTCCATGAGAGTCCTGGCTCCCATTGATCTCATCTTGGGCTCCATGTTGACTTTTTTTTTTGATCAATGCCCTGAGAGGTGAGCGAGAGAAAAAAAAAGTGCCCATCGATGACTGACATCAATGATGTACAACCATTGTGGTCACCCTGACAGCACCTGGTTGTCCTGACCTGCAGTAAGGCATGCAGCCACTGCTGGCCAAGGACAAAAGGAGGAGTGTGGCTCTGTAGCTTGGCGAGACTGAACGCTGTAGCAGGTGCAGGCTCTCCTCTCTGCCTGCTGGGACTGTGGAGCCGGGCCGGTGGGGTGCTTCCTGCTCCCCACACGATGGACCCGTCCCACAGCCGGCTACACGCCAGAGCAGCTCCGAGCCAGAGCACGTGAGTCCATAAGACAGAGAGAGAGAGAGAGAGAGAGAGAGGGAGAGAGAGAGAGAGAGAGAGAGAGAGAGAGAGAAAAAAGGAAAATAGATAGGGCGTGGGGGGATCAGGGCAGTCACATGTACTGCCAGACATCAGAGAACTCTGCAGAAGAGTGAAAGGGTGGGACTATTGCACTGGATTGCTTGTAACATCAACTGGTCCAACTAATGTGTCAGTACTGGCAAAAACCACGTCAATTTTAAAGGCTTTCTTATTCAGTTCTGTAAGGAATAGACGGATACAATGAAGAAAATACTGACTAAAAATATAAAAAGAAATATAATAATAAATAAATAAATAAAAATAAAATAAAAACAAGCACTTAGAATTCTATTAAGGGAAAAGACTTTGTAAAGTAATATGTGAACTATATGACTCACTAATGAAGTGTTTAATCAAAACCAAAAATACTATAACCAAGTCTGTCTAAATGTTGGCCTTGTTCAATAATACTGGGTTATAGTTTCAGTTATTGACATTTAAAAAATGTTTTTATAGTTTATAACTTTATTTACATAGCACTTTTTACAACAAAGGCATTGTCAACGCGCAGCTTTACAGAAATGCGGGTCCAAGCTTCAACTGGAAACAAGCCAGCTGACAAACAGTGAGAAAATCTAAAAATAAAGCGAGTGAGGTTTCAGTAACAGGCTCCGGATATGTAGCCGTTGTGTTGACTGTTTGAACTGCAGTCTGCGCAGTTAGAGACTCCCATTAACAGCACTATAAATAGTAGCAGGCGCTACAGTTCGCAGGATGTTAGTTTTGGTGAGTTCTGGCGTCCTCGGCAGTTAATAGGTCCATTTGATTTTACAGTTCCACATCTAAAGAAATTCTCATTTTGCATTTGACAAGGTCAGGCAAAGCATCACCAGCAGGACCTGGGATAGTGGGGGTTAAATACTTTGCCCAAGGGCACAACCAAGAGTACCCAGTCAGTCATGGGATTTGAACCCTTCCTGTTGCTGACTCAACTCTTTTACTATCAACAGAACATGATGGAAAATCTGCTTTATCCTTTCTCATTATATTTGGTATAAACTCGTGTTTTACTGTGATGTAGGGCTAATCATTATGAAAAAAATCACTATTTTCATAGTCAAATAATCAAGATGATGAGTCACCAAATATCTTGTGTAGCTACCAGCTGTTAAACTTAACTTAATGTTGATTAATGTGTTTGCTAACTAACAGTGAGGACAATGAATATGAATGCCTCATTAAAATATCTGTTTTAAAGAACTTCCCTGATCATACAAAATATTGGGTCTAGGCAATATGGGTCCTGGATTGGCACGGTTTTCAGCTTTTCCTGTTCAAAGACACCTGATTCAACTCTCTAACCTATCAATTGCCAGGATTAGTAGGTTTGTTAGAGCAGAAAAATCCAAAAACTGTGCAGGAAGCTGACACTCCAGGACTAGAATTCCCGATGTCTGTAAAAGATAAAGAATTAAACTCCAACACATTTCATCAAAACCATGAAAGTGCAGAATAGCAGCAGAACTAAACCAGTTTTTTAACCCAGTTTTCAGATCAGCAGAAGAAAGGAGGCAAAAGTGAGCCAGTGATTTTAGCTGTAAATAATGTTCACTTTACTTATTAATGACTTATTTTAACAAGGTCTTTTTGCTTCATATTTCATGTCTTTTCCTTCATACTATTACACAAGTGAGAAACTGGTTTGCTCTCCCTCAGGGAGTGGGTAGATGGCGCTCTTCCCACATCACAGACAAGCGTACCGGTCGGCTCAGGCATCTGCTGACCATTGCGTCAGAACCAGGGATCCAGCATTCTCCTCCAAGCGATGCAAATGGCGACAGTTTGAAAAGAGGCGGTAGGCTTCAGTCACGTGGAAACGTGGACAATCTCTCCCTGGCGCCGGGTGCAGGCACGTGATGTGGGAGACAACTTAGGGGAATGGGTAATTGGCATGTCTAAATTAGTAGGGGCGAAAATTGGAAAATGCATAAACAATAAAAAAAAACAAAAAGCTGGTGGAGTCCATCATATTGAGTGATGTCACTTTAGATGTGCCTGTTCTGCCTTCTGGCTTCATTATGCTTTAATCTACATGCTCTGTTCCTTTGACAGACGGCTGCTCAGTCTGTATGTTTTCTCTGCAGATCTTCCTCAAGATTTAAAGTTACAGCAGCAGTGAAACTGTATTCCACATCATGGTGGTCAGACATTGATGATTAATCTGAGGTTCATATGTCCAGTAGGGGAAATGTACAAATTAATAAAGTAAAACTGTTCGCTAGGGCCTTTCAAAGTACTTTCAAACTTTGTTATGTTAATGTTATAATATCAGTCCAAACAGTAATCATTTGTATCCATTGCAGACTAAGCGGCTGCCTTCGAGTGTCACATGCAAGGCACACAAGGGCTGGTCCATACCTAGGGCAGACACGGAACACTGAAACATCCGCCCTGAGTCATAGTGTAGCGTATACTCTAACCTGCATGTGTGATATGAACTTGTCGCTGATCACTGTCAAACTAAAATTTCATTTTACTATAAATGGGTTAGACGATGGATGCCTGTTCAACAGTGTCCTAAAGTGAGAATTTAAAGTAAACATTCAGTAAATGTAAAACCAAGTCCAGTAAAATCCAATAATGATACATTTACGAGAGTGAGGAAGTGAAGTGTAGTAAAATTATTATCAAACTGGACGGATAGAACTCGACCCACTCTGCCAAAAAGTTGTGAAATTCATGCATCTCATTTCTCCACGGTACACTTTTTTCGGAAATGGATATATACACTCGGAGCACCTGCATGAGCATTCATACGGAAAGCCGTGCGTGTTATTTTGGAACTCAATCTACTCCAATCTACAACCTGAGCAGCAGGAGAGGGCTTTTGTGATGGATCAGGTTGTTCTTTCTGACATGCTGATGGCAGCCTGCACGGCTGAACACCCGGAAACACGGCTTTACTCCTCAGACACGTCCCAGCACTGATCATCCACAGATAAAACTCTACCAGACAGCAGACTTGTGAATTACTGATCACACAGACTGCCGGTGTTACATTACCTCCCAGTCCGCTCCTCACACTTTGATTAGACGCAGTATCTTCTAGGAGATTTGATACCTCCATCAAGTTCCGTTATATAGGCAAAGCTTGGACTTTCGATAGAGAATCCAGCCACTAGTTCAAAGTATGCACAAAGGATCACAGAAGAAAATCCTGGAGTCACAGCTCAAGTGCAAACATTCATTGACGATGGAGCCTGCAAGAGCAAACACTACTGCAAACTTTAGCTAAAAAGTATGCTTGTTCTTTGGAAGTGGAAGCACTTTGCATACCCTTGAATAAGTTGGGCAGGTTATCTCAAGGTAAAAGTCTGCTGGTTTTCCCCAACTAAAGGGAAACATAAAAGGCGAGCCCCTGCAGAGAGGGTCTCAGCTGAGACTGTTCGCCGATTTGTATTCAGACCGGAAGACCACATGCAACAGCTTTATGGAAACACTGGACTTAATGTGCAGAACAGCCTGACGCGTTTGCGGCACCAAGTTGCTGCATAAACATTCGTCTTTATCCAGCTTATCCAAAGGGCTATAGATGACTGAAATATGACAAAGAGGCAGAGAAGCCTCTGTTTCTCTCTTTCCATCTGTGTAGGGTGTATTTGATGATTAACCAGCAGGCTAGCTGACACAGTGGAGGTGGCTGGCCTCTAGTGGGAGACACTCTAAAGCAGTGCTTTCCAAAGGAGCCGTCCTCAGAGCCGCACTCCTACATGTTTTCTGTTTATATCTCACTGGGATGAAGCTCGGCTGCTAAAAAGTGCTGCTATGGTTTCATACACACGAGTGCTTTTTCTCCGCAGAGTCAAAACATTTCATGACCTTTTCATCAAACTAGACAGGTTGGTAATAGATTGCTATGGAGGCTCTAAGTGTAAGGGAATAAGATGGAGACTACTTCATTGCCTCAGAGTATGACACTTACGGACACACACACACGCGCACACACACACGCACACACACACAAAATCTGCCCACATGCAGCAAATCACTGGTACTGTATCTCAGCACTACCATTTTACCAGTCACTGCATAGGCTGAATAATATACCCCTCCACACTCAGCTCCCCACACTCTCCCTGGTCTTTCTCTCTCACATGATGCTGCACAACATAGTCAGGTCCAAAAGTATTTGGACAGTGACACTATTTTTCTGATTCCACTTCTGTACAACACCTTAATGGATTTGCAACACTGCACTGGCCATCATGAATTATAACCACTTTTACACAGCTTCCATTTTCACAGGCACAGAAGTAACTATTAACATCTATAGATATAGATATTTTTAAATTCTTAGATCCAAATCATTTGCTGTTAATGAACGTTTGAAATCTGGACCCTATGAACATTCCTGAAGTTTCCTCCCTTGGAACTCCATGTCCCTATGGGACATCATCGATCTATGAAGTGCAATCCTATCAGTTGGCTGAATATGAGCAGAAATTATAGCCCTACACACTTCAAAAATAACATGGCAATGAGCGTTTCAATAAAAATGTTTGGTAACACAGTCACACTGGCAGTCACATATGCCCACGCCATTACACTGCCTCCACCATGCTTGAGAGGTGATATTACATGCTTTTCACAAACCATTGATTGGCTTCTCCGTTTTAAATGAAATCTTGGCTTCATCTGTCCAAAGATTTTTGTTCCAAAAAAGGACAGGCATTTAAAGATGGTTTTAACAGATTATTCTAGCCTTTCTGTTTTCGTGAGTAGTGATATCAGTGGTTTAATCAGAAATAAGACCTCTGTATTAAAATTCATGAAGGAATTCTTTTATCATTTTTGTATATTTAGCTGCTGGATGACGGTCTGGATCACTTAAACACAGCAAATGTTCCACTCTTAGTGTGAGAATGTTCATTAGAACAGAAACTGTTAATAGGGCTGCCCAGTGCTCCGGGCACGTGTGCTCACTGCACCCTGGTGTGTGAATTTACTAGTGTGTGTGTGTGTGTGTGTGTGTGTATCACTGTGAAGATGGGTTAAATTCAGTGGATTAATTCCCATGTGTGCACAACACAGTGGGTTAAAACAGTATAATAACATTTCAAAAATAATATAAAATAAAGGCCACAAGAAGTTCGGTATGACTAAGAGATGACTGCTGTACTCAGGAAGTATGGGTCCATAACACAACCAGACATCTGTTTCTATGATGCACAGTTCCACTTGCCAAACTTTAATATACTTATAGCCAAACAGTGCCCTACACCTTGATCTGCATAGGACACCCCAAACGGCTTAGCCAAGGTGTGACCGACATCTCAGCACTGAATAACTAGAGCTAACTGCAGCAAAGTATGTGCACAACTATAGTGAGTATGACATTATGGGGGAAAAAGGTAATAATGACACTTTCAATATGTTCTCCATTACCCACAATAAGGATTTCCATCAAAGCCTATAAAATTAACAGTTTAGTGTAGATCCAGGGCGCATTTCTCCATATTCATACAACGCTATCAGATGGTGGACCACGTAGTATTTGTATTACCACAAGACAGATTACTGAGGCCAACATTAGGCAATCAGCCTGGAATCACCTGGAATTACCTGTCGACATGCAGCACCAAACTCACTACTCATAACAGGCTGTAATAAGAGATGAAGAAATACCAAACGTGTTAAAAACACTCTTTTATCATTATTTTCTCTGTAAATTGAGAATCATAATTCTGTTGATTTCAGTAACCGTAAATGTAAGTACATTTTTGTGCCTCCACATGAAAAAGATTTATGTGTCCAGAGCTTCTGGCTGCAGATGTCAGCGCTGCCCTAAATGATAACTCCTAAATGACATTCATGGGAAGCAAGCAAAGCTACATCCAAACTGTGTTAGACTCATTTAACAATGTGATATTTTTTTTTTTCAGGGCATATTATATAAAAAGGCATTGATTGGAACGCCTAACCCCAATTACCCTCTTTTGAATGGATATTATCTTAGAGGTTCACATACTTTTTCCCCATCAATTATCCTGATTGCTAAAACTACTGGTTCAATAAATATATCAATGTCAAATGTGGTGTTGTGTTGTTCCACAAAACTCTTTATTTAGGATTTACCTGACCAGATCAGATCCAAAGATATGATGACTGATTTATTTATTTAATATAAATTTAATGATATATTAAGATTTAATATATCATAAAAATAATTTACTATGCTACTAATTGTTACAAATTTGAAAAAAAAATTCTAATATTAATATTAATTATACAACATCAACATGCACTACCACTGGTTTACCAGTACACAGAATAATTATACTAAGCACGTACAGACTCGTAAGCAGTATATCGGTACACAGAGCTACACCAAGATAAAAGTCCAGTGTAATACAGACAGAGACATTATTCTTTTGCTGAGCAAGAACAAAAAGTCTGCCACATCATTCACTTAACCTGGGAATTAATGCGTCACGCCCATGTTCCGTCCCAAGAGCGTAAAAATAATCCACAAGATAGCACATCAGTATAGAGCTGAGACTTGCGTAGAGGCTAGATTTTGTATGGAGAAGGCCCTCCAGCTTGTGGGAGTCGCATCAGAATCTGGCCCTTAGTGCAGGCATGACGGAAAAAGGTAGGTTATGTCCAAGGCCACCTGGGGAACAGTTCATTTTACCCTCCTCCTATACTCTCTCAGTCACTCAGTCTCTCTCTCTCTCCCTCTCTCTCTCTCTCTCTCTCTCTCTCTCAGAGAAGACAGAGCGGCCATTCGGACTGGAGCTGTCAGCTCTCTCTCCTGTAACAAGTGCGCCCGTCACAGAGAAGTTGGCAGAGGCGATGGATGTAAGTGCGCCGAGGGTTTATGGGAGATGACAGCTCCTGCTAAATAAAAGCACACGCGCACAGACAGTGGACGGGGGAAAGGACACGAGGGCCCTGCTCTGCTCGGCTTAATGCAAGCAAAGGCAACCCGAGTGGAACCTACAGTAACTAGCACTACTAATCCTGGTGCCTACCAGCTCCAGCAGAACACACAGGAGCCACAAGAGGCCCTAAGCAGCACCATATTAACACAGTGTGTGTGGTGACACACTGACCACAGAGCTACTCCTTGAGCCAGGTTCAGGATTTATACAGCTGGAGGAAGTTTGGCTTTTTTTGTCTTTTGCCTTGGTATTAATTTGATAAACGAATGAATAATTATTAACCAGATACGTGCGATGAGTTATAGTTCAGCATCAGCAGCTGATCTCTCCAACACCCCTTTAACCTGAATGGCACAACGGGATCTTCGCTGTAATGTTCCAGTGCCATGAATATAAATGTACTGTATACGTGTAAAGCGATCAAAACAGCACTCTGTAAGCGTAGATGCCCTCTTACGACCTGTAGGTCAATAAGCGATTTATTTGTTAACCATTTCACTTTAGACAACAACGAAAATCCTTTGTTGGGAATATGTATGTTTATCTTTGCTGTGATTGAAAGCACAGATTTAATCCAGCTCATGTGTTTTTACACTACAGGGAGCCACTCCGGAACCTGCAGAGCCTGAAATGCATTTCCTTATACGAGTCTATTAAAATGAGAATTCCTGCAATAATGCTCTCAATGCTGTAAGCGTCCACTTATCACGATGCCTGAAAGTCTGCAGCTCTGCACCACAGATCTGAAAAGCTTGGACCCTAAATAATTAAGAAAACTGCATTTTACAAAAATACAATGAAGGGGCAAGACACACATACAGCTGATTGACATTTCTTCGCTTGTATTCCGCTTGTATATGCTTTGTCTCAGGTTGCCAGTGACAAATTGTATTCAATATTAAGAGCAAACAAACATGACCAATAATCATTAGTCGCTGTATTTTTAATGCCCCAGCATTCACAGATGTGTGTGCGAGAGCAAGAGTGTGTACACAGGAGGTTGTGTACTGGGTCTCTGTTGTGTTTGGTCAGCATTTCTGTTTGTTCAATCGATGGGGAAACATTTATGAGGTTTTTCACCACCTTTCTTTCTCTTACATAAAACAAGTAGTCTGTTCTTAGCTCTTTGCTCTTGTGAGCACAGGCCAAGTGTGTGTGTGTGTGTGTGTGCGCGTGTGTGTCTCATGAGTGTTTGGGGCCAAGGCTGGGTGGTGTAAGAGCTGTCCGATTGAGCAGGGAATGTGTCTGTGGACACACCAGCCGCTGTCAATCGACTGCTCTTCACACTAGGGAGGGTCAAACAGTGACCACACCACCACCATGACCGCTTGTCCTACCCCTTCCCACTGACCTCCTGCCAGTTAACAAAGGTGAAGAACCAGGTCAGCTTTACAAATTGATTCTAAATGACTTTGTCAAGTAAAAGTAAATCTTGGGAGAAATGACCTATACGTTCTCCGGCCACAAATGTGTTGTTTCATAGCAACTGGTGTGACAGGGCTGGGAAGGCTTCAGAGAACGTTGAAAATCCATTTCAACCAAGTCAGACGGAAGTTTGTATTTGCCACACGATGTTCAAGTCTGAAGTGCTACAATGCTGAGTGGCATTATGTTGTTGTAGCCGGTCAAACCTAGGCAGGTTGGAAACAACAACAAAGTTGCCACCATGCAAAGTAAGATTAGTGTCTTAAAAGTACACCTGAGCCATCGTTCCAAAGTGACCTTTCATACATACAACAAAAAAGACAACAGCAATTCACTGTGAGTTTAAAGACAAAACACAAGAAAGGGGATCCCCTTCATTATCATATTCTACATCCACTCACATCCTGATTTCATGCACAAGTGAAACCACGGTAGGTATCTTTTTGGGGAAAGGATCTGTTTTTAGCCTGACAGTGAGTTGTGTTGGTTATTAGACAGTGTGTAACGGTGTGTGCATTTGTACCAAAGGGCCATGGTTCAGTGTGCACAGTCACATGGAGAATATGCATAGTTAATTAGTCTATGATGACTGATGCATAATGAGAACCGAAAGCGAGTGAGTTCCATCTGGATCACGGTTCACCACAAGTGTTACCAATGTTGCATCTAAAAAAGTGCTATTGGACCATCAGATCACTGTGCAGGATTGAGTGCATGTCTTTGTTACAGGGCACCTTCGCTGCTCTTTGGAATTTTCTTCAAGATTCATAAGTCGTTGCCTGGTTTTATTTACTGGTTACTACTCAGTTAAACACAAGTGAAACCAATCCTAAGAGTGTGATTAGAACCAGAGGACACAGAATGAGTTCTTCGTGAGATGCTCAATCTGATGTTTAATGACAATATTTAATTTGTCTGAAGAGGGAAACCCAGGCCTGTAGCTGATAATATAGATCAGAAAACCTGTCTAAATATTAATGAACTGTAATAAGCTAAACGGTACTAAATGTATTAAACGGTGAAGTCTGAATCATGGTGTGCACCAAACCAAACTTGATCTCTATTAATATCATGGTTACTATTATCAGGGGTGAGTAACATGGCACCATCATCCACAATATCAGTATCATCTGGATTGCAAGATGGAACAGAATCCTACTAAAATACTAAAACAGTTGAAACCTGTTATTATTAAAGATATTGTGATAATACTGTGATATGTAATGTATTTAAATGTAATGGAATTACACCATATTGTTACCACACTGTCCACCTGCAGTGTGTGTAGGGTTGTGTGTGTGACGATATCACAAGTAGTTCATAAAGTTACAATAGAGCTCCAATGTCTTAACAGCTACAATTTCCCAAAACGTGTCCAGCCTAGCAGTTGCTATTGAAGAGCATGTAACTATGTATAGCGCACGTCAGCTGTAGTGGACGTGCCACGGGCGTGCATTGTGCATTTCATTTGTCCTGTTGAAGGAAATATTTCATTAAAATAGCCACCATTCATAAATCTCTCAGCAGACTGTTTATATTGTGTAATTCACACACCTACACTTGTCACCACTTGATCAAATAGCCCTTAACATCTGGAAATTAGCACACTGTACTGTGTGCTTGTTTTGCATATTCAGACTTGCATGAGTAATGAGTAACCACGGTTACGACATAACATTATTCTTGTTGCTGTTGCTATTATTAGCAAGAGGGGAAAAAAAATAAAAAATGATGAGAATTTGAAGAAAGAGTCAGTCGCGCAAGTGCTCAGAGAGTGGATTCTCTTTCCCTGCCGGCCACGCCAGCTCTTTCACCAGTTAATACCAGTTCACCCATTTTCTTCTCTCCTCCCTCTAGACTTTTTTTTTTTCATTCAATCTCCCTATCTTCCTGCCGCAGCCCTCTGAAATACCCACCATGGCCGCACAACAGATCAGGCCGGCGCGAAAGCTGTAGCCCCCGTCCTTATTACAGCAGCTTGCGCCGTGCTCTAATCACCAGCACCAGACCCGGCAGAGAGAGAGAGAGAGAGAAAAAGACAGACAGAGAGAGAGAGGAACAGAGAGGGAGAGCTAGAGAGATCGTTAATGGCTAGGGTCTGTGCCTCAGAAACGGTCGCAGTGTTAACCAGCTTTTCCGCTCGTTTCGGTGGATTGGGGCGATGCAAGAGAGGCCCTCGAGGGGCCACAGTCATCGCACCCCCCCCCCCAAATGACATACTCTCTGATAGCCAATGCTCACTCTGGACCAGTGGTGCCCAAATAAAACAGATACACACACATACACACACACACACACACACAGACGCACACACACACACAAAAATCCAACATCAAACAGACCGTGGATAAAGCCAGTCTTTCCCCCAGTCAGTTCGCTTTTTATTTCACCCTCTGCGAGAAAAAGGGAGGAAATTGTTGGCTAAGCTGCCTTTTGTCAGTGTGCTTCAGAGACACTGTCTGAACACCAGACCTCATCTCATCTCCCAGCTCCATCTTAAAGCCTGTTTTTTGGGCCAGCGTTTGCATGTTCAACCTGCAAACTATGAAAACAAACACACACAAAATTGTCACATTTCTACCTTTACAGCACGTGTTTGATTTGTCCATAAACAGCCTTTGTTGTACTGGGATAGCACGGAGAGAGATTTGCAGTGCTGTGATGGGTTCACTAATAATGACAAAACAGAAAAAAAGACGCAGTAATCAACTGTACTGGCATCATTCTGTCTAGGACCACACAATCTCTCTGTGTTTGACTATCAAAGCCATCCCTGGGAGGGCACGGATTGAATCACCCCAGGCTTGGCACACACATATGGAAATGCTGCCTAACTCAATGCTAGGGTTTATACCAGAGATGTCATCGCCTGCAGCATCAAAAGGTTGTTTCCAGTGCAAATGTGCTTTTTAAAGGTGTTTTCTGACGATTTGTTCCAATTTCACAGACATGAGTCGAAGTACAAAGAATGGCATTTATATGAATTCATTTTCCTGACAACACAATCGGTGTTGAAACTTTGAAGCGAATCTGAGATGTGTGAACATAAGCACTGTATTCAAAGTCAAGGGCACATTCACTGCCACAAATGAAAAATTAAGCCATGTTCATCAACATATTCCTCAGCGTAGCACTGCCTGCTCTATGCAAAATCCAGTTTTGGGATCAAACAAAGACCTAAAAGAAGAGCCTTTACTCTCTGCTTAGCAAGTCATTTTGCAATTCTTGCCATTTTTACAGTATTTTTAAAAGCACATTTGATTCTGTACTGCATGTGTGCATCTTGCGTGTGTGTGTGTGTGTGTGTGTGTGTGTGTGTGTGTGTGTGTGTGTGTGTGTGTGTGTGTGTGTGTGTGTGTGCACGTGTGCGCGTGTGCCTGTACATGCCTGCTCTAAATGCTGCAGTATAGCAGCAGCTCAAGGAGAATTCTAAAAACTGAGGGTGATCAAAAGGCAGGCCTTAGTGCAGCTCCACTCCGAAAATACACACAGCATGGCAATTTATGACATGTGGATGACTCAGTGTTTCTGGGCCCAGAGATCAATCTTCACTTCAAAGACGTAAATCTTGTGCCTTACTTATGTAGCCTACTGCATTGGTGGGAGAAGACGGGAAATCATCAAAGGATCTAAAAGACAGCATGTTAGACTTCAGTGCACTACCTCCAATACAGACGAACACGTCTAGTCATAAACGCTGAGCCGACTAATCAACACGAGGTATCTCTGGAGCAACAGGCGACGTTTAATCTTATGCATGTATCTCGTAATTGCTCAACAATGTTCACATTATAAGATTCACCTAAATTCACCCCCTCTTCATCCTGTGTTCATGCACAACCTGTAAATAGTGTGGCCTAACAAAGGGAGAGAGCTTTCAGTAGTGCAGTATTTGAAGATAGAAAGAGAACACAGTGTGTATATCTGTATGTGTGTGTGTGTGTGTGTGTGTGTGTGTGTGTGTGTGTGTTTGGGGGGTAAGGGGGGGGGGGTGTAGTAGATCTGAGTGTGACAGATTTATTCCTCTCTGCTCTACCCGGATGAAAGGGGGCCATAAATAAGGTGGGAGAGGAGAAAGCTCTCCATTGAACATAATCAAGTAGATCCTTTAGACTCACATCCGTCACTCTGGTGGGTACAGTGACAACAGGGGGTCCAAGGTGAGGTCAGGGTAGCTGCCTTTAACCCTTTCACCCAGCTCACCTCTGTCATGCTTATGCTGTCAGCTATCTGGGAAAGATATGTAATTGAAAGCACCAAACAAAACACCAGGACTTGCCTCATAGAGTCAAAAATGTGCAAATGAGCGGTGTTTTATCAATACCTATAATGCATCAATCAGGTCCCTGTAAGAACCGGTGATAAATTAGAATTACTGTAATTCTTAAAAAAAGCTTGGTGCACGTAAGCGATGTGTGATGGTGCAGAAAGACATGCACTTTTAGACCCTTGATCTATAAGGGAAGGTTAAATTCTCAACATTGACTTTTAGCTTATGTTGCTTTCGATCAATTTTATAAGAATGAAACGGCCAGCTGCCTTTTACTTTGTGTGGACGTTTTAAAGCTCAAAACTAAGCAGTGATGGTCCACGATTACTTGAAATAAATCTCGTTGCATCGAAGTACAGAAGTTAAGAACATTTTCCTTTACATATGAACATGCTGTTTCGGAGAGGTCTGCCTACAGCAATAACATGCAGGTTATAAAAGGATTCTTTAATACAGTATTTTAAATCTTGTGCTCAAGTTTTGACTCAGGTTTTAAAAGCATGCATTCTCAACAATATGCTCTGGAATCAAATTAGCAGACTGCTTTCTATGCTATGTTAAGGCCTACCTGATTACTTGCTGTCATTTAGCCGTCAACCATAATTAACATCGTTAATATATCCTGACAAAACAAATCACTGTGCCAGCACCGCCATTGCAACATAAACAGCGCATGCTTTCAATTAAGAACAAAAAGAAGACAGTCTTATACACAGTCAACTTTTACTATATACAGTATGGTTTATTATTATTATTATTATTATTATTATTATTATTATTATTATTATTATTATTATTATTGTTGTTATTATTATTACATTTTATGGTCAATAATCCAGACTTTTACAGTATCTCACTGCATGTACTGGAAATACATGCTTTGTAAATAAATCACACTGATTATGAAAATTTAACAAACATCAGAAACATATAACATTGCTATAACAGTGGCTCAAATTCAGCCAGGTTCTGCTGAGCTGTGCCAAGTATTATTCTGGCAAATTAAAGATGCATTATTTATTTCTTTTAGCACAAGACTACAATGATCTCTTTCATTTTCACAATAAGCATGGCCATTCCAAATCCTTCTAGTTATTTTCAGGGTGTCTTTAATCCATATACACATTTTATTATTACGAGAAGTAATATCCAGCCACAGAGGCTCTCTCCTTCCTTCATCGTAAAGATCTCAAAGCTGCCTCTTCGTGCATGAATGATTAAATAATGCCTACACTTTATTTTGGTGACTTCCCAAGAATCCTGCTGTTTGTATAGAAAATGACACTCCTGTGTGCAAGGAGGTAAAGTGTGATGTTACAGCTGAATAAATGGTTCAGAGGTTGAAAATAGAATCATGAACACTGTATGTGGTGCTGAGATGAATCAGAGGCACTACACTGAATCGAGTAAACAGTAAAATACCAATGGTGGTACCAAACACGATAATAAATCATTAGATTATAACAGTAGCTAAGCATTACCTAATGCATCAGTGGTTGTGTTCAAAATTTCGTCCAAGCAGTAATTCAAAAAAGTCTAATACATTCCTTATAAACACCTACTGCACGAAAAAGAACTTTGTTCTTGAAATTCCAAACAAAGCCACAATCAATCAGGAAAATCAAAAACTTTACAGAAGCCCTGCAGCAACTGCGGACCAACCACGTGTTACAGTTTTGATCTGTAGGTAAGTGACTGCATTTTGATATCTCTACACTATATACACAAGTTATCACAACGACGGCCCTATTTCCCACTGACACACTCTGTACGAGTAATAAACCAAAGCGTTCCATTTTGCTCACCAAGTTAAAATCTTATAATTTGGGAATTCTGCTTATTGTCTCCTCATTAACATATGGAGCCATGAAGCAGAATTAATGTTCTCTGACCATCTACCTCCATCATCTTGTGCTGTCATTTATTTGCCATGTGCATCACAGCAGGAGCTCGTCATCAAACTGAGAAATGGTAAACTCACAGGCGACACAAGCCAAGGCTCCCTCTTTGAGGCAAAATAAGCTTACTATATCAGAGTTGGTAGACAGAACTCTTCATATTTAGCCTGTTTTGTCTTTTTCACACACCTAAAACGGAGAGGGACCAAGATTAGAGGCTGGCTAAAACTCGTTTCGAGTCACATTACAATGTATGTGCATATCGTATTGTCAGGCAACTTGGGAAAACAGGCCCCTGAGCAGAATTCCTGGTAGATACAGGCCTATTGGACACAGGACTTCACGGGTAGCCTTAATAAACTAGTATGTACAGGTAGAGAAAGAACAGTCATGTAACTCACACCTTCAGTCACGTTTACATTGTCTAACGTGTCCTGTCAGACTGAGACTAGAACGGTGTTCCTGTTTTAGTTGTCAAGCATGCTTCACTGCTTGAGCAAACAGGCACAAGCAAGCTGGAAGTGAGATGCTGGTCTCCTGTATCTCTTTCACTCTCTGTCCATTTTTTGCACATATAAAAAGATATATATACATATGTGTGTGTGTGTGTGTGTGTGTGTGTGTGTGTGTGTGTGTGTGTGTGTCATGGTTCCAGCTACACATTTATACTTAAAGCAGAGTCTACAGAGCTGTGTGTGGAACAGTTCAGCTATGGACACAAAAAAAAAGTACTGACCAAAGTTCTGGCCAAAACCAACTTCTGAGCAGAAACCAAGAATATCCTCAGCTTTTCATCAAAATGCAGAACTCGTGGCTAATAACCCTCGAAATGAAAATGTTATTCTCTTCTCCATCAGCTTTTCTCTACCTCTATCTGTGTTCCTCGTTTACATACCCGGGCAGAGCGGTGACAGTATGACAGGTTAATGTGCTGTTTCAAGGAAGGGAAGAGAGTGAGGTGTACTTCTGAATAGCACATAGGAGACGCTGTGACGTTAAATCTCTGTAGGCAGTCAGTTGCAACTTAAAAAAAAAAAAAAAAAAAAAAAAAAAAAAAAAAGAGAAAGAAAGAAATCAGTGCATCCTTTTCAAAATCAAGGAGCAACTCGTAGCCAGCGGATATTTGTTTCACTCGCAACATAAAGACCTCACTGTCGGCACGCTGCTGAGCCAGAGAGTGATCCTTAAGCAAAGATTTTACACTCCTGGTGATAAAGACTCATAATGAACCACTTTCCTGGAGCCAGTGCAAAGCAATTTCTTGAAATGTTCACAAATGGAAAGAGTATTATGGATGAAAGAGTTAATATCGTATACAAGATGCATTGATTATACAATACATACAATATCCTTCTGCATTCTTTTGTACGTGTGTGTGCGTGTGTGTGGTGCTGTGTGTGTGTGTGTGTGTGTGTGTGTGTGTAGGAGGTGACAGAAAGACTTGTATACTCACAGTTTGAGCTGTCAGGTCACTCAGGTCCGGCGCTGTATCAGGGGCTCATCCTCTCAGCACTTATCCCACCGCAGGACACAAAGAGAGGGGAGAGAGAGAGAGAGAGAGAGAGAGAGTAGAGAGAGATAGAGAGAGAGAGAGAGAGAGAGAGAGAGAAGGCAAGAGAGGGAGGGTCTGAAAGATAGAGTAGTGAGTGAAAGAGGGTCTTCCCTCCTCTCCAGCTCTACGCGCTTGTAGAAGTGAGACAGAGGAAGAGACAGAGAGAGGGAGAGAGAGAGAGAGAGGAGAGAGAGGGGGAGAGAGTGGAAGAAGGGGAGAGAAGTGAAATGGGTGTTTTTTCGATGTGATCTGTGCGGCGGTCCTGGAAGAAAAAGCGAGCATCAGAATGAGTGTGGCTGCTTCTTTGGCGTGCTGTGCGTGTCTTCACACATAGCTGGGAGCCCAGTACGGTCAACCACACGCGTCTGCAGTGTGTGTGTATACACACGAGCACACATACATACACAGACTCTCTCACACACACTCACACACACACACACACACACTGGAGGGGGGAGGTGGGGGTAGTGCCTAGGCATTCACTCACTGGCTGTGGCTTACACTGTGAGAAATGAGAGAGAGAGAGAGAGAGAGAGAGAGAGAGAGAGAGAGAGAGAGAGAGAGAGAGAGAGAGAGAGGAGGGAGAGAAGGAGGGACAGAAAAAGAGTGAGGGAAGGAGGAGGAGGAGGAGGAGGAGGAGAAAGCGGAGGAGGAGAGGATGCGCTGACAGCTTCATGTGAGCTCCTCGCCTGCACTGACCGCTAACACAGTTTCACGCAAGCTTTTCGCCAGCTCTGACCGCTGAACGAGGCTGACAGGTACTGAACGACAGAAGGGAGAGAGGCATCGCACTCTTTGACTCGTCCTCCAGCTCGCTCCCCAAATCCCACTCACTTTAAACATACGCCTCCTCTGCTTTAACACGATGCCCACAGAGAGCGCAGCCATGAGCGTCACGTGGGAGAACAGTGATATGATGATCTGTCAGGCAGCACTCTTCCTAAAACATCTGTATGTTTCTCCTGTAACACCCTGCTTGAGGAGATTGGCTGCAACAGAGCAAGAACATGGCAAGGAGGAAGCTGTATAGGGCTCACGGAAACACACATGTGCAGGGTTGGGTAGATGTTGAAACCCTTTTAAACAAGTACTGGTTATACTCCAGAACTGCGTGCTTCACGTTGACCAGCCATAACATCCATGTCCTTGTTTCCACACTCGTTTTCCATTTTCTCAGCTCCACTAACCACACAGGAGTCCACCTGTTTCTCTGCACACTTTGTTATCCTCATTTCATCCACACCTTTTGGCCAGGACCCCACAGGAACACCACACCAAGTGTTAAGTTGGTGCTGGGCCATTCTCACAGCTGCAGTGACGCTGGGGAGTGGATCAGACAGCAGTGCTGCTGGAAGGTTTAAACCCCTCAGTGTCGCTGCTGAACTGAGGATGGTTCCCCAGCCAACTGATGAAGGACTAGAGGGTGACCAACACAAACTGTGCAGCAACAGATGAGCTTCTGTCTCCGACTTTACATCTGCAAGATGGAGCAACGAGGTAGGAGTGTGTAATAGAGTGGACAGTGTGTTTAAACCCTCCAGCAGCACTGCTGTGTCTGATTCACTTGTACCAGAGCAACACATACTCACCAATATGTCAGGGTCACTGCAGTGCTGAGAATGACCCTCCACCCACATAACACCTGCTCTGGGTTGCTCCTGAGGGGTTCCGTGGAGACACAGATGGAGTGGACTCTTATCTGTAGAACTACAAAGTGTCCCTGCATGGTCAGCGGAGCTGATAAAATGGACAGTAATAGTGGAAACAAGGCCACAATGTTGTGACTGATGTGTATTTAATGTGTAAATCATTTGTCGTTTTCACTGAACAATCATTAAAATGATGGTCATGAGGAGACCGCAAGATATGGACACCAAGTAAACCGGTTTATGCATTTTTCAAAGATGTCCTTCATATTTTTTTCTGATAAAAAAAGAAAGTGTTACTAACCAGCACTACAAATATGTATGACCAGCCCTTGAATGATTGGGTAGATTTTAAATATAAAGTGCCGTAACTGGAAGGCCCCTTGTGGGTCTCAAACTATTCAGAGCAGAACACACTCCACTGATTTCAATTAAAATACAAATTGGCCATTTGAACCCTGATCTTAACGCTGGGATTTAATTTCTCCTACACTCTAGGAAAGTCTCCACAGCCGGCTTCTAATTAAACAGCACCTTTACATCAGCATCATCACTGTCATCATAGAATTCACCGTTAATGCTTGTCATTAACATCATGCTAATGTAGGGCTGCATGATATAGATAAAATACTTTTATTGCGATTTTATAGCTACAAACATCAACAGCAATATGCGCTCGTATTCCCACCTTTAAGGCTTGATCTGTAAGGTCTGGACCAAAATAATGGACATTAGTTGGATTAGTTGAGCGACTTGATTCAGCAAAGTGTGTTAAGGCCTTTAGACCTTTGGCAATGTCAGCACTGCAAAAGCAAACATTAAATGTTAACTACTATTAAACAAACTTGCGCTGTATCACTAAATAGGAAGTATGTGTTTGCACAACATGTGAACCAATTATGTGACTACAACCTGTCTGCACATACGGAGATTTAGATGTTTACAAAATCATTTTCATCAGCCACATCTTTACCCAGGTCCAGCTCTGAGAGTAAGTATTCTGTTCAGACTGTGGACAGGCAGTGAAATCCCACAGGACTCATCTCACTCCCTCCCTAATTAAATTCTACCTCGTTAGCCTGCACAAGAGGCAGGGAGAGACACTGCACATCTAAATCAAATCACATCAAATCAGATCTTTTTTTTTTTTTTCTTCTTCTTCTTCTTCTTCACTTTTTTCGTCTTATGAGGGCTTATGTTCCAGCAGTACCTTGCAGGAACCTGAAGCATCAACCCTTTGCAGTCAAAATAAGAAGTCGTATAGGCTCTTAAGCGCAGTATGTAGTCAAACATAACTACAGACATTAACAGACCATCAGTCCATTCCCCCCACTCACATTAACATGAAAATGCACTCCAGAACCGCGCTGTTAAGCACTTGCATTTGCAGGCACGCGCACACACACACACATGCACACACATGCACACACATGCACACACAGCTCAGACAGTCATTTAGCACATCTGCCGTGTGGATCCCTTGCGGTGAGCCATCATATCCAGTTAGCACTGTGGGCCTGAAGTGAGACCCAGAGCAGCAGCCTGTCTGGCCTGCCTGGAAGTCGGCGGGATCGGCTGAGCGTTGCCCTTCACCCAGCCCCACCAGCACCACTCAGCACCCCTATTAACAGGTCCACGCAGGTGCCCTCAGCCTGTACCGCTCCGCTCCACAAAGAATGGCAATAGCCACCATAATAGAGCGAATAATGGCAATAATAGCAGGCTGCAACTCCTCTGTTTGCTAATTGGCTTGTCTGCTCACAGCCTCCACTCTAAGGGTCATGGGATTTTGTGGGTGGCATCTGTAAATAGCTAATCAGCTCCCCAGGCGCTCGCTTCACTTCAGAAACTATTTCTCTTGAATTCGTAAATAAAGGGTGGGGATTGGTGGGGAGGGGGATAACGGCGGATGGCTACGATAACTGCCAGAGACAACAGAGGCAGAAATAAATAATGAAGCAGTGATTGTTATTCCTGCGCAGCCAACAGAAGCTGTTTGAAGTGCAGACTCGCCTTCATCTTGTCGTGCCTGAAAAAAAAAAAAGAAAAAGCATTGCGAGGCCACACGCAATAAAGACGTCTTTGACGCTTTTGGAGAATGACTAACAAGATGGGGGGGGGGGTGCCTGGCATGGATGCTGAGGCTGGGGTATTAGGCTGCCTGAGGTGAGGATGGGCAGAATGGACAGGGAAAGCAGGGCACCAAAGACCTGCTGCATCCTTACACTGAGATGCACTCATAATAGACTGGTGAGCTCTCACAACCAGAAGACTGGTCATTTCTCTCGTGCACGTCACAGCTGAAAATAATATTCTAGGATATTATTTTTTGCAATGCCTGAGACTTTCTGTTTGCTTGTGTTTTTATGCAAGTGTACACTACTCATGGGCATGTACGAGTCAGGTTCCGACAAACTGCATGATGTGTTGTGAAATGATGTTAATAAAACAATGATATCATGAAATATACTACTGTACACAGAAGCCACAACACTTTAACCACTCAAAGATTAAGTAAATGTTGATTATCCCTTAAAAAAGGGGCCCTAACAAGGGCCAAGTTGTTGTGGCCAGACAGCTGGGTCAGAGCATCAATGTAGTGAGTATTGGCCAACAGTGGTCCAAGGAGGGACAAATCAAAAAAGTGATTGGGTGCTGGGCTCCCAAGGCTTATTGATGTGTAAAAGCAATCAAGGCTATTTCATCTAGAATCTACAGAAGAGCTACCGTAAAACAGGTTTCAGAGAAGTGTAATGATAATTAGACGTGCAACATCTCACAACGCACACAGTGCCCGTGCCAACCCCTGTTCACCATCAAAAAGGCTCAAGTTCTGACGTACTCTGGACTCGTTTTGCATGCACAGCTTGTGCAAGGTCTATGCACAAATGTGCTGTTATATTTAGGTCAGGGAGTGTGAGGGGTATTCAAAAGCTTCAGGTTGGGTCTCTTCAGGGAGTCTAAGATGGTTTTAAAGGTATGTTTAAAGCCATATTACCCTCCTGTAGAAGCCATCCACTTACAGCCTTAGTCCTTGATCAGCTGCATCCAGGATTTGGTGGTAGTCTGTAGAATCCATTCTTCCACTTCTCCTGTGTGGCAACAAACCCTCAAAGCATCCGCTTCCATGCTTCACAGTTGGCATGTGTTCTATTTTATAGAACCAGAATTGCAAGTCGGTATTTCCAACATCTTGTGGAACCCACACCACAATTAGTTGAGGCCATTCAACTAATATATATATATATATATATATCTCACACACACACACACACACACACACTATATATATATATATGTGTCTGTTCGCCTTACAGCAGTCAAGGGGAAAATATCTCCTTCCTAGGCTAGTGGGCTAGTTTGCATGAGTGTTTCTTTACCATCACATCTCCAACCTGATCTCGTCACTTCTCCATGGCTTTCACCACACTACCGCATTATACTGCTCCATCAGTCACACAATCAGAGCAATTCAGGCTGAGCAGATCACACCATGCCACTAGAACTGACGGAGCCTGACCAGGAAAAGCACACTCTGTAGATCCTTTGCTCGCTCTTATACAGACATTACTTCATCTCTTATATTGTCCTTCTAACAAAAGATTCATTTTCACATGATGCATGTTGTGAGCATGTGAAGTGTGAGTGTGGTACCCTGTGACGGTAGCCTGGCCAGGTAGTATTGCTGCCTTGCACCCAGTGTTTCCAGGTAGGCTCCACACCGACCTTAATCCTGACCTGGATGAAGCAGAAAAGATGATGTGACTAATTTTTCAGTCACAATTAGTACAGCTTATTATGTTGTTCCTGTAAACAATACAATACACGGAAGCTTCAATATTTGCTGTAAAACATTTTGAATAATACTGAGGTCTGGACATTCCATCCATTGTTTTGTGAAGGCCAGCAGCTAGGGTTCAAGAGCTAAAAGTTTGTTTGAAATCTTTGCAAATGTATTATAGATAATAAACATAAATATAAATATACAAGCAATACATTTTTGAGTTCATAAAGTAAAAAAAACAAATTTTTGCAAGCCTACAGGAGTTTGCATATATTATTTTTGTTTTTTAATAGGGATTCTTGATCAGTTCCACATCCTCTCAGATCCATTGCCTTGACATGATGTAAGGATGGACAAAATCAATAACATCTTAAAATCTGAAACAGAGCCTGATTTTCTCTCTTTACGTGTGGTTTGACTGCAATCTTTCTGGTGTACATGGTCTTGATCCCATTTTCCTAATATCCTTTAACTCTCAGAACCCAAGATCTGCAGTTTGTGGGAAGTTATTTGCTTTATTCTATGCTTCAGAAGTCAGGATCAGAGTAAACTATGGACAAAACACACAGCACAAAAAACTACCAGACTTATTCTAACCATCATTGTCTGAGGACTTTTCAGTGATTAATTCAGCTTTGAAAACCACCTGTTTCTAACCTAAAAGTCACCTGTTTCTACCCGAATTTAATCCCAGTTTAAATGCCAAAGGAGGTTCCAGTGCATGTTTACTGCTCTGTCCATGTGTATATGCTCAACCTGCATACAGACTCTGACTGATCAGTGAGAGGGGGTGGGGTGATATCACTGACCCACATATTGGGCTATAGAGGAAAATGAGTATGAAGGGGCTGTTTGCCCTCTTCCTTTGCTCACACAGTGTTCAAATTTCAGAATAAAGGTTTTGAGGATGGATAATACTGATACATGCATCCATAAAAACAATAAAGAACATATAGGCTGTTTATAAACTATTTTAATAGTCCAAGTCTAATTGTATTCCATTTTTTGACTGTCAAGTACTTTGAAGAGAACCGTATTATAAAGATCCACATCAATCAACTCAGGTTTTCAGTCCTTATTAGCAACAAAACACAAAAAAAGGAAAGTAAATGTAAATTTTTGATCAAAACATTGTAAAATTCATACAATTATGAATTGTATTCAGAAAAATTAAGAAACATTTGAGTAGGATCTCTTATAAATATTTTTGGTGAATAAATTTATGTAAAACTATGAAAAACTTCCCACAAATTGGCCTAAAGTTGTAAAGGTTAATCCTTTTATGGATTAGGCTTTTAGAAACTCGTGTTGTTTTTTCCTTAGACTTACCTCTTGCTCATGCAAGAGCAATCTTTAATCTGATTTAACTAAAAAAAGATTTAATTACTAGAAGCAAAATTTCAATCATCTATTGCTTTTTTTATGCAAATCGTGAAAATGATTGGAAAATTTTGGAAACTTTGCTTTCACCTTCCGTACATCTAATCTCAACACAAATATATCCTGAAAATGACAGAAAAATGAGGTTAAAGGTGTCTTTTTAATGAAACACTGCCCTTCTCAGTGATTGTTCATTACTGTTCTGAGGCATAAAAAGGCAACATATACTTTGCATTTACAGTGACTTATATAAAACACATACTTTACACATGATTTGCCTATGGAGTAAAACTGTCATCATTTACTACCCCACACTGCATATGAAAGGCGAGTACATGAAACAGCAGTGCTGTTCCTGTGGCTGCATTTGGAAGAAACAAGCTTTTGTATGTACATACATCTGTTTTTGTGTGTGTGTGCCTTGCATTTAAAAGCCTGAGTCTGATATCCACATGCTGTATATAGCAAAAGGTCCTCTTGTCCTGATTCAAAGAGCGATGCAATGAGGAGGTTCTGATAATATCAGGATAACAAGAGCTAATTAAATTTAGTGTGATCACTGGAGAGTGAATTATTTAGAGAGAGAGAGAGAGAGAGAGAGAGAGAGAGAGAGGCTGAACCACCGTTAGATTGCAGCCACTCAGTTTCATTTCTCCTTTTGTTCAAACTCAGGCCTCACTCTCTGCCTTGTAACAAAGGGCGGGCCAACATCTCAGTCTTCTGTTTGCTAATAAATCATTAATATACCCCTGTGTTACTCCGTCTTTAACTATGGGTTAATTATCTTTAACAGGGAATAAATGAACGTACTAGCAGCAGTTTATTCAAGTAAACGTTTGTAGATGCAGGGGGCGAAGGGGGGGGGTGTAAATATTAATATACTAAATCAGTGTATTGATTACCATATCTAAAACATATCTGTAAGAGTGGATCAATCACCAAGCAACATACACCAATACAAGAACGGAGCAAAAGCATCACAATACTAAAAACATTTTCAATGTCTTCTTGAAAACAATGCCACATTATAGGCCTTGACCTGTACTTTTGTTTACATACTACAACTTCTACCTCTTAGACGCCTCAAATGAACAACTTTATCTAACTTTATCATAAATCACGGGAGAACATGTAGTGTAACCAAAGCAATTATAGCTAAAAACATCCTTCATCAAGCTAATGACTATTGATTGCAGAGTCTATGAATTTGCAAGAGAAAACATACCTCCAGCCTCTTCCTTCAACCTTACAGCAAATCAATTGGCAGAGAAACACATTGTAGTGCACAGCTAGTGTGTAATTACAGACAGATTTACAACACTCTACATATCTAACCGTTTCATTCAGCTCTAAGTTTGAAAGCCCTTTTGGGTTGACTCCAAGGATTGACTCCTTACTACTATACAACTGTATTAGCCAGGCAGTTTACAGTGGTGCTTAAACGTCTGTGGACCCTTTAGAACAGGGGTGTCAAAGCGGGTCCGAAAAGGACCACTGTGGTTACAGGTTCTTGTTCTAAACAACCAGCAGACAAATCAGGCAAACTTCAAACTGATCACAAGAGCTTCTGTTTGGCTGGACTTGCATCCACACCGGCTTGTTTCTGACCCAGTTTGACACCCAAGCTTTCAATTCTTCAATATGTCTGGAAAAAAAATGGACTTAAAACGAAAAGGTTTTTATACAGTAGACAAGGAGAACTTAATCAAACAAATGAGAAAAATATCACACTTCCCCTTTATTAATTATAGAAAAATATCCAAAATTACACATCTATGAGTGGCTTTCAGTATCTGGTGTGACCCCTTTGTTTCCATTAACTGCTGATTAGTCATGCACATCTGCTTGGAGGAATTTGAGCCAGTTTTCTGGTGGACTTTCTCCCATGAACTTCTTGATTTATGTCCTTCCACTGCATTTCTATTGGATTAAGGCCAGGACTTTGACTGGGCTATTTCAAAACAGTGAATTTGCTGTTCATTTGGAGAGCAGCAGCAAACTTGTCATGCACACCATTGTTGTTCACTGTGCTCCTGATGATGGACTTATGAACATTAACATTATTCATAACAGACAATGAGAGAAAGGCCAAGTTGCTTAGAAGTTAGAAAGCTGGAAGCATTAATCGTATTTTTTTTTTTTATACTTTCTTGTCCTGATGCTGTAGTCGTGTGATATCAAGTTGTTGCTGTTTACATTTGTCTCTTTTAAATGGTTCCACAAATGCATTCCTTCTCTTCCTGAGCTTAAAGAAATGAAAAAAAACTGGTCTTACTGATCACACTGAACACGTGTGAGCACATGTTTAAGTATAGTGATGCCCTAAAACTGCCATTGATACCTACTGCTCTTTTAGCATTATTTTTAGTAGGTCTTGGCCCAGAATTATATTTAAGATTACTGGTAAAAAAAGAAAGAAATTAAAAGAAACATATGTTTTTGGTGTTAAAATTGAATACTGGAACATGTTTTTATCATATTGCATCATATGTTGCCTTTTTTCAGTGCGATCAGAATTGATCTAGCACTGCATTTCATTCTGCACTTGTTGCATTATTCTAATATGTAAGAAACAGACCAAAAGATAAAAAAAATGGTATCCTGAATGAACCTAGCAGCATTACTGCCATGCAATGTCAAGCTTTCTTATACTTCACTGATAGTCAGATTTATTAACATTTTCCATATGCTCCTCATAAATCCCTCTTTCGAGATACATTTTCCAGTTCCACAATCATAAATCCTACTAATTTGTCTCAAATCATTACAAAGTCTAGCTCCTCATCTTGTCAGTTAGCATTTGACAAGCTTCTTAATGCTTGTGTTTATGAAATCTCTACGTAAGTTGCTTATACCAGTTTGTGGTATAGTTCACAGTTCCCAGTGCCCTTAGCATTTCTGCTGTTAGTATCTAATCCCTTTCCCAGATAACAATATGGACAAAGTGGTAGCCACACATCTTAAATATTTCCTTTCTGCTGATACTGGCCATCTAACCATTGTGCACCTTTTGATGCTAGCAAGCATAATTCTTTTTTGTGCCTTTCCTATATTAATTGTCATATTAAGAAAATAAACTTTCCAGTTACGATTTCATGGTCTTTCAATGTTCTGCAGATGACATTCAGTTATACCTAAACAAAGATTGCACTGCCTTTCCAAACAATATTACTGTTGTTGGTGACAAGAATGTTTGATCTTAACATCTGGGTAAAAAAAAAAATCACATTACATAAAATAAAGATTAAACTAAATAAAGATAGAACTGAACACAATTCCCAAATTTCCAGAGGGTCAAGTTTATGTTGCAATTGTTTGTGTGACTCTTAAAAACACTCAGATTGTTAGAAACCATGGCATTTTCTTGATTCTGAACTATCAATTGAATCTGGACTGCTTTCTTTGACCTCCACAACTTTGGCTGCCTTCACTTTTTTCCTGAATATTGATGATGCAATGCCTCTAGTTTGTGCATTTATCAGCTCCGATATTGAGTATCGCAAAGCCGTGTTTATTGGTCTTCCTGCTAAATATCTAAACAGACTTCAGTACTTTCAAAACTCCACTGCCAGGGTTCTATCACACACTTAGCACACATTCCTTTCAATTCAGCTACACTGGCTGTCGGTCTGTTCCTAAACACAACAATAGCTTTCCCACATTAAAAATCCTTCATGGTCTCACTTAGTCTACCATTCTAATCTTCTCCAACTTTTCATCCACTCTCACATTCTCAGATCCTCTGGTAGTAAGCAGCTTGCTGTATACACTGCACCCAAGACTCTCTATGAGCATCAAGGCAATTAGTGTTGTAGCACCCAAAATCTGAAACCAGTACTTTCCAAATTTGTCAGTGACTGATCCTCAGTTATTTAAATTGCCAACTTAAGATCTACCCTAACTCAGTCTTGGTTTCTACCTGAGAAAGGTGGATATATGAGGGAAACAATAAAGAATTCAATAAATAAAGTAATTACAGAAAGGTAGATTAGACTGCTAGAAACCATCGAAAACAGTCTGTCCAGTTTTTTTTCAAAAATTAACTCAATTAGATTGAGTATAGGGAATGAAATGAAGGGTTTATGATTCAGAGCATATCTCAATGTGTCCAAACTTGGTGATGGCACTGTTATGGCATGGGTATGTATGGCAGCCAACTGAATTAGATCAATGGTGTTTACAGATGATGTGTCTGTTGAAATAAGAATTAAGTCAGCTGGAGTTAGAGATACATTTTCCAATTACATTTGAGTTGCAATTTGCGGGCAGCCTATAAAAAAAACATTCCTGAGAGCTTGTCGAATCATATGAATTATATTTTTGCAAATTTATGCAGCTTTGCATGATTTAAGAAGCTGAAGTTTCTTAATCATCGGCCTGATGGCAGTATAGATCACATGAGTTGCAGAAACCCACTTGAGCCAGTGTTGACATTTGCTGTCGCAGTTCAAGAGTGTTTGAAATGCAAATTCTAAAAAAAAAAATAATAATAATAAAGAATGCAATAAATAATGCATGAAATAATCATGCATTACCAGGTAAAGGTCATTTGAACCTTTTGCCTGTAAAGGTTAATGTTGCATCCAGACCAACTCAATCAGTAGCTGAAAGATGATCAGTGATTGATTTTGGCCAAGAAAACACTGAAATTCCCGCTGAGAGAAAGTTACATAAATTGGTCAATGTCCAGATACTTATGAACCTTGACTATGAAACTAAGGTCTCCTCAAAATTTGAAATATTGGAGATAAAAAGGTTTTGTTCAGCAATGACAATAATAACCTAAAATTAAACAAAGCATTAAGAAAATAATACACAATAACAAAAACCAGGCTAGAAACAATCCATCTGCAGAGCTGGAGAGACAGCCACAGACAGCCATCTGCCTCCATCTTGCCCTATCCCCTGCCTCCTCCACTGTTACACCAACCATCCTTCTTACCTGCCTTCCTCCTCGATGGTCTTCGACATACAGTAATCCAATTTCCACCGGCACCCTGCTGGTCAACAGCACCGGAGGCGGTCGTCGTTAACCCGGGCCTCGACCGATCCGGTATGGCAGTCATATTTATGATCCACATTATAGTTTTGGCACAAGTTTTACACCGGATGCCCTTCCTGACGCGACCCTCCCCATTTATCTGGGCTTGGGACCGACACCAGAAATGCACAAAGTACACCCCAATGGCTGGTTTAAGGTAAATGTTAACATTTAAACATAGTAAATGCTACCTTCACCACTCAATGTATTTAATTATTTGATTCCTTTTCTGAACTGTCTTTCTGCTTCATCACTGTTATTTCATAATAACACACTCCCCTCTCATTTAACACACACACACACACACACACTTTCCTTTAAGATAGATTTCATACCGTACTTTACCAAACCATATTGAACATTTCACTTCATTTGATTGGTAGTTGCAAGTAATATTCTTGCCCTAAAGAGTAAGAACATTATTCTGTCAAGGACAATGAAAGCCTTTATTACCTCCATAATTGTATTCAATGGATAATTTCCTTGCTGACCTGTGCAGGTTATTGATGAATCAAGGTAATCTAAATCCCTATAAGCACATTTCCGACATATTGATGAAAATGTTGGCCTTGGTAGTGGTTCAGGAATACCCCTCATTCACCATAATCTCACAGTATGCAGCTCTAATGAATACAAAGTGAGCAGAACATGAGTTGGGGTAAGTGCTGCTCTGTTGAGATGAATGAAATCTATTTTACACAAAGGGCCATTGAAATTTTGTAGGGAGGAGGAGTCCTTATTTTAGGGGGTATGAGATGAACACTATTAAACACTAAGTGAAATTGTTATTATCTTTTTCTCATTCAAACTGCTGCAAGACAAGGTCACAACTCATGCCTAGCCCATTCATTATCCTGTACGGAACACAGAAAACGTTTAACAAAGGGAAATACGTAGGGAGAATATATGTCCATATATTAAATTGTTTTATATATTGCTCACACTTGTCAAAGCTTATGACATAATTCAACCTGGAACGGGTTCATATCTTCATAAGATGAAAGATCTTAATCCATTAAATGATATTCAGTGTATTGGTTGAGTTTTCCAAAGCTGAACTCCATGCAAACTGTCATGACCTAGTCCAGCCACAGGAGGGGATCCCTCCACGTACAACAAAAAGCACTACATGCTGCACACAGATCTATCTGAATGTGAGATCATCTAGAGTCTCTGTCTAAAATCATGACTAATATGGAGCAGCAAAGTAATGAAACCGTCATACCATAAACTGAACAACCAGACTGAGAATGACAGGAGCACATATATGCAAACAGAACTGAAGTATCACACCAATTTCTTCTGTACTGTTATTTAATTTCAGCATCTGGTGTTTATTTTTATTGTCAAAATGTATCTATTTGCATAATTCGGTGAATATTCTTATCCAGGCCAATTGACAGCTGGTGCAATCTGGCCAAAACAGTGATCACAAAAACAAGTTGTGTGTTTTTGTCATTGCCTCTTTTTTTGTAATTTTGTAATTGTAATTACATGAGATGGCATGTGATATCTTTATGGAAGGCCTTTGGTTTCTTAAATATGTAATTACTTGATGTGTACATACTATCAGATGTTTAATATCTTGAGTAAAGTGATGAAGTTTTATCAAAAATTGCCAAATGATTTTTTTTTTACATATTTTTGAATATGGAGACTTCACAGTCAAGATTTAGACTAGATTTCTGAACAAAACAGTTACAAATTGGTGTCTATAAGTTGAGAATCAAAAAAATATATATGACATTGTATAATATAGCTTATTACTGTTACAAAATTCAAAAATTCGGTCTTAATTTTTTGGCTGATTTTGCCTCTTGGATCCATGCCAATCTCTAAAACTACTTGTCACAGCAGCCCAAAACTTGAAATTATTTGTTCAGGGCCAACTTGACCAACATGTCAGGTAATAAAAACTGCTTTATTATATTGGATTTTAATAACAGGAGCTTCTAAAAACAGTAAGATTTTCCACAATGAATTTCACTCAGATGCTTCACTGCACTACAAGATACTACTGTTAGAAAGAGTAGGTTCTGCAGTTTCTAACCATATGTGATTAGTGCCAGTGTGTCAAGGATTTCCTGACTTACAAAGCTGAGAACACAAGGTGTGATTCTGCCCTCACAGTGAGGGCCGAGGGCCGAAAGGGCTTCGTAGAAGCATGCAATGGCACTCAACAACAGTGGTGAGTATACCCAACAAAATGTCAGAGTTTCAGTAACTTTGCCCATGTGCCCTGGAGCATCAATTACAGCTTCACAATGATGTCTCATGCTGTTCATAAGTCAACTTATTGTCACTCTTCTTGGAAGGCAGCCCTCAGGTCATAGAGGTGCTGGGGTACAGAGTTACGAGCCTCTACACAGTGACTCAGCTGATCCCATAGGTTTTCATGTCTCGACAAAGTGCAGGCTACTCCATTTGTTGAGCTGATGCTGACGCCATGAACTCTAAATTAGGCCTTGCATCATCACAATGAATGGATTCATGATGTTATTCAAGTAGTAGTTGTATTTCTGCTCAACTTTCATTAGTGAACAGCGCTGAGGCCCACTTGTCCCTCACCCACCTGGCCCATTCAAGATGATGATGATGCCTGTGCCTGGTGCTGCGGTCAGGTACCCTTGCAGGTCGGATTTGAATGGTCCGACATGACACTTGGGTGACCCTCACGCCCCTTTAATGTGCCTGGAGTTGTGTGGCATTCATCATCCAGTTCTGCAGGGCACTGTTCACAATGAAAGGCTCAAAAGGACAACGAAAGGCCTTTCTTTGACTCTTCCAGTCTCTCTTCATCTCTGTTGCAACCTGCTGATGACACACTGTGACAATCTAAGCTCAGTGGCCACATCCGTCTGAGAACATCATGTTGAAGCCTCGCGACGTTGAGGTAGTATTGATCCATTGTTAGGTGTTGTCTAGGTCTCATGATGTTAAACTGTGAACAGCATGGTGAAGAGGTGTGTTTAAATACCAATTTTAATTAAACCAGGAAACGTATTGGTCGATTCATGGATCAAACACCTGTTGTGAATTTTGCTGCTGGTTAGAGAACAGTAGGTTGTGCGTGTTGAATTCATTTCAGAAGTTCAGAGAAGGTCCCATTATGTTCACCTGTAAAGGGTGGAGTGCATTTTAGGTTCATTCTGAAATTTTACCCAAAAGCCAAATATCCCTAATGTTTTGTGAGTAGTTCATAGTGCGTCGGTGTATGTGTGTGTGTGTGTGTGTGCGTGTGTGTGTGTGTGTGTGTGTGCATGCTAGTGTAGGGCACATTTATTTGCTTGAAGAGATGAGTCTTCAGTCTGTATTTGAAGGCTATGTTTGAAGACTCTTTGGACAACCAGGGAAAGTTCATAGGACACAGTCAATCTGGGGTCTTAAGGGGTGACTGGTCAAGATAAGCCACACAAGCTCAAGGTACACTGTGGGGATCAGACGATGGCTGACTGGTAGGAGGTGGCTGGTCTGTTGTTGGATTTGTAGACAAGTATACGGGCTCTAAATCTACTGGAAACAACAGAAAAAAACGGTGTGGGTGACATCTGAGCAATATGCATATCACAAACTGTAAAAAGTGAAGTATTCTTTTATGAATCTGGCAATTTTGGACCAGAAAAATAAGCATGTAAAAATAACCTGCCCTCAGAACCACCCTACACTACAGAGTTTTAATTTGCACCTCAAAGGGACATCACAAGACGTGCATGTTCACTTCAACGGATTGGTAGTGGCTGGCCAAACAGTAAAGATGCAGACAAATCTTAAAATCACCCTTCTGTTCACCTACATGGAGATATGGTTTGGTGGATTCCAAAAGAATGTCCAAATGCAGTGACATTTGGGGCTGTTTTAATGCTTTTGAGCTGCCACGTTACAGTGAAAATAAGTCTTAATGATACAGAATACAAATTCACTCAATAGTTTCATCAGCAACAACATTTTCACACTCCTACTCCTTAGTATTTGGGTAAATCAAGTGATTATGCTGATACTAGATGATCATGATGATGATCTACTCTTTAAGGCTGAATGAAAGCGAATCATGCAGCCAAATTGGATAATATAGAATGTCTTCCCAGAAGACTTTAGGCTTTTATAGCAGCAGAGGTGGGACAAACCCCGTATTGCCTGTGAGATGTTTAACAACCACATATGGACGTAATATTTATCACATACTTTTGACCATCAAAGATTCTGTGGAAATAATGTCCGAGATGAGAAATGTTACAGTCAGATTCTATGTTTTAAAAGTACAGTCTGGCATAAATGGATTATTCATGCTCCCATTAGTAAAGCAGGAGACCAGTCCATTTATTGGCTAGAAAAGGACCAAAGGGTCATCTGAGGCGAAAGTTTAAATATTCATTAATACATAAACCCCAAGCCCTACACTGGCTGAAAATTGCTTTGAAGATGAGGTTGGGTGTGAAGGATAACTTTAGTAAGGTTGGTTTTCTAATTGACAAAATATCCTTCATGAGTAAAAGTCTATAGGCAATCCTCAGAAGCAGTTTCTCTTGTGGAAGACATTAAGATTCACTCTCATTTGCATAATGCCTTTAGGTCCAGTATAGACATTAATTACATTGATAATGCATTAATTTTTCACTTTGCATACTACTCCAGTCGTTAAGCACTCCCTCATTTTACTCAAAGGTCAGTTTTAATCACTGACTATGCTAAAACAGATGTTTTATTACAACCCCTCATTACGCTTTGTTCAAATTGAAGGAAATGATCACTAAGAACTCATCAAAGTCTGCCTTGCCCATCATATAACTAGAGCTTAATAATTCTCTTACCTGTCAGGATGTAGGTATGTACAGAAATATATAGAAATATAGCATTTATAGAGCCCTAATTCAACATCAGTTGTATGGAATCAAAATAAGCCTACCACACACTCATCATGTGAATATATTGATAATCACATGTCTTTCTGTATTATATATTAACATGATATGCATTTTGTGAAATATTGTTATTCATAATGCTGGAGGACCAAAACAGGACCAAGACAAATGCATATACATTCAGTTTATACAATATTTTGTGCTTAAGATGTCAAATATATCAAAAAGCGTTCAATATAACCCTTATTATATAGACATATGTTTAAGGTATTTTGCTTCTATGCTATATTTACTTTTTGTTTTGTTTTTTTCTTGTTTATGTGTGAACCACCGTCAGGTCGGTCTGTCTGTAAATCTTCAGATATAACAAAACCAGATTCACATTAGAACACTAGACTTCTCAGTGCCGTTCTATGAAAAGTGTATCTTACATAATCTATTAAAAAATATTGAAGTTTATCTTAAAGTATGAGCCAGTGTAATGCCATCCGACAGTAAGAACCTTGTTTATGCAGTCTTTTATTCCCTCTGCAAATCAAACTTTACGGACTAATATAGTGAAACTATTCAATAAGGCCACTCATTTACCTACTCTAACAACTTCAAAAAGTATGTTGTTCAGTATGTGACTTTCCTATAATGGCCATTTCACATGAGAATGTCGTGCCAGAAAGAGTCGGCCCCAAATTGCACCACCAGTCATTTTCATTAACAACCACGTTTTAATTAAACATTGATTACCTGCTAATTAGTCTAATGATTGTCCCCAGATGAGGGGGACCAGGTACAGAAAGTGACAGAGGAGAAAAATGAAGGATCTGAGGCAAATGGAAATTGTGTTTGAGATCCCCGAGGGCTGACTGTTTTGTGATTATTTTTGCTTTTATAAATGAGGCCTTCACCATGCATTTCTCTAATTTATGTTTGTCTGATGGCTCCCATATGACTGATGCATAAAAGATTGAGTGTGTGCACATTTTCATCAAATTTGGGCAATTTTCTGCCACTGGAAAGCAATAAATACATTCAAAAAAAGACTGCAACTGGCACACATTCAAATTAATCTCCATTGTGATAATAAAGGAATGGGGCTGTTGATGCAAAGTTACTTCAGTAACTAACAGTGCTGCTAGCAACATCCTACAGCAAAAACAAGGCGACTTCTGGAGCTAGCTATCGCAAAATCTCACATTCAACATTCCTTATTCATCAGAATTCCTATAATAAATACATCAGAAAAAAAACAAAACACTGAGATGGAAAGAAAAGCAACCACATCTATTCCAGGTCACTCAGTCTCATAATGTGAGCAGTGTGGCTGTTTGTTAATGCTCACATGTCGTCCTCTATGCCATCTTAGTGCATACAGTTTAATCTGTGGCACAACCCCTCTAAATCCAAAGACAGATAAATAAATTAATTAATAAATACGCAAGTAAATGGGAAAATAAATGTATCACAAAAGCCCTATCATGAATAATGAATGTGTCATTCTCTGCTCCATTATTCTTGTTTGCTTTGATTCAGGCATTCTTGTTTCTCAGTCACAGGAATATTTCATCCACATCAAATACCCCTCCAGCACTCACTGTCAGCATCAATACAAATGTGTGTTTTAATTTTTTTATTTTTTTTCCCCCACCCTGCCTTTCTTCTCCACCACGGTTGATTCATTAGAAAGTGCACCAATGACAACCATTTGAAAAAGAGCACAAACAACACACTACAGCCAAATCAGACCCCAGTAACTGGTGGACAACATGCTATAATATGCGTACACTGTTTTTTCCTGTTTACTGTCTATTAACCCTCTCTAACTGTACATTTCAACTCAACTCCTTCCATTTATTGCTGAATGTCATTCCAGCAAATGCAGTTCATTTAGTTCATTTGAGAGGTAATCGAATTGCCGAATGTACACTTAACTGAGCAGCCTGAGTAAAGAGGAACGCCATGTGTCTGATGGACATATATCTATGACTCTTGGTGCAAAAGGCTTTTTTTTTTTCTTTTTTTCCCTGGACCAATGCCTTGCCCGTATCAGAGATGATTATGAGTTCAGTGGTGCGAAAAGCAGTATCAAGATGGGCAACGGAAAGATCGATTTCTGTTTTTATGGACTTAATTCAATATGGACTATTTAAACTGACGGGGCGGAGAGAGAAATGAGATTGTATTAGCTAGGTATGGATTTTTGCCATGTGAAAGCTTTTGGCGCAGAAGGAGGAATGGTTTACAAGTCTCGACACTGTTTAAAAAGACCTTCATGAGGCTAATCACTGTAAACTATGTTACAGTGAAAGTCAGTATCTATAGATCGTGTTGCCTTCACTCCAGTGAAAGGTCTTAACTTCTTACTAACCCTAACCTGCAGATCCTGCAACCATATTACTGCTGTATGTCATGAAGTATAGAAACACATTATAATTGACATGGATTTATTTAAACTGTTCTGTGTCAGGTGCAGAACGATGGTACACATCTTCACCACATATATGTTTAATAGAACAAAAACATAAGAAAAAGTTATTGCAGGGAGGTGTAGCCAAACTGTCACCCTCAGCTTAGAGGAAATTAGTCCCTGCACCAGAATCAATACCTTCAAGCACAACTAAAGTTTGCACTTGGACAAAGAAAAAGCTTTCCGGAGAAAAGTTTTATGGTCAGATGAGATAAAGATTGGGTTGTTTGGCCACAATGACTAAAGACAAGTTTGGAGGGGTAAAGGTAAGCCTTTTAACTTCAGAAACACTGGACCAACCGCCAAGAGTGGATGGAATGGTGAAGAAGGGGGAATAATTCAGTATTTGTAAACATTTATGTGTGAATATAATGAAAATATATGCAAGTTATTACAATTTTAGTTGAGTGCTGATTCAAAATGTTTATTCTGCTTATTTATTTTCTGTTATTTTTATTAGAATTATTTTTTTATTCTATTTTTTATACTTTATTTTTACATAGATGGGTGCAGCTGTAAGAATTTGCAATTTCTCTCTGTGATTAATAAAGTAATTCTCATTCTGATTAGAGTGAATGGGTACGTTTAAAGAAAGCTGTACAAATGCAAGGAGGCTATAGTACCCTGTTGGACCTGCCACTAGTCTGTACACAACATGAGATACATTTGGGCACAGAGGCACATAGGTCCTGCGGCACTTTTGCCCACAGATGTTGCAGCTGGGCCTCTAGATCCTGCACACTCGCAGGTTGCCAAAGTGCATCCCAGTTGGTGCTATAAATGCTTGATTGGCAATAAATCTGGCAACCACCTTGGCCAAGGAAGTGTTGCAATATGGACAAATTACTGGTAAACCCTTGTGTGTGAGCAAGCATTATCTTAATGAAAAATGCCAGTTGAAAACCCTGCTGTGATGGGCAACACATGTGGTTGTTAGATGTCCTGCACATATCAGTAAAGCTTTAAGTGTCCCTTGTATGACTATTAAGGCTCATGGTCATATGCTATGGCTTCCCAAATCATCAAAACAGCAGTAGGGTCAGTGTGTCACTCCAAAGCAAAGGCAGGATTGGAGCACTCACCACAAGGTGTCCATAATATCTCATTGTGGATCCCAAACAGACCGATGTTGGGGTTACCATGTACATTTAAAGAGTGACATTGTAGGCACAGCTATATGTGAAGGACGTTTAATTTTTCCATAAGTGTGGCTCTTTAATGTAAAGGGAAAATGTCCAATGCTCCTTCCAGAGCACAAAAAGAGCTGTAGGGTACCAGAAGCCATAATATGATGCAAAGCCAAGGCCATTTGTATTCATATTATGCAGATAAGTGCTCTGTAGTCCTTCAAGAAGTGCTAAGGAGAAGAAACCCTTACAAAAGATTCTTAACCTTACATGCTAGTCTCTGACCCAAACAATTCAATTGAGCGTGTATTGCAAATATGAAGAATCACTTAGCCAAGTAGCGAACCCCTCGGTCACTCTATGAAGGTGCTTTTGATTTGCGACCATTTGTCTTATTGAGTGCTGTTGCTTGTCAGAGGGAACTCCGTGAAGGCCTGTAGTCAGAGACTAGCAGTACATCTGTCACTGTCAAAAGGACAGGGATCCTCACAGCGGATAGGTCAGACAAAATGGTGGGATAGGGTCCTGGTAGACCAACAGAGGGCTACACAAACAGTCTGACTGGCACAATCGTACCATTACCATAGACACATACACAGAGTCTCAACATAAACTTTAACCACAAATGTGTGATGCTAGATGACGTAATGTGTTTCTTTCTTCATCTCGGGTCATCATGCTGTGTCACGCTGTTCCATTAACTAATAGCCTCACACTAAACAAGAAGGCATGTCAGCACAAGGTGCAAAGCTTAAGGAGGCCCTTTTGGGCATTTTGCCATGGTCAATGCATATCAGAAAAGCAATGCACATTCATATCAGACCCCAGATAAATTACATTTATGTTTGTACAAAATCTATATAGAGTAAAGTTATTTATTCAACCAGCAATTCTTTTTTTGACCAGAAAGGACACAGGTGTCTCCCAAAAAATAATAAGACGAAAAACAAGTTTTACAAAGTTTTATACCATTCCAAATGGTCCAAGCTGTTTTGAAGCATCCCGATTGCCCTGATTCATTGCGAACAGCTGCTTTAATCAACTCAGCAGGTGAAAAACAGGAGCTCTCTGCAGTTGGATTGCGGACAATCATGGCTAAGACAAAGGAGCTCAAGGCTGTGCATTGTGGCTGCTCACAAGTCAGCAAAGGGCTTTAAGGCCATATCTGAGTGTTTTCAAGTTCCAGTGGCTACAGTGTAAAGTATCATTAAAAAATACAAGACGTCCCGCACTGTGGAAAATCTTTTTTCCCCAATGATGTGGAATGATGCTTGTACATCTTCTTATCCTCTGGAAGATGCCCGCATCATTTCCGGTCCTCAAAAAATTGCTGGTTGATTAAAATTAACTTTAAATCAAAATTTACCAGGGGTATGAATAGTTTTAGGCTTTACTGTATGTAATAAAAAACAATGTAATAAAAACATAATACTACACAATATAGTTGATTCTACAAACATTAGAAATAAATACTATAAATTAAATACATTATAATAAATAACTATGGATGCTTAAAATTTTGAAACATCAAAATGTAAATTTATATTGAAAGATTTATAATTTAATGATTTTTTTCCCCCTTACCTAAACATGCAATAAAACATGTTTTGGCTGGTTGCCAATATATTATTAATATTTTATTTACCGTATTTTCCGGACTATAAGCCGCTACTTTTTTTCCTCGCTTTAAACCATGCGGCTTATAATGAGGTGCAGTTTTTCTTCCTATATATGTTATTTTCCAGTTGTTTTGGGGGTTTTTTAACGTTGTGGGTGCGGCTTATATTCCAGTGCAGCTTATAGTCCGGAAAATACGGTACTTATTTATATGTCATATTTTATGTTAATAAAAAAAAATAAATACAATTAGTAAACATGAAAGAAAAGCTCATTGCCACTTACAATACATTCTGGTTCGATGTAAACAATAATCTACTATTTAAGTGCCATCAGGTCACACGGCTGCTGATGTAACTGAAGTGCTACCTCATTTTACTGCGACAGAGGGGTTTGTGACTGCTGACTAAATTCTTCATCTGCTTATGAGAAAACAAATTGAATGTAATGTATGGATAGAGTGGAACATTGTATTAAAAGTTGAGCAATAAACAGGTTCCCCACTTTAACTCGTTTAATATATGATATAATACATGAATTCAAAACAGCACAGCTCTGAACTACAAGCAAACAATAAACAGAACTGCCCAGTGGGTTAGACCTTTACTGGTCTAGTTATAAGCTGCTGGGGAGAAATGCATCTGAAATGAAAAGATACAGTGCCATGCAAAAGTATTCACCCCCTTTGGCATTTTTCGTGTTTTGCTGCCCTACAACCTGAAATTAGAATGGATTATTTGAGAGTTTGCATCATTTCATTTAGTGAACGTGCCAACAACTGAACATTTTGATGTGAAGCAAACAACATATAGGACAAAATGACAAACTTCAGTGCACATAACTATTCACAGATTCCAGCCATCATATGCATCACATCTGACCACTGTGTCAAATTTCGAAAATGTCATCAGTTTGTCAGTCTTTTTTTACAATAAATAGGGTGTAAATCTAATGAGCCTCTTGGGGATATGGAGTAAACTTTTAACACCACTAAACTGATACACTCACAGCACATCACAGAGCCCAGTATATTGATTTTCAGAACACAGCAGAACTTATAAACATCAGAACATCAGAAAAGATGATTTGGATGGTCTGTATTTAACCGAGCTAAAGCACTGTGCATGGACACACATCTCTGGTGTTAAAACTAAGACGTCTGGAGTTTTTTTTTTTATAACTGAAATGACATGTTTTGTATTTATTATTACAGTCAAGTACTGAAAAAAGTACCACTGACTACTGATACCAAATTCTAGGTACTAATACAAGTACTGGTATAGGTTCAGAGGTGAAGGGCACTCAACCCTATGCATGACATTGGAAATATAAATACTGACACTGCAATATAATATAATAAGAAGTGATTTTTGAAAATGTAGGAATTTTCACTAGAAGTCAACAGGGTATTTATGATGCGGTAGGAGAACCAAGGTACTGCTCAGCCCTCATAACTACTGACACTTTCATAAACTTTATAAGCTTAGCATTGTGTTTAACATTTAGAAATTCTACTACCAAGAAAACGTCTATGCTTAACACGAGTTGCTAAACAAGTGACAACTGACAGTGAGTTGAAGCCACGCTGAATGCTAATTAAGTATCTGATGGCAATTCAGTGATTCAATCACAATGAAGCTTCGAATGTCTTCCATTATGCCAAGAATACTAAGCACGCTATAGTGCGAAAGACTTCCTTCTTGAAAACACATGCAGAAAGACGTCCTGCGATTTCTGATTGCACAAAGCTTTGAAGAAAGCTAAAGACAATATTCAACAGGACACAAAGATCACAGCTGTCTTGAGGATCTGGTTACTGCATTCGGTCAGGAGAAAAAGCCATCAGCTTTGCTTCAAAGCCATACAAAAGAAAATCAATCACAGGTGCCAAGAGCGCTTCAACTTGAGCTGCAGTTCCACTGAACAAATGTCTCTTGAGCGCATACATGAAGGATGCATAATGCCCCAAACTGAAGCTCATTTATTTGAAGGCCAGACATTCTGAAAACAGAAACAGCATGATAGCTGTCAGTTTATATTGACTGAACCGTTTTATCAGGAGTAAAAAAAAAGGAATGGCCGTGAGTAAGTTTATCAGGTCTGAAAAAAAAAAATGATAACAGAAATGCAAAACAAGAATGCACTCACAAACAGAAGCTTATTTAAGTTGTCAGAAAGCCCTTTACCCTCATGTGGGTTCAATCAATCAAGAGTTAGGATGGAAACAGTTACAATAGCTAAAATAATGTCTTTTTCGACTGAAAAATGAGTGACCCTGGAAGGTCACTGGACAAACGTAGCCGAGACAGAGCAGGGACTCCCACTGGAGGTTCTGAATGCTTTTCAAATTGGAGTCCGGCACTGCTTTGACACGCTGCTTCATCCCAATGACGCCCAGAGTGTCCATTATTGGTGGTCTAGCCGCTAAATGAGCAGGGGGTGGATGACCTCTGTGATCTAATGAGCTGGTGTCACAGTTAAAAAGTCTAGTGTGGCCCTGTTCAGGGCCAGATACCTCCCTGAAGGACAGTTACACAGTAATTTGATGCATCGTCTGCCTGTGTGCCTGGTCAATAAGACACTGACTGTGGCTGCACCCTGCGGAACCTGAAACTTGAAACAAAAATCTAAACAAAAGGATTAGTTTTAACCTGATATAAGTGATTGTCAGAGTAGCTTTCTTTGCCCAAATAAACAAGTGAAATAATGAGTTCAAATGTCCCAATTTGATCCGGGCATTTTAAGTGGATCAGGCATCACCTTTTAAAGTTCTGATCTTGTCCCTCTCCTTAGTTTTGTTCTAGCAGCATCCTCTAGGACATTGGTTCTCTATTTCTACCTAAAGTTTAAAAAACATTTACATCTCTGGTTAGATAATTGCATGCATTGTGTGCCTGCGTCCATTTTATCAAAATTATTTGTGCATTTCCATTATTGCCAATATGCATTTTTTGAATGTGACTGATCTCTCATTTTTACTTCTGCTTATTTTTTGTTCCAAATGAATTTAATTTTAAGGGGTATTACCACCCCACTGTAGATTACTGCCTCCCCCTAGGATGGGTCTGCATACCACTAGAGAGTGCCTGGCCCACAAGACAGCAGACAGCAATGCGTCACCCTCCTGTTGTTGGTTTGTGAACATATTTCGGGGAACAGTTAGCAGCCAAACAAGGCTAAAGCTTCGTAATCCTTCTCTCCAGTTAGTTACGTTGTGTACATGTCAACAGAACAACGGCTGCACCATATAAATGGTAGAATGGCAAGCACTAACAGGTGCTTTTAACTGTTATCTGTTTAATGAAAAGGTAACTTAAACCTCTCTGCAATAAAATGCATGTGCATGTTCTGTGTTCTTTAGTCCACACTGCCAAACTTGTACAACTGCAAAGATATTCCATTTTAAATTCTGGCATTAGCTTACCAGGCAGTGCATAGAAACGGAGCAAAATATATTTCTGAACTATTAGTATCATATTCAAATTCTAGGACACAAAGATCCTCTAGTCAAGAGTGTTTAGTAGTCAGAGGTGACTGTGCCTTTGCAGTATGGACTCCAAAGACATTAGACTTGTCTCTAAGGAGTTGTTTAAAACGACACTTAAGGCTTTTGGGGGTTGAAACATCTAGTCCTTTTAGTTTGTCCTGTGATCAGTTTGTCATTGTATTGTCTTTTAAAAATATATGCATATATATATATATATATATATATATATATATATATATATATAGTAGGTATAGTAC
>CM067510.1:5088027-5498818 GCA_034509495.1 Acestrorhynchus altus | reverse complement strand
ATATATATATATATATATATATATATATATATATACACACACACACACACACACACATTTTTATTGCTATGAATCACCTACTAGTCTGGAAGTAAATGTTTACTGACTCTTCATTTATAGCTGGTTAGAAATCGAACTATTGTGGAAATGCTCCACTGTACCAAGTGATTTGACTGCAGCCTTTGAAAGGAACTGGATTAGGTAGATCAGTCAGGCTGGATTACAAAGATATCAAACACGCAATAAAGTTTAACACAATTTCAAAACTCCTCCTTGAACTGCCACCTTACCGTGGTGGAGGGGTTTGAGTGCCAGAATGATCCGAGGAGCTATGTTGCCCGGGGGTTAAATTTTCACCCCCTGTCAGGGTCTCCCATGGCAAACAGGTCCAAGGTGACGGGCCCGACCAAGAGCAGTTCAAAAAATCCCAATGAAACACCAGAAAAAAGGCCCCGCAACGTCGCCCGGTACGGCGCAACCGGGGCCCCACCCTGGAGCCAGGCCTGGGGTCGGGGCTCGGGAGCGAGCGCCTGGTGGCCGGGTCTTTGCCCATGGGGCCCGGCCGGGCCCAGCCCGAAGAGGCAACGTGGGCCATTCCTCCTGTGGGCCCACCACCCACAGAGGAAACCATTGGGGTCGGGTGCTTTGTGGATTGGGTGGCGGTCGAGGGCGGGGTCCTCGGCGGCCCGATCCCTGGACACAGCGGCTAGCTGTTGGGACGTGGAACGTCACCTCGCTGGGGGGGAAGGAGAATGAGCTTGTGCGGGAGGTCGAGAGGTACCGGCTAGAGATAGTCGGGCTCACTTCCACGCACAGCTTGGGCTCTGGAACCCAACTCCTCGAGAAGGGTTGGACTCTCCACTACTCTGGAGTTGCCCAGGGGGAGAGACGCCGGGCTGGTGTGGGCTTGCTTATAGCTCCCCATCTCAGCCGTCTCGTGTTGGAGTTTACCCCAGTGAACGAGAGGGTCGCCTCTCTGCGCCTTCGGGTAGGAGTGAGGACTCTGACTGTAGTTTGTGCCTACGGGCCGAACGGCAGTGCAGAGTATCAGACCTTCTTGGGGTCCTTGGGGGGGGTACTGGAAAGTGCCCCAACTGGGGACGCCGTTGTTCTGCTGGGGGACTTCAACGCCCACGTGGGCGACGACAGTGATACCTGGAGAGGTGTGATTGGGAGGAACGGCCTCCCCGATCAGAACCCGAGCGGAGTTCTGTTGTTGGACTTCTGCACCAGTTACAGATTGTCCATAATGAACACCATGTTCGAGCATAGGGGCGTCCATAAGTGCACATGGCACCAGGACACCCTAGGCCGGAGATCAATGATAGACTTTGTTATTGTCTCATCTGAGCTCCGGCCCTATGTCTTGGACACTCGGGTGAAGAGAGGGGCAGAGTTGTCAACCGATCACTACCTGGTGGTGAGTTGGATCCACTGGCGGAGGGGCAGGCAGGAGAGACCTGGCAGGCCGAAACGTATCCTGCGGGTCTGCTGGGAACGTCTGGCTGAGCCCCCTGTCAGGGAAACTTTCAACTCCCACCTCCGGGAGAGCTTCTCACAGCTACCTGGGGAGGCGGGGGACATTGAGTCTGAGTGGACCAGGTTCTCAACCTCCATTGTTGACGCGGCCGTCCGGAGCTGCGGGCGCAAGGTCACTGGTGCCTGCCGTGGCGGCAATCCCCGAACCCGGTGGTGGACACCGGAAGTAAGGGATGCCGTCAAGCTGAAGAAGATGACCTATCGGGCCATGTTGGCCTCTGGGTCTTCCGACGCAGCCGACAGGTACCGAGAGGCTAAGCGTGCTGCTGCTAGGGCGGTCAAGGAGGCAAAAACCAGGAGCTGGGAGGAGTTCGGGGAGGCCCTGGAGAAGGACTATCGGTCGGCCCCGAAGCGATTCTGGCAAACCGTCCGGCGCCTCAGGAGGGGGAAGCAGTACCCTGCCGACACTGTTTACAGTGCGGGCGGGGAGCTGCTGACCTCGTCCGGGGATATCGTTGGGCGGTGGAAGGAATACTTCGAGGACCTCCTTAACCCCACCATCACGTCTTCTAATGTAGAAGGTGAGGCTGAGGACTCTGAGGAGGACTCGCCCATCACCCGGGCGGAAGTCACTGAGGTGGTCTGTAAGCTCCTCAGTGGTGGGGCTCCGGGGGTGGATGAGATCCGCCCAGAGTATCTCAAGTCTCTAGATGCTGTTGGGCTGTCCTGGCTGACGCGCCTCTGCAGCATCGCGTGGCGGTCGGGGACAGTGCCCCTGGAGTGGCAAACCGGGGTGGTGGTTCCCCTGTTTAAAAAGGGGGACCGGAGAGTGTGTTCCAATTATAGGGGGATCACTCTTCTCAGCCTCCCCGGGAAAGTCTACGCCAGGGTACTGGAGAGACGAATTCGGCCGTTAGTCGAACCTCGGATTCAGGAGGAACAATGCGGTTTTCGTCCTGGCCGCGGAACACTGGACCAGCTCTACACCCTCCGGAGGGTGCTTGAGGGTTCATGGGAGTTTGCCCAACCAGTCCACATGTGTTTTGTGGATTTGGAGAAGGCATTCGACCGTGTCCCTCGGGGTACTCTGTGGGGGGTGCTCCGGGAATATGGGGTCCGGGGCCCTCTGTTAAGGGCTGTCAGGTCCTTGTACGACCGGAGCAGGAGCCTGGTGCGCATTGCCGGCAGTAAATCGGGCCTGTTCCCAGTGCATGTTGGACTCCGGCAGGGCTGCCCTTTGTCACCGGTTCTGTTCATAACCTTTATGGACAGAATTTCTAGGCGCAGCCAGGGGCCGGAGGGGGTCCAGTTTGGGAACCACAGGATATCATCTCTGCTTTTTGCAGATGATGTTGTCCTGATGGCTTCTTCAGGCCAGGACCTTCAGCAGGCATTGGAGCGGTTCGTAGCTGAGTGTGAAGCGGCTGGGATGCGAATCAGCACCTCCAAATCTGAGGCCATGGTTCTCGACCGGAAAAGGGTGGCGTGCCCCCTCCAGATCGGTGGAGTTGTCCTGCCTCAAGTGGAGGAGTTCAAGTATCTCGGGGTCTTGTTCACGAGTGGGGGTGAGAAGGAGCGTGAGATTGACAGACGGATCGGTGCTGCCGCCGCAGTCATGCTGTCGGTGTACCGGTCCGTTGTGGTGAAGAAGGAGCTGAGCCGAAAGGCGAAGCTCTCCATTTACTGGTCAGTCTACGTTCCCACCCTCACCTATGGCCATGAACTGTGGGTAATGACCGAAAGGACAAGATCGCGGATACAAGCGGCCGAAATGAGTTTCCTCCGCAGGGTGGCCGGGCGCTCCCTTAGAGATAGGGTGAGATCCTCGGCTACCCGGGAGGAGCTCGGAGTAGAGCCACTGCTCCTCTACATCGAGAGGAACCAGTTGAGGTGGCTCGGGCATCTGTTTCGGATGCCCCCTGGGCGTCTCCCTGGGGGGGTGTTCCAGGCACGTCCTACCGGGAGGAGACCGCGGGGTAGACCCAGGACACGCTGGAGGGACTATGTCTCTCGGCTGGCCTGGGAACGCCTCGGGGTCCCTCCTGGGGAGCTGGCTGAGGTGTCGGGGGAGAGGGAAGTCTGGGCTTCCCTGCTTAGACTGCTGCCCCCGCGACCCGGCCCCGGATAAAGCGGAAGAAGATGGATGGATGGATGGATGACAATTTCAAAATAGATGCTACCAGAATTAAATAAAATATTCACAGAAAAATACATGAAAAAGATTGTATTCACTGTGTTCACTAGTGTTAATAAACAACATGCATTACCTAAGTTGTGGAGCTTTATCACCAACAGTTAGCACTAACATGATCAGATCAGATCAGGGGGAAACAAAACTTTGATCAGGACCCTAATAATGGCAAAACGATGATCAAGAACTACATGATCATCAGAGTACGACCAGCTGAACTTGATATTATTGATACTTTCACATCAACACTGCCAAGTCAGTTGACCCATTGTCCAAAAAATCTCATAAAATGTAATAAATATCCAGCACGGTAACATCTGTGCATGACTGCTGGGGTAGGAAAACTTCAAGAAGGTGTGCTTCTCAAAGATTTGGGAGAATAAAGGTTTGTATTGAGCAATGGCATCAACCCAGTCATCAAGCTCAACTTTTTCCTGTGTGCTTTCCTCAATTACACAATGACAAGAGACACACACAAATTATTCATGCATATGGCTTGCATCCAAGTTAGAGGTTGATATTTTAAAGTGAGATCCAAAAGACACTTCTTTCAGATGTCATTGAGGGGAAAAAATGATGCTTTGATGCCTTGATTTAAAAATTCCACAGAGACTCATTCATAATCCATCAAGCGCAGACGTTTGTAATCAATAACTTGAATCTGAAGCACTTAAGGCTTTGTAGATCCTTCAGGGGTTTATGTGGTTTGGAAGCGAACTTCAGGATGGGATAGTGAAAGATATGCAGATGAATCTGCGGTGCTGTAACTTCAGTACAATATAATAAATACACAGAACACTCACATTTACAGCATTTAGCTGATGTTCTTATCCAGAGCGACTTACAAGGTTCTTCGCGTTACAGAGGTGGGCCAGAGGAGTGTTAGGAGTCTTGCCCAAGGACTCATGTTCAACCACTCTCCAAAAGAAATGAAAGCTGGATGAATCATAACTTTCTCCTACTGAACTCTGAAAAAACTTTATGTAGTGGGTTTTACTGCTAGGCCCCCCCATATACACTGCCCTCCAGATGCATTGGAACAGTGAGGCCAATCCCTTTATTTTTGCTGTAGATTGAAAACATTTGGGTTTGACATTAAAAGATGAAAGTGAGAGAAAATATCAATAGTTCAGCTTTAATTTCCAGATACTTTCATCTGGATCTGATACATACTTTGGAAGATAGCACCTTTTGTCTAAACCCACCCATTTTTCTTGTGAGCAACATTATTGGAACAGACACACTTCAAATAGATTAAAGTGAATAAAAGTTCATATTTAGTTAAAAAAATCCTTTGCTTGCACTAACTGCATCAACCCCGTGTCTCGTTGATGTCACTGAACCTTTGTATTCTTCTTTTGCGATGCTTTTCCAGGCTTTCACTGCAGCCTCATTCAGTTGGTGCTTGTTTTGGGGAGTTACTCCCCTCAGTCTCCTCATCAACAGGTTAAATCCAGCTCTATGGGGATTAGGTCTGAGACTGACTAGGCCAGTCTGAAGACATCCACGTCTTGCTCCTGATGAACTCCTCTGTAGTTTTGGCAGCGTGTTTTGGGTCATTATCCTGCTGCATAATGAGGGATCTAATCCTAATCAGTCTGGTTGCATATTTGTTTTTATTGACAGACAAAATTCAGTTCATTGTACTGCTGCCATCATGCGTCACATCATCAATGAAGATTTATCAGCCCGTCCCAGAAGAAGCCTTGCACACCCATACCATGGCATTACCTCTACTGTGTTTCAGAGATGAGCTTCTATGTTTGGGATCATGAGCAGATCCCTTCTTTCTCCAAACTTTGGCCTTTCCATCACATTGGTAAAGGTTCACTAGTCCAGAAAACATCTGAGGCTTTTCTCTGTAGTTCTTGGCAAATTCCAGCCCGGCCTGGCTGTACTTGTGTTCATGAAGTCGAACAGCAGATTCCTTCACTCATGCTTTCTGGAGGTTGTTGCTGATGTCACTAACAGTTGTTTAAGGGTTTTTATTTACAGCCCTTACAAGGTTCCGGTCATCAACCACTGCCGTTTTCCTTGGTCTTCCTGTTTGAAATTTGTTATGAGAACCCCAGTGACTTTTTTTCTCCAGTACAACATTCCAAGTGGTTGTACTGGCTACAGCCAATATTTGAGCAATTGCTTTTGCTTGTTATTCACCCAGAGACAGCTGTCTGTTTTTCGTGTTGTTTACTCCTCTAACTATAATGCACAGTCTGCAACAGCAAAACCCAAATCTGAAAACAAGTGTAGACATCCACAGTTGTTTGAATAATCATTGGAACAGGTCACACCTGGCCAGGAACATGCATGTCTGTCACATGTTCCAATACTTTTGCTCACAAGAAAAAGGGGTGGGTCCAGACAAGAGGTGCAACCTTCCAAACTGTATCAGATCCAGATGAAAATACCTGGAAATTAATGGGTGACATTGATATTTTGTATCATCTTTTAATGCCAAACCCAAATGTTTTCAGTCTACAGCATTAATAATGGGACTGACCTCACTGTTCGGATACATTTGGAGGGGAGTTTAGCTAATATTGCTGATATACAAGCAATATTAGCTGATATACACTCAATGGTTTAGCCCAGGATATCTTCTCAAACCATACAACTGGTCACATGCACAAAATGCTGGCTTACTGACAGATCCTTAAACCAGAAAGAAATACTGCAGTCAGATGAGCTTTCTCACAAAGCTCCCGAACTCTGGAAAACCCTTCCTGATACTGTTCAGGACACAGACACACTTTCAGTCTTCAAATCTAGATTGAACGCTCTGGACATTTCTCTTCACAAATGTCTTTTCAGGTGTCTGTTCTCTGTTGTAGTTCTGACTAAACTACTTTCTTTACAGATGCTACACTAAGCAAATATTGGCTTAATACTATCTAAGACCGTGTACTTTTACCTTTTGTTTTTCACTTTTAAAAGTAAGATTTCATTTTCCAGCTTAATATGAATGCTTATGTTCCATTGTGAGTGCATGGTAGCTATCTAAATTAACTAAAAGTGTACCACGACACTATACTGAACCATACTATGGGCAAAAACTATGACTATCATTGCTGAACATCACATTTTTAATGGACTGAACATCAAAAACAACCCAATTATTCAGGAGAATAATAAACAATACATAAATACAAACAAATAAATAAAAAAAGAAAAGTAAACACAAACTTAAAGGTAAAGGACATATGGCAAAAGAGAAAAGACATGGCAGAGACACAGAAAAGATAATGCAGAGGAATTATTTAGAAAACAATAATTGAAGTTCTTGTCTTCTACTGACGACTCTACAGAAAACGTCTTCTGTCAATCTAAAAATGCTTTTCCAAGAAACATTTCTATTGGTCTATTCATTATGAATTTGTGCCACTGTGGATCAAGGAACACTACATGCCTTTGAAATTGCAGTAGTCCCATCCATCTGGCATCCACTATCATTCCTCATTTGAATTCCAATAATTCACAGCCCCTTGCTATGCGCATGTTGGCCAGCGTTCAGCCTCACTAGATAACGCCTCTCAACGTATACAGGTGTAGGCATTCCCAAGTTGCCCCCTGAGGTAACACCACTTCACAATCAATTATATAATACAGCAAATACTTATTTAGTATATTTTTCTGATGGTGAGAATATATATATATATATATATATATATATATATATATATATATATATACATATACATATACATATACATATATATATACATACACACACACACACATACATATATACATATATATATATATATATATACACACATATACATATATATATATACATATATACACACATATACATATATATATATACATATATACATATATATATATACATATATACATATATACATATATATATATACATATATATATATATATATATATATATATATATATATATACACACACACTTGTATATTACATTTGTGTTGAGCCCCCCTTAGTCAATACTTTGTAGGACAATATTTCAGCTGCAATTACAATTGCAAGTCTTTTGAGGTTTGGTCGCTACCATCTTTAACCATTTAGCTGGTTTTTTTTTTCCCTTTTTCTTTGTTTTCTAGGTCATACTGGACGAGAAGTGTCTGTGAACAGAAATTTTTAAACAAATTCTCAATGAGATTTAGATCTAGACTTTGACTGGGCCATCCTATGAACATGAATATGCTTTGATCTAAACCTTTGGATTGTAGCTCTAATTGTATGTTTAGGGTCATTGTCCTGTTGTACGGTGATCCTGAAACCCCAGCCTCTATTGAGCTCCATCGATCTTTAAATCAATGCTGGCCAGTTCCCTTGTCCCTGCTGAAGAAAAGCACCCCCCCATATGATGCTGCCACCACCATGCTTCATGGTGGATATGATGTGTGATGTGTGGTGTTTGTTTTGTGCCAAACAATGAACATTTATTTATTCATATTGCTTTTGTTTGTCTTAAGTAAATTACCATCTCAGAACTAGTACTCTTTTCAATCAGCAAACTGTAACCAGATTTGAAAAAATATGGCTAAAATATCTTTTCAAATAGCACAGAAATCCCATCTGTTCTTCCGAGACAACTGTTAACTCTCCAACAGAAATCCATTTGGGCTCTTTCTCTACACATGAAATACTGTCCTATGTGTACATTCATCAATGAGTTCCATCACGCTGTACCATAGAAAATGTCAAGAAAATTGCATCACTGCGAGGCCAAAGGTTGACACTCCTGCTACTCACAAACAGTGCTTCGCTGTGTCTTCAGTTCCCAGGTATACACACAAGCTAAGAACACAGTCAAATGCCAAGGATGTCCTTCAACAGAAACTTTCCAATAACTTTCCTTTAATGAAAAACACAATGACAAGCTCAAGGAGAAGCCAGTCACTGAAAAACAATTTACAGCTCAAAAAGTACAAAAGGAAAGTATTGGGAACTCAAAGAGAGAAAGCATGAGGAAAAAGTTGCCAGTTGCCAGGAATGTTGACAAGACCTAAAAATCAGTTGAAATGGTTGGTGATGGACTTGTTTGTGGCAGCCCTCACCTTGAGGAGGCCTCGTATAGATTGTGTAGAGATGCTAGTCCCACAGTCACATATTTTACTCAACCATTCCATGGCCACGGTCACTCAGGGAGGTTTTAACCCTGAGAATATGTTTCAGTTTAGCAGAGTCACCATTAATACTGGCCACTTTAACTCTATAACCTTTGTGGTGCTCATCTCAAGGGTGTTTTTAGAGGGGGAGAAAACAGCTTTGAAATTGCCCTGAGCAATTGTTCCAAAGTGACCTCCAGCGAGAGTCCAGGTTATTATTATTACTTTTAATCTTTTGCTTTTTCTCTGGCACGCTGCCCTTCACCATTACCTTCTATTCCTTTGTTAATTTTATTTTAATTTCAGCTTTTCTCCTTTTTTTTTCCTTTTCAGAAAAGACACCCAAGTGAAAATGCTGAAGCAATAATTAATGCGTCACATTTTCTGTGTAATGTCCTTATGCACTTATAAGTCTATAAATCAAATTCAGCAGCTAATGCAAGCAAATGCCACTGTTCATATGGAAACCATCTTTACTTAGTAACAGTATAAACTATGCAACGTCATGCTTGATTAAAAAATATATGAACTTTGATTACATCAAATTAATTATTGGTTACCTAATTAATCAGTGAGCAGCTCATGTGTGTAACTGGAAAAAAAAAAAAAAAAAAGCTTCAGAAACACAAATATGAAAATATGATGCTTCCCAAATTGATATTTTTCTACGAAGAAAAATCTAATGGAAGTTCTCGAAAGGCAATGAACTCTATCTCCAGACAGAGACATGCTCTCGCCATTAGTTTACAGTTAGCCCGTTTTATATGCACTGTGCTTCATGATACATCCATTAGTAGTCATGACCTAGAACATTTCAAGAGAAGACTTCCAATGTGGGTCTTGAAATATAGATTAGCACCTATGGCAATGTCCTTTCAATTCATTACAGTGAAAGGCAAGTGATATCAATTATGTTACAGCTGTCAGTGTGCCAAGGTCAGAAAATCATATATTCAGCTGCTCAACCTTCTTCTTACAGATGCCAATCAATAGCATTCATACACAGAGCGCATCAGAAGTGTACTTTTGCTCCCAGCAAGATGAGTTACAAAGATTTGCTAATGGTGTTAAAGAAGTCTTCCAACAGATCTGTGGGTTTCTTCAAGAACAAAAACTCCTACGTAGGACTAATGGTGGAATTTAAGATAAAACACTAAGCTTAGCCCTATGGCCTTCCCAGCCTTGATGCAGAGCTACTGCAAGCCAATCCTGAGAAGAGGATTGCGCTACCGCAGTCATGTGGGCCATCAGCTGTCACCGGGAATCAGGGAAGAACCACGTGCAAGACCTCACTGTCCATTTTAATATTCTGGACAGAGTGAGAAACAGACAGAAAATCAATACTTTCATTTTTTTCTATATTAGAGAATGAGGGGAAAGGGGCAACGCTCCAACCTCTCATAAAATTTGAGATTGGCTTCAAAGCCATTTGCCATTTGATCTGAGATGGAGCTGGAGACAAGCCTCTGGGGCAGATTTATATAATTAAATGCTGTTTGTTTTCTTTCATGGAAGCTCAGAAGAACTGCAACAGACAAACAGGTTGTTCTTTTCATTCTGAAGGATCTCATGGTCCAAAATGTTGTTAATATGAAACGGCAGTGTCATACAATTATTTGTTTTACAATGTCTGTATTGTTTTTCATATCTGAAAGAATATATATTAATGTAAAAAAAAAATCTGTAATGTCCTACTTTCCTATTCACTACTTCTCTTGGCATATTTCTTTATTGATTATTTAAATAAAAATTAAAACCGTTAAAGGCTGTAAAAGGTTCAGGCTGAGAATCTAACAACCTCTGTTCTCCAATCTGCTTTTTTTTTTTTTAATTTCTTATTTAGGTTCTTCTCATATTTTACATTCTTCTTACTGGTGCGCAAAGACTATTGAGCATGTAATGTAACATTCATTCATTCATTCATTCATCTTATCTCCTTTGTCCTGTTCAAGGTCACAGTGGGTCCAGAGCCAACCCAGAATCATTGCGCAAGGCAAGAATATCCCCTGGACTGGGTGCGAGTCGATCACAGGGAACCACACAGAACCATTTACTCACACACTCACACCTAGGGCAATTCTGCATGGCCAAATCATCTTCCTTGTGCGCTGCGAGGCAGGATGAGACCAGATTCCCTGAAACTCATGTGTACAAAGAGAAACACCTCACAGACATTGACCCGGAATGGGGATCAAACACACAAGCCCAGGCCCCTGGAGCTGTATGACACACACACTGCCTGCGGTGCCACCATTTCACGAAAACAAACATACATGGTAAATACTATGCTGATGTTCTTTAACAGCCCATTAATGGACCGTCTAATCAGCCAGAAACCTGAGGCCTGTGGCCAATACATCTCAAATGACCATAATAACGTCTGATGAGCTCATCAACTTTTCAAGCCAGTCTATAGCATCCCTTTAAGATGCACTATTGTAAGCTGTATGGTGGCAAAATTAACTACAGTCTGTAGTTACAGAAATGATCAAAGTTATCAGTGATTTCACAATATCTTTAAAATAAGCTAAACAATTTTTAAAACTTTTTTTTAGCAGCAGACTGTTCCAACCCATCCCTTGAAGTGTCTTAATGGGAAATTACTACTTTCTAACAAATTGTAGATTTTTGTCATTTTTAACTGCAATTGTAGAATTTGTGGCACTATCACTTCAGTACAGTACACGGTGAAAAACACCAAAACACCAAAACAACAATTCAGCATGCTGTGAGCCACATCATTAACAATGTTAAAAGTCAAAAACTTGAGAAATAAACATGTCTGAAGGCAAACTTTTAGCAGCAGAGTGCCGTGACACTGCTTCAAAAGCAACCATCCAACCTGTTGAAGATGGATGATGAGGTTTTGTAAGCACAGCAGCAACTCAGCTGTGGGATTGACAGGTTAAAAACTATGAAAGGCCTTTTTCTTCCATGGAAATCAAAACAATCGACAAAAAAAAAAAAATCATGTCTGGTTTGAATAACGTTGACGCAAAAAGTTTCAGTTTGCTTTATTGACGAGCTTTAAGCAAATTAAACACAAATAAAGCAAATTAAAATGACATGATGTCTAATCTGCCCCAGAGACTCACAGAAAAGTACAAAATAAAGATGACTCAGAAGGTTTAACACCAGACAGAAGAGTTCTGTCAGTGGCTTCTGTCATGTTTCCACTGAGACAAACTAAGCCACATTATATCCTCCACCAGCAAAGTAGCTTCTGGGATTGTGTCTGGTTGCAAACTTGGTTGATTCTGTAGTTTTTAAAAATGAGGTTTGTTTGTTTTTTCCAAAGTACAGTAGTCAAGCACAGTTTTAATAACAAGAATTAATTTTAAATGTTAATATAAACCATCGTGGATTTTGCTGGGCTTTACCATTGTAACTGTAGCTCTCACAGCCAGTGCAGAGTCATGTCATCGTATCATTCTAGCTTGTTAAACACAAACAGGATAATTATATGTACAATCTTGGCAACACAGACCAAGCTTCAGGCCTGCTACATTTTATTTTTATGACATAACTAACACGCCAAAGGGGCCTCTGCATAATCAATATATGAAGCTGGTTTCATATATAACACAGAACCTTAACCTGATGAAGCATTTATATGAACTGATCCTGAATAGTGAGCAATATTTTATGCATATAATGCTGTGGAAAATCCTCTGAGTGTTAGTTTAGCCAACCGTTCTTGTTTTCATTAGGTCACCCAGGCAATCTGTTTTGCTATCCCTCTGCAATTCCTAAGACTTGTAAATTCTTCACAAGCAGAACTAAGGCACTGGGTAAATAACTGCTTTGAATTTGCAAAGTTACTGGTGAATCGGACTTCAGGGGCAGCCTGAGCTACATGCAACACATTTTACATGAGTCCAAAGGCACATCTTTCATTCTAGTTCAGAAAATAGTGTTTCAAGAGTTTGGAATAGCAATGCAACTTTCAGTCAGGTCCATAACTGTTGAGACAGACCTGAAGACAATCTGGAGAGAAGACAATATATGTGAGCATAACTGTTTATTCCAACTTCTAAGATGTCCCTGAAGCCTCCCTGAACTCCAAGAATAGACTTGCACTCAACGGGGTGGTTGCTCTCATTCCTGTTCTTGATCCATGAAATTTTTATCATGGGCAACTTTTATGCTTCTGCCATGAAAGTCGAAGAGAAGAGCCAAAGAAGAAGATAAACATAACCCGAGCTCCACCTGTCCGTGCCTGGCATCACTATTGCAAATCTCACTGAGATGGTATGTTTGTTTTTTCAGACATCAGACACAGAAAGCACTTGAAGAACTACAAAACTGCAAAACTGAAAAGCAAACCTCTACACAGGAGCAGAGGTTGGTTATGGGTGGGCATGATCATTGGCAGTGTGATTCTTTTGTTGTTTCTGAAAGTGACACCAAAACTTCACCTAAACAGAGCAGACCCTGTTAAACTGTTTTAGAAATGAACTGTAATAGATTTGATTAAAAATGCAATTCTGTGATGGTTAACAATATTGTGAATTTTCAATGATTGTATATTTTCAATGCAATGAAACACTGATCATCTTTATTCAAATGAAGAAGGTTTAAATGTGTAGAAAAGTACTACAGAGGGTTTGGCCTCATACCCCCACCTCACCGGCAGTCTTCTCAGTCAAGACAACAGACTGGCTGTCTGTTCACTGTTTGATTCACTATAAATGGGTATCAGGTTTTTCGGTGACACAATCGAGCTCCTTGAAAACTGATTCTCACTGGTCTAAACTGGCCCACGCTCTCTCTGGTTTACTCAGTATGGCCAGAATTGATCCCAGACTCGATGTGCTTCTATTCAACATGACCAGACCAGACCAGATGTTTATTATTTGTTTGTTATTATTGTTGCCATTGTTTCCAAGTGGGTTAACGTTGGTCATCTGTTTTGACTTGACTTCTAACTACAATGATGCCACAATCACACTAAAGACTCAGGGAGTCTAAAGAAGCAGGGCTGATTCATTAGTTCTGCTTACATATTTCACTTTACAATAGATGTCAATTTTACATGGTGATCAAAAACTTACATGATGGACCATAAATCACAAAAGTGAAGATTAAATGATTTTACAATTGTATTTAAGTAAATAACAGCCTAACATTGCTAATTTTAGATGTATCATTTTTTATTAACTTATAGATACAGAGCCGCTGCATTGTCTAATGCTCATGGGACTTGAGTACTTTAGCATTTCTAAATGGCAGTACTCAAACCACTAGCAAAAGTTAAGCAAGAGATATATGCTTGGCCAAAAACAATTAAGCAAATAGATGAGAGCCTCCCCAAAGATTGGACACTGGAGCAAGAGACAAAGGTCATGTGGTCCAGATTTACCCTGTTCCAGAGTGATGGGCAAATCAGGGTAAGAAGAAAGGTAGCTGAAGTGATGCACCGATCATGCCTACTGTACAAGCCTGTGGCAGCAGTGCTATGATCTGCGGTTGCAATGTTACGTGAACAAAGTACGAGGTCACCTGTCTTCCTAAATATACTGAATGACCAGGTTATTCCATCAATGGACTTTTTTCCCCTGCTGGCACGGACATATTCCAAGAAGTCAATGCCAGAATTCATCAGGCTCAAATTGTGAATGAGTAATTCAGGGAGCATGAGGCATCATTTTCACACATGGATTGACCACCACAGAGTCCATCTCTGAACCCCATTGGGTATGGAGGCACAGTGGTCCAAATTTCCAATCATCAATACAAGATCTTGTAACTCGGGACAGAAATAAACTCCGTGACGCTGCAGAAGCTTATGGAAATGATGCCACATCGAATGCTTTCTTGCTTGCTTTCATTTGCATGAACATTAGGAGACGATTGTCCAGCTGATATTGTCTTGTTAATGGTTGAAAGTGACAGTTTTGCTTAGAATTGTGATTATGAAAGTTGCTGCTACATGAGTGTCTTATTGTGAGCTGGCATGACTGAAAACACAGTGCAAGTGGGAGAGGTGTAAGACTACACACTAACAAAGTGCTACAATGTAAGCAGTGTATTGTGTTCAGAGGTCCATCTTCCATCAATGTACCCTCAATGGTACAATATTGTATTTTTGGTTCATAAGAGTACCTTACCCGGTACAAAGGGTACTGCCCCAGAAACAAGCTTTGTACAAATCTGTACTTCATTTTCTTAGTGTGTAAATATTTTTATATCAGCAACTCAAGTAAGAAAAAACACTTTTTTTTTCCTCTGTACTCAAACACATTTTTACAAATTACAACAGCTGAGTGTAAAAACAATCACTATAGAGCTGACCAGCTCTGGCATCTGGATGCAACAGAAATGCAAAACCAAGACTACTGTGCCAAAACTTGGCACGCTTATGCTTTTGTTCCGCAGCGTGTTTAAGGCTGAGGAGCTGCCAAGGCCAACATGACAAACACAACAAACACTATGTAGAAAAAGAGGAAAAAAAACAAAGTGCAAGAAAATACATAGAGGTTCCTAAACATAAATGATGTCAAACCCCCTACTACTGTGCATGCTTCCCACAGGCTGCACAATTACAAATGCATATTTACAGTTTATTTACAATCAGTAAACAATGCAGAAAGAGGTCATACAAAATCCTGGTGAAAAAGCAAGAAAAGAGCTCCACCCAAGATTCATGCTGCTTTGTCAAAATTCTTAATTAAATTTGACAATTTTTGTGATGAAATGCACAGTTGGTCAGTATTAAGTAAGCGCTGATAAAATATCACAATATGATTAAAGGTTGTCATATTGCTCACCCTTGATATAATGTACACAATCCAATGGAGTACCCAAATAATAAAAAATAAATAAATAAATAAATGTATTTGTAAATGTATAAATAAATACTGTTTAAATGAATGAAGATGGGACTCATCTGTGTTACCAGTGTGAGAAAAAAAAAAAAACAATCAACTTGATTGCCATGCATACACAGCTCCACTTGTGAAGCAGTAGGACCCTGCATCACACTGACTCTTCTGTCTGGCTACAGAACAGGCCATAAACCCTGCCAGTCTACAGAGTGTAAAATAATAATGGCAGTGTTGCAAAAACCAAGCTGTGATAATAACAAGCTCTAATGGGGCACTCTTATCGACATCGATTTCCAATAATGGAGATCATATAAAAAGTAGGTAATTACACTGTGCAAGCAGAGGGCATCCTGAGCAAATATCATTATTATCAAATTAGAGTGGAAGGCTGGAGCAGATCATGCACACATTAGGATGGAGGGCCTTGAGGATGTGAAGGGTGGAGGCAACACAAGACACGGAGACCCGCTCCTAACCCCTAGCAGCTGTTTCCTACAGAGCCATTTATACTGTGTCCAGGGTCAAAGCCATGTCTCTGACTGAAGCTTAAACACATCCAGACATATTGTATTACTTCAAGCAGAAAATCAAGAATTCGAGAGTTACTCTGCCCAACAGATTCTGCAATTACAATGGCAAATGAAAATAGCTCTGGTGATGACAGAATGTACCTGAACTGAGTGTATAATCTATTATCAACAGGTGGACTGCCGCAGTACTGCCAGTACAATCAAAGACAAAGCATAAATTGATTCTCTTGCTATTGAATGACCCTCCGTTCATCACTATGATTACATAGTTGCCAAAAGCCTTTGGAAACCACTGATCTACTAAAGGCCATTCACTCCTTCACTAATGCTACCAATTTCCCCCTTGTGTTAACATTTAACAAATCTTTTTTTATGAACCAGTAGCCAAACTATATTTCTAAGAATACATCCTGGATACACCAGTTTTGGGTTGCAATCTAGTTACCCATTTATGTTTACAAGGACAAAAAACAACAACAACAACTAAAGACCCAGTAGAACCAGTTTTAGGAAAGCAACAATGTCACTCCTTTCAATAAAAATTGGTGTGATCAGGCTTTCTGCACCACAGCTGAGAGCAAAAGAAAATTGTGTAAGAAACTTGGCACACGTCTTGGCAACCGATATCCTAACTGGTTAGGTTGCAATGGCCTGTGAAGACACCATCATATCATCATGTGTAGCAACATGAAGATCCAAAATGAAATCTATTTTTAGCAGTGTGTAGGCACATTTAAAAAACATGTTCTACATCTGACCAGATATTAATTACAGAGAGGCAACACTGTAGAGAATTAAGATAGAATACATATTACTATCCTTATGCTGCATTTTTATTGTTGCTGGAAAGTTAGTTAAGAACAATCACACACTGCTTACAGAACTGTGAGTATGGTTGCAATGATTAACAGACTGACCATCTAATTTAATAGTCAGTTGGTAACGACACTGTGTTTTTCACACCAATTAGGAATGGTTCAGGACATGTCAATCACTGATTAATTGAGCAAGTTTAACGATAGAAGTGGAAAACAGTTTTACTACAGGAAATCCAGACTGAACAGCTGTCCGTCACACGAACAGAGAGTGTGGATAAAACCACAGCCAGAAGGCATCACAGCCACACATCTGCAGCACCATCACTCGGGTGTGTGAGTGGAGAGCAGTTAGAAGTGGGAGTCTCATATGGACAAAGGCTGAATGCAAAAAGAATTAATTCACCCCAGTAACAGATGAAGTCCTGCCCTTTAGCAAATAGAACCATTCACCTTGTTGCTTATGGACAAAGTCCTGTCTTTCAAGAAAACATTTTCTGGTTATACTGCAAGTGCAGGAGGGTCAAAAATATTGTTGCTCTGGCCAGACTGTCAAAACATATGTCAACAAAATACATTCAAACTAAAGCTAAAATTTCTCTCATATTTTCTTTTTACTGATCTATTATGGGTTAACTGATTCAATTTGTGCTATTTTGTACATCTTGGTTTTAAACTTTTCCAGGAAAAAGATACTCATCATCAAAACAGTTCAATAAAACAGCATTTTTGAATATTCATATTTATTGTCTTCACTGTCAGTTAGTAAAGGCATGAAACAACCTCAAGCTAAATTTAAAAGTTACATAGTTATACAATAATTAAGTGATCAATAACCGAAATAATTAATCACTATTTGACTGTAAAAATTGTTTGTTGCAGCTAATTTTTGTTAGACAACTAAAATGCCAAATCAATCATGACCTGCAGAGCTCCTGCAACTTTAAACAAAACAAGAGCCAAGCAGCAATTATGTTACAGATAAAGTTCCTCTTTAAACAAAAAGAGACAATCAGCCTGCCGCTTCTATGGAGATCTGAGCAGAGAATTTTCCAGAACAAGTAGAAAAGTCATGTTTTTGTGCATTACTGAGCAAAATGTACCAAGCTATTCATGTGGTTGTATCAAATTTTATATCAATTTTGTATTAAATTTGGGATTCAAAATATGTTGTTTTTAAATGGTAATTTGGCCTTCAGTTCCTAATAAATTTGGTTCTGAAAGTCTCCTCTTCAGACGTCAGTTAGAAGTGAAAGTTCACTGTGTGTGAACCCTGATCTGTTTTAGAGACAACTCTGGTGCAAGTTACAAGTTGTAATTTCAGTTTACAGTTGAATACAGTTCAACTCTATTCACATTCAACACATTCTTGTTTTTTGTCAATGCACACAACTTGGCATAATTCAAGAAAAATGTGTTGAGTCGAGTCCACATTTAAGGTAACCATTTTATATTAACTATAACTACTGCATAAATTGTTCTAAATCATAGAATGATTCTATAACTGCTAATTATCCAACCTTTAACCTTGTAGCTTGTAAATGTATATAAAATAAAGTACATAAAATGTGGCTCCAATGATGGTTTGGTTTTGGTAGAAATAGGACAGATTGGCTCTTCTTAAAGGTTGCATAATGTGTGCGTTTTTCTGCATCTAATACTAAAAGCTACATGAAATTCCAATGCTGCAATGGTATGAATTAAAGATCCATGCAGTGACATGCAGTAATGATTTAAAGCACATTTTCACTGACCTTCTCATGATTGCATTTGCATTTTGTTTGGCACATGCTGTGTTCCGTGCTTTTTTTTCAATGCATTAAAACCTGAGAAAAATTAAAATCTATACGATAACCAATTCATGTCATGTATCACTGCAGGCCATAAACACGCACTGAAGAGGACATGACCTCGCATTCAGGTGCAAAGACTAGGCCGTCCAGCTTTTTTGCATTGTTGATCAATGCTGTCCTGGCTAGCATTCAATCAAAGTCATCATGCCATTATTCATTACAAGTATTTGTTTTATGAAATCTCTGCCCAGGGGTGTGTTGTTTGTCCCTACGGCACATACACACCTTCCCACCTCCAGTAAAATTGTGCTTGTAAATGAAATCAGACTTAACCATGCGTTGGCTTTTCATCAATCTCTGTGTGATGGCTGCTCGCCCTTGATTCATGGCTCCCACCCTCTTCAGCTCCTCCCTGTGTGTGCAGATATGAGTAATGACCCTCTATACCCAACTCCCTGCTGAGCTGTCGACCTGAGGGACAACCACAGGAACCAAGGATCGCCCCCATCCATTATCACCCCAAAACACATTCATAAACACACACTCAGCTACACATGTATGCTGAGAACACGTATGTACATATACATGTGGTAAAACATCTGTGTGTGAGAGATAATACATGCATTTTAAAAAATGTATGCCAAATATGTTTAAGAGATATAATGCTTCAAAGACTGAATCTTATTTTGAAAAATGCTTCGGTGGACAGGTCAAGAAGATGTATACACTGACGGAAAAATTAAGGCACCGTGAAGGAGGTGCTGTGGGAATATAATAAGTGATATATTAAGTGATTACAATATTAGAGAGAAAGGATAAGTTTACTAAGGAAAATTGGACAACTGTAAAGAGACCTTAGTACCCTGCTGGGTCCCCTCTAGCCTGGATGCAAGATGAGATACAGTCAGGCATGGAGGCATATAGGTTTCTGTATTGTCTTGTGGCACATTTGTCAACAGATGTTGCAGTTGGGTCCGTAGATCCTGCACACTCGAAAGTTGCCAAAGCTGATGGCCTAGTTGAGGAGACATTTCTGGGGAAACACTGGGGGTGGCAAAAATGCCAGTTGGAAGCCCTGTTACATTGGGTTAAAAAATGATATGATATTATGATACAAGATATCATAATCTTGTTTAGATAGAAATTTTAAAATAGCAATTTAGTGAATTTGAGACAGATTATACCTGCCCCTTCCTAGTTATGACACAGATTACACTTAAAATGTTCTCCATCAAGCTCCAACAGATACAGATTAACCAAAGGATCTGAAGCCAAAAAATAACTTGTCAAGGTTCAAATACACAAACTATAGACTGGTGCCTAATCAGAACTGCTCCGTGGAATTAAGAATCAGAGTTGATTCCAAAGAAACCATGTTTAGAAACCACAAAGTAATGCTAGAATAATTCCATTGAAAAAAGTGAAACTTGTATATTATTCATTTATTCCACACAGACTGATGTGTTTCAGATGTTTATTTCTTTTAATTTTGGTGATTATAACTGACAACTAATAAAAATCCCAAATTCAGAGTCTCAGAAAATTAGAATATTACCAATACAAAGAAAGGATTTTCAGAAATGTTGGCCAACTGAAAAGTATGAACATGAAAAGTATGAGCTTGTACAGCACTCGGTGTTTAGTTGGGGCTCCTTTGGCCTGGATTACCGCAGTAATGCGGCGTGGCATGGAGTCGATCAGTCTGTGGCACTGCTCAGCTGTTATCAGATCCAAGGTTGCTCTGATAGTAGCCTTAGCTCCTCTTAATTTTTGGGTCAGGCATATCGCATCTTCCTCTTCACAATACCCCATAGAGTTATGGTCAGGCGAGTTTGCTGACCAATTAAGAACAGGGATACCATGGTCAGCTTCTGACACTGTCTCTTGTTCAAGAGGAGCTTGCATATATCTGTGCGTGGTGGTTCTTGAAGCACTGACTCCAGCTGAAGTCCACTCTTTGTGAATTTTTGTTTCATAATCCTCTCCAGGGTGTGGTTATCCCTATTGCTTGGATACTTTTTTCTACCACATCTTTACTTCCCTTCGCCTCTCTATTAATGTGCTTGGACACAGAGCTCTGCAAAAGAGGCTGGCTGTTCACAATGACCTTTTGTGTCTTTCCCTGCTTGTGCAAGTTGTCAATGGTAGTCTTTTTTGACAACTGTCAAGTCAGCAGTCTTCCACATGATTGTATAGCCTACAGACCTAGACTGAGAGACCATTTAAAGGCCTTTGCAGGTGTTTTGAGTTAATTAGCTCAATAGAGTGTGGCACCAGGTGTCTTCAATATTGAACCTTTTCACAGTATTCTAATATTCTGAGACTCTGAATTTGGGATTGTTTTAGTTGTCAGTTATAATCAAAATTTAAAGAAATAAACATTTGAAATATCAGTCTGGGTGTAATAAATGAAAATAATACACTGAAATCATTTTTTTATGATATTCTAATTTTATGACCAGCACCTGTAAGTACATATTTCAGGTTCTCTATTACATACTTATTTACACATCCTGGAATCTGCTTGCAGTTCACCATGTCCTTCCTTCCTCCTGGTGGATCCCTTTTGCTAAGTAAATGAACCCAAAAATATGTACTGAAACGTATAATAAAGGAATTAATAAACGGAAACTCATAATGCTAATAATGTCACTTTTATTGACGGTTAAGGTAGGCCTTGACAATAATTCAATAACAAATGTTTCAATAATGGTGATATTTTTCCAATAGTTTGATGAACATTATTTTCAGCATCTGTCACTGGACTGATGTTTCTTATAGGGTGCAGCTATCAGTTCATTGCATTCTTCAGAAAGATCCACGTCTGGCCAAGTAGCATGAATCAAATAGCAAGTATTTTGAGAAAGCAAACTAAGTTACAAAAGAATGGACACAGTGAGTATTATTTTTGTGAATGACCATACTTGCTAATGTTCTTACAAACTAATGTTTGTTAAGTTTATTCACTTACAAACACCACCATTTCCCAAACGTCCTCAATACTTTGGTGCAATTAAAGGTAGTTTAATAAAATATAGTTTATACCTGCAAAACTTACCAGGCTTTAAAGATAAAGATACTTTATTAGAAAATACACACAATTTAACTCACAATATAAATATTATAGACCAGCTATGTGTTTGATTCTTACTAATGCAGTGCTTCCTGAGCTGGCCATAAACATCATACAATGGCTGCAGCACTGATCATCCTATTGTAATTCATATGGTCTGAAAATTTGAAGCAAGATCAATAAGTTGCGGAAATAAAACACAGAATGTAAAAAAAAAAAATGCATCTGGCCAGGATTTTGCTTTGATTTTACATGAGCACTCTGCAGATTCATCTCATCATACATTGTTCCAGAACTTGGGAGGATCATGCTAAGATTAGGACATCCCGTGAATTCCTTATTCCATCATTTCATCAAATCTTTATTTTTTCTGGCTTTATACACACCAAGTCTTATGCCCACTCCATACTGTGTACACGAGGGTGCGAATGGGGCTGGAGGGGATCAGCGAAGAGGAGGAGCTGAGAGCAGAGCAAAGTGGGGGAGCAGAAATTACTTTCTGCAAGACTGAAACAGAACATTATTTAAAAACTTGATAAACAAAACTGCCTCAGCCCATATCTTGCTCTGTTTCTGTATCCTGACGTCGATATAAATACATCACCCAGCCCTAGATTATCAAGGTGCTTGGTGAACTGAACACTGAACATTTACATTCTCCTTGGATAGTAATGGTTCTTGCAACTCTATTCTGAAATGGATCATGTGTTTTATGGTGACTGAGTCATGAACACTGACCTTAGATGAAAATACAGGCCCACAGTTATCCGGTTGTTCCTGGATTCTTCCTTGTATGTTATTACACCTTGTTTTAGGTGTAATACTGGTTCTAATCTTCCTTCATTTGGACAGTATTGGTCCAACTGTAGGTCACTGGAGTCTTGGACATGGATTTGTATGCTTTTCTGTAACCGACAGGCATCTGAAACCTTTTTGTGGCATGATGTGTATAACAACTTCTGTGTGGCCAGTTTTCTACATTGACTTTGACTGGACACGGATGGCCTAAACCAAGGCTGATAAGGAGCTAATAAGCCCACACAGGGGACTGATCATTTGTCCTATTTAACTTTAACATTCGTTGTTCAAGAGGGTAACGTTTTCACAAATGTTTAATACATTTTTGTACATAAGACAAAAGTACCACTTATGATTTTTCCTGCCTTATATGGATAAATCATATACTATTGGAATTCACTGTAAAACCAGACAAATGGAATGTGAATGCACACAAATGTATGGCACTGTATGCATGTGTACACACTCATGGCAATGAGACAATACTGAGCTCTCCTCATGACAGCTTTTCACAGAGTATATTTTAATTCCGATTACCTTGCAATCCCTCCCAAAAATATTCTTCTGACTTCACTGTTCCTGTTAGCAGTCCTTCAGCCAACCATTACACTGTAGTGGACACTCACTTGTTGAGGTTATGCAGGGCCTGGAGCGCGTGTGCAAGTATACCCAGCCTTCCCGGACACCCACGACATCTCTATCTGCCCAGTCGCGACATGCTATTAGCATAAACAAGCGGCTGTGGCCATGTCTACCTGTCACGGTCCTGTCAGTTTGCGGCTGCAGAAGAGAGCACGGTGCATTAACCCGGCCAACTTATCTCCCACACTGTCCACAGAGGGGGGGATTACTGCGCAAGAATTGCTTTCATGGGCCCTGTCACTCCTGGCTGATTAGAAGGCCGTCCACTCTTCCATCACCCAGCAGACATCAGGGAATCCCGCCTGTTTGCATGTGCTCCATTGCCAGCACCCAGACCTGACGCACTGTGTCCAGAACACTAATTGGTCATTGTCATTATCCCAAATCCAGATAACTGGACGTGACTTGTTAAGAACTGGCACATCTACCTCTTTATTAATAAATGGCAGCTCCTGCACCTCAGACTCAACAGGCAGTTGATCCATGCTCAGGAGGGCTTAGTCTCTGTGCTGTTACCACTGCAAGGCCTATCTGCAACAAGGTCAACTCAAACTGGCTTCAAAGCAGCATTTCTACACTCCTCACTTAACTAGACAAGAAAGCCAACACTGATGCATATATATTACATAAGAATTCAGAATATAATTCATTCTTGTGGCTTGTGCAAAAGTTTGACCACAGTCCTTGTAGTTACTGGAGGATTTTGTCCCACCCTTTTGTCCAAAAGGCCTATAGTCCTGACATATTCTTGGCTCGTCTTGCATGCATAGTTTGTTCAAAGTCCAGCCACAATTTCTGTACAATGCTTAGGTCAGAGGGACAGTGAGCCATTCCACAAGTTTGTCTCATCAGTCTATGGTGAATTTCGAGGTATATTTTGGAACATTGTCCTGTTATAGGACACATCCAATTTTCAGCTTCAGCTTTTTAACTTACAGAATTTGCCAGGATTTTTCATTTTGTTGAATCCATACCTCCACCATTTCCATGTCTCCACCCAAGGTTTATGGTCAATGCCACCGACAGCACAGCACCAGAAATTGCCAGTCCACCTCCACGCTTTGCAGTTGCCAAAGTTTTCATGGAAAGTACTTTCTTGTTTTTCTCCAAATGTACATTTGCGGTTTGTGGCCAAATGTTTATTTTGACTCCATTTCTCTATAAATTCCAAAGTTTTAGTGTCAACTGAGCCTTAATTAGGGTGTAGTAATGCAGCTGCATTCATACTTTCTGCAATATATAATTAGCAACACACATCTGTCATGTTCCATCAACAACAATGTGACATTAAGGAAAATGTACATTTTCAAGTCAATTATTTTCTAAAGAGTAAAGCCTGCTGGACCTTAAGTGTGATGCTTTACGTAGGAAAATGATGCATTTCAGCTGTCTTCCCAGTTCAGTTACGTGGTATAATGATGTATTATGAAAAGCCTTCTTTCTCTTGGATTAACTGACTGCTCAACACAAAGCACATGCTTATGTCAAGCAACAGAAACCGGTACACTGAGAGAGATTACACTAAGGCTTGCGTCAAGTTTGCATATCTGATGCTGCTTGGTTTATGGAGCAATCTGGGCAGTTCCCACCAGATTGCAGGGTGACGCACTCTTCGCCTCACCTTGTTTTCCATCCTTTCAACACAGTTGTGCGTACCAGAAAACATGCCATTTTTATAATTGCCTGATGTCTAGTAAATGCCATTCAGCCTACCCCTGTTGCTTATCTAGTTATGATAGGAACCTGTACCATCCCAGATGGCCCTTAAAGAGGAGAGGTGTTTCCTGATGAAAACCCTGCCCTCTGACCTCAAGAGAGCAGCAGCCCAGTTATCGTCCCCCACAAAAGCCCAGCATTACAGAGAGTGGCCTTCTACTGGCAGTAAAACATGGAAACACATTTCTATGAAGGAAAATGGCAGAATGGGTATGAAGCAAAACACATGTACTGTAACTGAAATCAATTCTGGGACCTAATTTGTCAAAAATGGTATTACAAGTTGTGATATTGATTTCTCTCTTCCAGTTTCATCCTGAATTTTTGAAGCTTTTATCATTTTATTCTTATTAGTGTTGGTTGATATATTGTCTCATCTGCTACACCATTCTATTGATACACCATGATATTGCTTTTCAGTTTTAGTGATAACTGCAGTGATAAACACCACAAGCCAAAAGGTTTGTAGACACCGGCTTCCTCGGAAATCCAAGGTAAGAAAAGGATTTGTCCCCAATCCTTTGCCGCGACTCTTCTGGGAGGGCATTACACCAGATACTGGTACATTTTGGTGAGAATTTGATTGCATTCAGCCAAATGCTGGAAGAGATGACCAAAAAAAAAAGGTCAGAGAATTACAATAAGAGAAATAGTGATATATAATACAATGTGATGAAAACCTTAACAGTATCAAGTCATGGTTAAAAATACATTTTTTGAATCGACACCGACATGCCAAAAGTCACGGGATAGCAGTATGTAAACTGGTTATGATGTAGTGTTACCTGAGGGGATGGCTTTGGAACATGCACACTTGTGAGGCGTTATTGTGAGACAGTTAGAACACTGGCCAGTTTGCTCATGGCAAGACATGTATTATGGAGAGAGCCATGATAGTGGGTGCCAGAAGGACAAGAAGGACAAAAGCAGGCATTTAACATTCCTCAAACCACAGTGTCACATGTATGAGTATACATCATACAACCTGATGAGACAGTGCATTATCCTGTTCAAATATACTATCATTTTAGAGGTTCATGATGGTCTTCAAGCAACTTATCAAAACTGAGATCCATGACTTCATGGGGTCTGCGCTGCACACACAACCCTACCATCAGTCTAAAACAACTGGTTCCATTACTCATCAGATCCACGTCGTCTGTAACATAGGGTGCAGGATGCAACCTCAAGACCCCAGGTCAGAAGCTCTGCCTGGTGCTGTGGTGTTTTACAGACATTCTGGTGTGTCTTCTACTCCCATATCCCATCAAAGCTGTGTGTGGGCCTCCTGCATTGAATGTAGATGTGATTTTTACCAGCATCACTTGTCTGTTTATATGGACAATTTTAGCCCGATGATGCCAATCATGATCATTCAGTATCCGTGGGTAGACATTACATTGTCCACTGTCAGCGTTAATGACTTCTGTGTTCCCAGCACAGACGTGACATCCACCATCATGCCTTGCCCCCAGTAATTGACATTGCCTTGCCATGAGCACACTGGCCAGTGCTTAACCTCACAAGATAACACCTTACTTATAGAGGTGTGGGTGTCCCTTGAGGGAACACTTCATGATCAATTTACATACTGCTCTTCCATGGATTTTTGCCCACATTACTGCCCACTACATTTATAGTATTTAGCAGATGCCCTTTTCCAGAGTATCTGGACTTACTTGCCCACTATTAGAAGAAACAAGGGAATAGTGACTGATCAAACACCATGTTAGTAGCCTACTTAAATGTAAAAGTAGCACTTGCATTACATTTGTGCCATATAGTACTCAAAGCCTTACATACATGAATAAACGAATGAATAAGTAATTTTTTTTTACTTTAATTGTGTTACAAATTTCTGGTCATACCGGTCAGGCTGAATAACTTTATCATGCAACCTTAAATCTCATTTGAAACAATGACATAGTATGAACTTTTTACAATATAACCGAGTGCTGATTCTAACTTAGGATGTACAGGTGCGTTCATTAAACAGTGGTGTGTACAACTTTCACATTTATATTCATTGTTAAGGCACAGGTGGGCTGGTGGGTGGGTTGTTTTTGTGAAGGTTCATGGATGGAACATCGGGAGGATGCAGCCAATTTAATGCAGACCTGATTTGCCTTGATCTGTAAAGTAAATTTAAATGAGTTTTTTTCTCTAACTGTGGGGGAATGGGCTGCAGATGGATGCCCTCTCAGCAGCCGGCTGCTTTGAAAAGAACGACTTTTTAAATTACCCATAAATCACTGTCAGCACACAAGGGGCCGCTGTTCCAGTGGCCAGCCAGCAGTCAGAGGAGGGCGCTAAAGGTGGCACAGCAATCTCAGACCCTCTGCCATGCCTCACTGCACCACTCCAGGTACACACACAAATACACACACACACACACACACAATACCAAACTGCGCTACAAGTGCACACTCCCGCATAAACACACACAGATGACATAGCCATGCTGTGCACAAATGTACCCAGACAGAGAAATGTTAAAGGAATGAGGGACAAGTGATCTGATCAGCAGAAGTTGATAACATCAAGAACGGAAAGCAATCTCAGCTCCTGCTGACAGGCCTTAATGCATCACTGAAAACAAACATGCAGATGCAAAATGATTAAATAAAATCACAAAAAGCAGTTTTATGAACTAAGAATCTACAGAAGAAATACATTATCGTGTGAAAAAAGTGTCCCCTCTAAGATTTACATTTATGGCATTTAGCAGAAGCCCTTGTCCAGAGCGACTTACAAAGTGCTTTGCTGTTCACTCAGAATAATAATAAATAATAATAGACTAATAGTAACAAGTTATTCATTTAGTTTATTGTGGTCAACTGAATATGTTGTAAGAAAACACCAACACAAACAGCCATCACCAATAAACACCATATAGTGAATTTAGTGAGATACACTTTTTATAGAGGCAACAAAAGCACGCCTGGTGAGGAGAAAGACTACAGGGAAAGGGTTTTTCCACTGAAAGCATGTGGAAAAACGTTCGATACACAAACAGATGTTGGTACGCTTTATGGTCTTATGGTAGACACTAGTTTCATCACCATGGAAATACTCTCTGTAAGACACCACTTACTGCTTAGAATTCAGAAACAGGCATCTTTGATTTACCAGCATAAACTGCCACTGTACACCTCGCCGTGTCCATTCCACTCAGTCTAACTCTCCTAATACAAGTATGACTTGTCTACTGCTATCCAGCACTGTACATCTTTAGCACAGCTCGTCAGATGTTCAAGAAGCAAAGACCGACCAGCAAACATGGCCAGACATGCATATGCATTTTCAGCTCAGTCTGTGCAAGTGGAATATCTTTAGAGACGGTTCAACCTTAATGACAGGTAATTAGTCAGCTGCAGCTTTGGTGGAGTTTGAAAAGCTGATGACAGCATATGTCCCAGTGATAAACAGCGCAGTGTGAGACAGAGGCGGCGGAGGAAGCCAGCCATGCTGCATTCATCTGTTACACTCACAATTAACGCACTTAATTAATGGGAGAGATATCAGTATTAGATCCGTATGTGACTGCTGCTGTGTAACAGCATTTGCCGTTAAAAGAAATTAAGCAATAACAGTTGATTACAAAGTGGTACAGCACAGAATGTGATTCTTACAAATGACTACAAAGCACAACCAGGATATTACTGCACTGCAGCATTACAGCAACCAAATTCTTCAGAGTCAAGGCTAAATAAATCAACATATTTATGATTTGCACACCTTCCCGGGGCACTGCTTGTAAATTTAATGGAATAAAATACAGTAAATGTACTTTTTTTTTTTTAAGAGACAGCAGAAAATGATATTCACTGTTTACATTCTTTTCCTCTTCTAGTTCAGTGAAGCTCTGAATGCTCACCATCCATGAAGGATGATGACAAGACAGGTTGCAATATGATCAGCACACAATCCAGACCATGGTCCACTAAAATAATCCTACAATTATTCCACAAATGAAAGAGGAAATCTATTGTTTTTTGAGAAAGTACGGTGCATTCGGAAAGTATTCACTTCATTTTTTGCATTTTGTTATGTTTTTATGTTTGTTATGTTTCAAAATGGTTTAAAATATTTTTTAACCTTCACAATTCTTCACATAAAACCTCACAATGACCAAGTGAGAAGTTTGTTTGAAAGCTATGCAACTGTATTGAAATATAACATGTACAAAATTCATTCACAGCCTTTGCTCAATACTTTGTTGAAGCACCTTTAGCAGCAATTACAGTCTTTTTGAGTGTGATGCTACAAGCTTGGCGCCTGTTTTAGGGAAGTTTCTTCCATTCTTCTTTGCAAAACCTCTCAAGCTCCATCAGGCATTGGCACACAGTCATTCTTAGATATCTCCACAGATGTTTAATCTGGTTCATGTCTGGGCTCTGGATGACCCACTCCAGGACATTGACAGTTGTCCTGAGCCCATTCCTTGCTATCTTGGCTGTGTGCTTAGGGTCATTCTCTTGTTGAGAGATAAACCGTTGTGCCAGTTCAGGTTCAGAGCGCAGCATGGCTCTGCCACCACCATGCTACACTGTAGGAATGGTATTTGCTTGGTGATGAGCAGTGCCTGGCTTCCTCCAGACATGAGGATGATGCTTGGCATCAAGAGGTCAATATTTGTTTCCTCAGACCAGATCATTTTGTTTCTCATGATGTGAGAGTCCTTTAGGTGCCTTCTGGCAAGAAGATGGGTTCTCATGTACCTTTTACTGAGGAGTGGCTTCCGTTTGGCCACTCTACTACACAGGCCTGATTGCCAGAGTGCTGCAGAAATGCTTGTCCTTCTGGAAGGTTCTCCTCTCTTCACAAAGCAACCCTGGAGCGCTGTCAAAGTGACCAATGGGTTCTTGGTCACCTCCCTGACTAAGGCCCATCTACCCCAATTACTCAAGCAGCCAGCTCTAGGAAGAGTCCTTGTGGTTCTAAGCTTCTTCCAATTGCAGATGATTGAGGCCACTGTGCTCATTAGGACCTTCAATGCAACAGAATGTGTTCTGTTCCCTTTCCCTGATCTGTGTCTCAATACAATCATGTTCTAAAGTTCTAAAGACAGTTCCTTAGACTTCATGACTTGGTTTGTGCTCCGACATGCACTGTCTACTATGGGACCGTATATAAACAGGTGTGTGCTTTTCCAAATCATGTCCAATCAACTGAATTTACCACAGGTGTCCAATCAAGCTGTAGAAACATCTGAAGGATGATCAGTGAAAATGAGATGCACCGGAGCTCAATTTTGAGTGTTACAGCAAAGGCTGTGACTGCTTATGTACATGTTAGATGTTTGTGCTTTAATTTTTAATAAATCAGCAAAGATTTCAAACAAACTTCTCACTCTGTCCTCATGGGGCTTTGTGTGTAGAAGGGGGAAATGAATTTAAGCCATTTTTGAAATAAGGTTGTAACATAAAATGTGCAAAAAGCTGAGCTTCATTCCAAAATCCAAAAAAAATTCAATATAAAGAGTGTTTAAAAGAATGAAGTCAGACCATTTCATCCTTGGTGTGATATGTTTGAATACAGTAAATACAGTAAGTGCGAATACAGTAATTACACCCAAAACAATTCCACCACGACCCCGGTGAGAGAAAGTGGTCCCAGTCTGGTTGCAAAGAAACTCTAAATTTGTTTGTTTGAAGTGAGAATGTGATGTGACCTCAATCCGAACCAGCTACCAAACATATTCCTGAAGTTAAAGATAATCTGCTCTGCAGGGGTAGGACAACCTGGTATACTGTCCAGATTATCACTACAACTTTGAACAAACACCATCGGAACCACTGCTCCGTTAACTTGCACAGAAATGTCCTCTGGTCCAGAACACAGGACCGTCTTACTCCATTTACTTTTTTATTCCCACCCCTGACAGGTCTGACGTACACGCAGAGGGACTGTTCTCACTGATTTGCTGTAATGTATTTTGATGTGTTTGAATGTCTCCCCGTGTGAAAACAAACTAAACACTCTATATGAACAAGAAGCCCGTCCCCTCCCCAAGCACAGCAGCGGTATGTTGTCAGTCTGTCAGGTTTTCACCATATCTGACTCAAACTCAGCCAAAGCTACTTATAAAATATGGAAATGTAATGAGCCTCTTGGGGAAGAAGAGCAAAGATTTCAAACTCCAAAAAAACTGAATCACACTGAGAGCACATCACTCATCCGAGTACAGTATCAAACACAGCCGAACTAGCAAACATCACTAACAGCACAAAGGCAACTGGCTGATCTTTATATTACGATGGTAATACATAAAGCATGGCCATCTAAAGTGATTTCACTCAGCACTTCATAAACTACGATCCACGTTGGACTTTGAGTTTTGTGCACTTATGAAAAAGTGAGGACACAAGTTTGTTTTTTTTGCTGGCCCGGTCTGATCCGAGTCCCTTAAGGCTGGCTGTGTAGAGGAGATGTTAACCAGCAGCTCTGAGAGACCGTAACCAAGCTAGTGTGTAGCCGCACTTCTCACACTTCTCTCTGTCTGTCTGTCTGACATGCATGCACACATGGATATACTTTGAATATACTTTAATGGCTTTGAACAATACAAATCTTCATATTATTATTCTTGGGGGATTATTAGAATATCTTTGTTATTGTAAAAATACAAACAGTGGTTTTGGCAACACACAGAAAACAAACCTTTTACAGAAGAGTGCCATATGCAATCAAAGCACAAGAACCACAGATTTCACATTAAGCTTTCATGTTCTACAGTAAAATAACTGCATTACCTTAAGCTCCTCACTGCTGCAGCTGAGAATCATGTCAGTTAAAGCAACCAATAGGAACCAAGAGAGATCTCTGCTACAACAAAACTAAGGATCGGAACTAGATCAGAAACTAAAGAGCCAAAACAAGTAGGCAACTCCAGTCCTGTAGTGCACAGCTTTGTGCTCCTCCTGCTCAAGCACACCTGATTCAAGTCACCTGCTAATTGTTAGGTTTAGTAGGTCTGTTAGGGCAGCCAACTGTGCAGGAAGGTGGCACTCCAGGACAAGGACTGCCTACACCTGCAATACACGATACATTAAAAATGCCTGGATCAGCCCGACCTTAATCCACTGGATTGTTTCCGGACATCCTCGAGGCTATAAACTGTACAGCTCCAGCCAGAAAGTTTGGACTTGGTTTCAAAGGTGCATTCCATAGCAAGGAAAGTTTCTGCTGAATGAGCAAAGAGAGTGAAAAACCTGAAAAGTGAAGCAGAAACACAGTCTGGAAGTTGGTGGTGTGTCTTCGGATAGTCTCTGAGAATCTCCGAAAAAAGTCTTTCGGATTGCATGATGACATGACGGGAGCTCATAATGAGGGCCGATTTAACAACACTGCTTTAAACTTCCATTGACTTTCATTGACACCACACTAGTGGTTCTGAATTAGGGGGTATGGGTGGTGCACTAATGTTGCAGTAGTCTGTTGGTGTAGGCCAGTAACCAGCGTGCGACCATCGCACTAGTAATTCCGATTGAGGGCTACTGTTGGTGCACTAATGTTTAATTTAATGTTGTTGATTTAACTATAGAGAGAAAGATTCTGATTCTGTCTTCCAACATCCCAAAAAAGTGTCTGATAACAGTAACAGTGTTTATTGCGAATGTTTCTAAGAAAATACTTCATCCAGCAAACTAATGATTTAAAGTAACAATAGGACTAGTTGTAGACGGTTTCCATCACCACTGAAAAGAAATCGGAATTATTACGTTTCTCAACAAATCATTTCACTTCAAACCTCAGCAGAACCCGTGTCTAACAGGTGATTTCCACACCATAATGCAATGCCATGCTACAACCATCAGTCATTTGCACCATTTTACCGGCAACAAGCTAAAGCTTCAAAGACTCTACCCTTTTGAACTGAGCTCTCTTTTATCCTTAGATCTTTAACCAGGTTAACGTATAGCACTGGAACCATCAGGGGCTTACGACGTGTGTTATGAAGTGCCTTTCAAACCTGCAATGTAATAAACAGGAATGCTTGACAGAGGTTTCAGTGGAGTATTTGACGGCTTACTACGAGTTCTTTGAAGTGTCCAGCACAGGCTTAGGTGTAGTCTTGAGTAGAGCTTTATCAAGGCTTTATTCTAACCCCACTTGCACAGCACTACAGAGCAACAACCTTTTGTCCATTTTTCAGTTACACCACCTATACAAACTCTCAATATACCATTCCTTTACAGAGAGAATCAATCTGCGGTACTCTTAATGCAATCCTTATACCTATGCAGACGGGAGGAACACTATGTGTGCATATGAACAAGCAGTAATGCAAAGGTGCAACCAACTAGAAGCAAATACAGACTACTTTTCACACTGTAGGCTGAGGTTCTACAGCTTTTGGCAGCCTTATTAAACCAAAACATGGTTTGACAAGGCCAGAAGGCTCTTATCAATCCCTGTATCTTTGTGATCTCTCTCTCTCTCTCTCTCTCTCTCTCTCTCTCTCTCTCTCTCTCATATGGAGGTGAATATGAGTGAGTGAAATAAGTGCCTATTATGATAAGCTTATCCTAACCAAATATTAGGTGTTCACCTTGGACCTCTCAAGGCCAAAAAACAAACCAGGTTTGCAGCTAACTGTCAAGTCGATTTGACTGGCTACATTGATGCTACATCATAGAACACTACAGATCACCCTCTCGTGAGGAGTTTTCTCTGTGGAGCATGCACAAGAGCACACAAGAAAGCACCGTGGAAAGTGCAAGCTGAATGCACTGGTGGCCAAAAGGAATTGCACAGATTCCCATATGCCAACGCAATGATACTTATGTAGTGTTTTAAATGTCTTTAAAGAGATCTGTCTCCTCAAATCGAGTGCAAAACCACAGGAAATAACTAGAATAACACAAGACAATGCAAAACGCCACACCACCCAAAAAGTGATGGAGTGGATTGAAGATGATGTTCGGATCAACATGATCAACAGATTTGAATATGAACTGAGAACGTGGGTGAGGTTGTTGGGAGAGGTGTGAAATTCATCATAGGACATGTGTGGATAGCAGCAAAGAATATGTGGAAGGAAATTTGTTTAAATCGTGAAAATGAAGAAGCATGAGGTGCAATCAAGACCAGAGGAGAACTTACAAAATACTCAGACAGCTGAGAAATCCTTTTTGACAGAGTGAAATGTTTAAGATACGAATGTCTTGTAAAATAAGCATGCTAAACTCTACTGTCCCTTAGTAACAGCACTGATACCTACAGCAGTTTACCCATAGAGGACTTCCCAGGGCTGAAAACCTGACCATTTCTTGAAATTCATAGTCCCAGAACTTCAGAATAATGCTTCAACACAGAACTGTCCTGTTCAATTCCTCTTTCTTGCTTTGTCAATTGATTGGAGGAATTCCTAGTTTATTTAAATTTCAAGGAATTCCCAGTTTACTTAAATTGACTGGCTAAGGAAATTAAGGATACAAGGTGCTACTCCCAAGTGACAGAAATTGGGGCTCTTTTTTGGATGAGCTGATGACGTATCCCTGTGCCAGCTAACTTCGTGAATTTTTTAATACGGGTTAATATTAAATCAGGATTTTCTTGGCTTTACATGATGTTCCATGTCATGCTCTCTCAGTGCAGCACTCAGTACTCTGATTTTAACATCATAACTGTTGACTGTTGTTTTATTAATTGATCTGTGATTAAGTGTTTGCCCCCAGATGTATTGATTGTATTGACTGTCTGGGTCCCACACTTTACCATTCTCATCCTCATGCCACATCTTCACTTTTTGAGGAAGTAAAGAAAATTGAATGAGCAGAATTCCACACAACAGGTTTAAATCATGGTAATACTATTCCCAGTTTGGTGATAGCAATATGATTGTGTTTTTCACCCAAAAGGGGGTGTGGTTGTTTGGATGACAGGAAAGTGACTTGTGCCTGCTCTCATCTATGCTATCACGTTTGCCAGGTTACGCCATGGCTCTCCTGCCAAATTGGGGTGTTTTTTTTTTTTGTTTTTTTTTTGTTTTTATTACTTTCACTAATTCACTCTGGCTGCCAAAATGCTTTCATTACAAACAGAACAAAAATGAAAATGATTTTTGGTGATGTGGTACTGATGCATTAAATAGCTGAGAGAGTTTGAACAGAAGAAAGATAAACAAACTGTCCAAAAGTCCAAAATAGCTCTTATTGTAACCTGAAATTCTAATCACCAGGAATACAGAGATGACCGGGAATACAGAGATGAATAAGAATACAGAGAATAAGTGAATACGCGAGAGGAAAGAACAGAAATGAGCCAAATTCAGTTTTTAGTCTTAATAACGTGACTGTTCTGTTTTTGACTTGAATTTAGAAGTATTGCAAAAGATCATTTGATTATAATATTAAGATGATAATGATAACAACAATAATATCACTGTAAACAAAATGCTTAATGAGAAATATTAGATCATATAGATTATAAAAATGAAAACATAAGTTAAACTGGCTTTACTGGAGATTTAAGGTGCTGCACTGGTTGTTCTTATGAAATTTTATAGTTTGAATGTTTCCAGACTTTGTGAACCTTAGATTTTGAACTCAATATCTGGATCACCATGCTTAGTAGGCAGATCTTTAGAAAAAGCACCCAAATGGAGGGAAGTTGTATTTACCAGCAATCTGACTTACAATCTCACCCGGGAATGCTAATGTTAGTTCTGAAATCCAGATCAATTTGTTTCTACAGAAACTGGCTCCTTTCAAACCTTTCCAGGGTCAAATGTCATGCACTGGTGGTGAGACACTAATAGTTAGTTAGCTGGCTCTAATCTCAAACTCTGACCTCCTCCAAAACCCTCTCCGATAAAAATTAGTAAAGTAATAACGTTCCCCACAGGTGCCGTTGTTTCACTGAATAAAACTGACAAAGTGAATGAAAACTAACTAAATCCTATTCAGTCACAGGCTGACCGTTAGATCAGGGTGCGTGCACCCGTAACCATAGCAACAGCCACTGAGGACTGAGCAAAGTCCAGGCTACTGAGCCCCGAAATGATCAGGGTGGGAAAATAATATTCCTTTGATCCAATAAATCATATTCCCACACATCTGTCCCTCAACTGAGTGAATTGTTTACTGAGCTGGACTAAAGTGTTTCCCCTAAACTGAGGATTTATTGAGGGAACAGTGTTTTATTTATGATACTGGAACGATTTATTAAATGGATGGAATGGTTTAGGTCTCTAAATATTAGTTTTCTCCCTTGAGACTTTACAGACTCTTTAAAGCAGCACTTGTCGTTAAACTAAAAAGCATTGGTCAGTAAACTGCAGCCAGTTATCTGATCATTTTCATAAAATTCAATTACTGTAAGAAGTAATTATGACTAAAGTTACACATAACACAGTTCTGATGATCTACTGTTTACTTAATACTTTCTATAGATAGATAGATAGATAGATAGATAGATAGATAGATAGATAGATAGATAGATAGATAGATAGATGTATTTTGATGTAATATTGTAGCAATACTTTTTAACAACATATCAATCACTGATCACACTGAAAAGCACCAGGCAAGCCAACTGGTCAAGGCCCGGTCATCCACCTCCACTGACCATTTTACAGTGGTTTCCAGTGGGTTAGGAAAAGGGGAGTGGTTGTAAGTAATATGGGTCTTCAGTTGTTTTTCTGTATTAATGTTGCAAAGGGAGCAGGTTTGAGAGAGTGTTGGGCAAAGAAAATTCATGAGGCAAGCAAGGAATTAAACTATAATCCACATACGAGGGGAAAAGTTCTTTCCTTCAAATATCTAACTTCTCTTAACTAGATTCTCTGTCCCCAGCAGTAATTAATCCTCTAAGACCACAGTGTTTCATAACACCTGTTTTGCATTGTGTTTTATATTGAGATATACCTACGCCTGGCACTGCAAGCTTAGGTATTATATAAAATTAATTGAATTTCATGAAAGACTGTACAGTATAACAGCTGGAAACATAACCTGCTCAAGAACAGCTATAGAGGTGTTCTTTGCCATTGATAAAGTTGAACGTTTAGGCATGGTCTTTCTGCATAATGTGATGTATATTAGTACATTGTTAAAAACCTTATTTAATAATGGAGATCATATGTTTTCTAGTACAAAATTCATTTTGTCTTATAATCTGTTATGTAGATGTGCCATATGTACAATATAATAACATGTAAGCATGACTTATATAAAGCATACATCAACTTCATAAATTCCTGTTCAGAGCTGGTTAGTGAATGGTGTGCTGGGTTGTTCTAAGTACCCAGAAGAATTTTCCGATGAGTAATCTCTGTGAGAGGAGGTGAACCTATGTTTCCTAATCCTGCATTCATGCAGACTTTGTATGGATGGCAGATGTCACGTGACGATCCTTTCTGAAGCGCAGATAATAAACTGTAGTTTTCCTTTGGCCTTATCTGATGCAGCGCAAAACCAGGCAGTTATGGAAGAGTAGTAAAAGTAATGGTCTGCATTCAAGTAAATCTGTAATATTCAAATTTATTATTGTATTATTAAAATTCCTGTAATGTTTTTGATAATACAGCCTCCAAAGACACTAAATGTGTGTGTAAACACTGTGTGTGTGTGTGTGTGTGTGTGTGTGTGTGTGTGTGTGTGTGTGTGTATATATATATATATATATATATATATATATATATATATATATATATATATATATACACACATACACACACACAAAATTTATGTAATAGCAGTTTTTGATAAAGAAAAAAATATAGTGTAAACATATATTTAAACCATAAACTGTTCTGTTATAAAACATTTATGTCCCTATGCTCCAATAAGTCTGATAAGGCGTATTATATCTATCTAATCTTATCTAACTTTTTTTTAGTGCTTATGAAAGATGTGATATCAAGAGCAAGTCTGCTTTCTTTCATTCTAATCATAGTGAATAGCACCCCCTGTTGGAATTTCAGCGAACACAATCTTCAGATAGTGAAACTATATAGAGAAGGATATTGGAGCTGTTTTTTTTAAATCAAGGTTATTTAAAGAGCATTGATGTGAGGATTTGATTGCAGTTAACAACATGAGAATTAGTGTGATCGGGATGTTGGATGATCACCACCCCACCATGCCCACATCTGGCATGTTCATGTTTACCTGCTCCAGAGAGTCCTATTGTATTATAAAGTACTTTTCTACAGGATCTAAACAAGCTGTGTGTGTGTGTGTGTGTGTGTGTGTGTGTGTGTGTGTGTGTGTGTGTGTGTGTGTGTGTGTGTTTCAGCAAAAGTTACTCATACTGAAAATAAACCACCTTTCATGCACATTTTATCTTTATGTATCGCAAAGTGACATTTATAAAAAATAATGTACTCATCTGTTACGTTTTACCATCCTGTTAGATGACTTTAAACCTTCACTTTTATATTGAAAGATTACAACAGACACACAGCCACTGATGAAAAACCAACTCATTGATCAAACGCAGCACATTATGTCTCATTCTTATTAAAATATCTGAAATTCTTCCCCTCAGATACCGGATTCTGTGAGTCACCCTGCGCCACTGTTCAAACGTCAAAACTATATTAAAATGTCTTCATAACCTTCATGGCACAGTAGTGCAGTGTAACAGCGAGGTCAGTCATTTCAGAATTTGGTGTGTCCCTCCACAGGGACACATACAGCGGATGAGCTCTACAGTAATGATAATAATAAAACCGGTCTGTGTTCATTTTCAGACAGCCTCTTTTTCTCGGTTCACTCATATCACTGATATTTTCTACTCTATAGTGTTAATAAATGCCACTGAGTTTCCACTGGAAAGTACGGATACTCCTTCCAAGAAATCTTGTTAAACAATGGATATGAGTACATAAATGTTTAATAGCTAACCTTTAGAGCAGAATCACCTTACAAATACCGGACTGCATGTTTTGACAATTCACGGGTCAGTTTCCCCACCAAGAACTTTATTATTAGCTTACTCTTTTCCAACTTGTTCACAACTCTGAGTAATGATTGCAGATAAGCCACATGTGCAGTAATGGAACAGAGGGCCTGGCTTTGTGTGAGTTCATGAATGCATGTGATATATTAGCAGTTTTTAATGAAACATTTCATTTTGCACTACTACTACTACTACTACTACTACTACTAGTAGTACTAGTTGTTGTACCACTCCTACTACTGCTGCTATTACCACCACTTTTACTACTACTTCTACTACTATTACTACTAATACTAATACTAATTCTATTCCTTCTACCACTACTAATACTACTATAACTAATACTACTCCTACTTTTTGGTGTGGTTGGTGTAGTGCAACATATAACACCACCAGTGAGCCACCACACCATGTGGGAGACTGGGGTTTAATTCCTGGTCTGGGCAACTATGCTGTGCTTCACCAATAAGAGTCCTCTGGCCCAATTCTGTAATATGAGTAACCTTGTAAGTTGCTCTGAATAAGAGCATCAGCTAAATGCCATACATGTCAATGTACTACTCCTACTCCTACTGCTATTCATACAATCACTATTACTATTACCACTACTGCTACTAGTACTACCACTCCTACTCCTCCTACTACATCATCACAATAATAATAATAATAATAATAATAATAATAATAATAATAATAATAATAACAATAATAATAATAACCTCTGAGTTATATCTTACCATCAACAATGTTGCTGTTGTAAAAACAGTGTTTTATACCTGTCTGCATTACAGATGCATATGATCATATACAATATTATAGAAGTTAAAACTGCTTCAGTATCTCGTTTCATGAATTGCATTATAAATCTGGAGAAGAGTGCTGAGTAAAAGCTGACACATCTTTAACCCCAGATAAGGTGTTTGTGATAAGGTGATAACAAGCTCATAAACCCCAGGCTGAACTGAAAAAGCATGAAGTGTAGAAAAGGAACCTCAGATGCTGAGCAATTTCAATAGTGCAGGTGTGGTAGATCTCCCTCAGGCATGTTGTGGATTTTGAGTCTTTGGCTGCTTGCAGTTTCTCCAGCTCTCTCTGCACCAGCCAGAGAACCATGTACCAAAGTTAAAAACAAGCTGCTCCTTGTCTCGTTCGATGGATTCAGGTGGGACTACGACCGTGATGTGGACACCCCAAATCTGGACAAAATGTCTGAAGATGGAGTGAAAGCTACTTATGTCACCCCACCATATCTAACTATCACTAGTCCTACACACTTCACTCTTCTAACAGGTGAGTGAAACGAGAGCAGCGATACAGAATGCACTGAAGAGGCTGTGAAATTGAATTGAAACAGCTAAGGAGTAGTAATGTTGGGAATGTCTTCTATTACTGCTGCAGGCTCTTATATGGTAGGGAGCAGAAGGCATTTTAGTAAAGCATCCTCACACCATCACACTACCACCACCATCAACCATCTTCTCATCAGAGCACAAAGCGTTGTTCCAAAAGGCTGGACATTCATTAAGGTGGTTTTTTGTCAAAAGTGAGACATACTTTAATGTTCCTATTGGTTTGCAATTGGTTTGGATACCATTCTGAATGCTGACCATATCTAAGGGCAGTAAGGTCTGCAGTTTCTTAAATTTTTACCTGAGATCTTTTGTGACTCCTCTGATTAGTCGGCACTGTGATTCACAATGTTGCGACTCATTTTTGGTTGGGAATCTTTACTTCCATTAAAATATAATGGCTGTTACAGTGGTCTGCTGGAGCCTTTAAAATGGTTTGGAAATCCTGTAAGAATGTAAGCTCACGCGTACACAATACCAACAGTGAGGTCACATACATACCTGTTCACACCTGAGTCTTAATCACGTGCACCCAGGATCAAAAGAGTAACAGCCTCAAATCTCTGAGTTTTTACTTACCTGGGTGAGTCCACCTCTGGCTGTAGGAGAGGGGAGATTGGACTTGTGAAGGGCTAAAGAGGAAGTAGGTTGAATACCTGTAGTCCTTGTTTAATCGGAATGACATCATGAATCTGTTCAGTGAATGGTAATGATGAATGATGATTGTTGAATGTGATTGTGTGCTGACAACCATCGTATAGTGTATCATGAATATTACCTGTGTTGGTATTGGTAGAGCCCAGGGGGAGGAGCTACCTGTATAAAACCTGCTCTGAGGTAGAGTAGGTAGGAGAGTGAGTGGAGGTATAGTGTAGCTGTGTAGCTGTGTAGCTGTGTAGCTGTGTAGCTGTGTAGCTGTGTAGCTGTGTAGCTGTAGGAGGTTTATTGCTTCATTATTATTTTCTTTTCCTTTCTTCTTTTCTTTCTTTTCCTGCACACTTATTTGTATATTTCCTGCATTTTGTATATATGCAAATATCCGTTCTGCTGAATAAACCTGTGACCTACAATATCATTTTCATCTGCCTGCTTCATTTGTCGGGGCCTCTGACTACTCGCCCTACACTGCCCATGAAGTGGACTTCAACTTCTTTAGTTAAAGTAACCAACTTCATCACAAACCCATTCAAGACTTCTAGAATTGTGTTTGTTCACAGCAAAGTCTGCTGTTTGTTGAGACCTTTTATTTGCCTGCCTCACATTGCTGGAAAAGTTGTGTTTAAGTAGTGTTTAGATTCTATGGGTCTAGAATGAATCAAGCCTGGGTTTATTTAGTTTAATTGATCCCAGTTATCAAATAAATTCAGTTAATTGATTGAGTTACTAAGAGATTGGCTCTGTTTTTTTTCTGACACATGGTCTCATCTATAACACAAAATGTTTGCCCAGGACGTTACATTGAGAACCATGGAGTGATCCACAACATGTGGTTTAACATTACCTCTCAGGAGAAGAAGCAATACTACATGACACAGTTTGTTGATGACTACTGGGACAATGGCAGTCTACCGATATGGATAACAGCTCAAAGACAGGTAAGTTCTTAAGCTCACATTCTAAATACCATGTGTTCTGTTGGGTCAGTGTCGAGGACACTTAAACATTTTAAGTGTCAGTGTTGTGAAAGAAGCTTCCAATCACTATTTTATGTGTTAGGGATATTCAGCCCCCTTGACCCTAAAGTTATATATTCTGTTAGATCAGTCTCTGAATTCACTTTATTCATTCTTTGGAACTCACCCAGGGCCTAAAAACAGGTTCTTTACATTTTCCGGGCACTGCTGCCACCTATCAAACTGAGAGAATACACGTGAGCCAGGTGGAACCTCGATTCTATGACCATGCAAATGAGACAGAATGGAGACTTAATGTGGATAAGGTCATGGGGGACTGGTTTAAAGCACAGGATCTGGACTTTGTCTCACTCTATTTTGGTGAACCAGATGCAACAGGGCACAAATATGGGCCTGAGTCCCCAGAGCGCCGTGAAGTAGTCAAAATGGTGGACCGCACTGTTGGCTATATACGTGAAACAGCTAGGAAACATGGGCTCACTGACCACCTGAACATCATCATCACCGCTGATCATGGGATGACCACTGTGTTTCGAGGAGATGGAGTCAATGAGATTATCCTGTCCAAAATCCCAGGCTTCTCCTTTAAGGATATCCAGTTTCATTTGGTGGACTATGGGCCTAGTGGGATGCTTTTGCCCAAAGAGGGCATGCTGGAGAAGGTGTACCGTGCCCTGAAAGGTGCACATCCTAATCTGCATGTCTATAAGAAGGAAGACATGCCTGCTCGCCTTCATTATTCAAAACATCCACGCATTTTACCCATCATTCTCTATGCAGACCCTGGATATGTAATCAATGGGGTGAGTTCTTGAGCATTACTCATGTACTGCAATATGAAATCAGCATCACAATAAATTAAAAAAAAGGATCAATATAAATGCGATGTTTATGTAACTGTGAATATATTGTCCCCTTGGAACAATAAGATTCTGACTTTTTAATCTAAATTAAGTTACTTATATATTCTTATCCTTAAGATTCTCATATGATGTGTTTTTAATTTATGCATTTAGACTCTAAATCTAGAAAACAGAAAGTTTATATCTCCACACTGTATATGTCTGTGTCACTATAAGGACTTAGATCTCAAATCTTCTCATAATGCAGATCAAACCTTATAATTCCAATGGGACGATTTACAGATGGGAAAAGCTCTCTCGTATATTTTTATTACCTAGTATATCTGGTGTATCGCTGATGTCCAATGAAAACCATGTATATGCATTTTTGTCCATTTTTATTTTTTCACCATTGTTTGAACCCTGTACCTGCTCTGTACCCTATGTAAATCATTCTGGATCAATTGACCAATAGAAATGTTTTAAAATTAAATTTCATTACTCTTATTTTTTAATTAACTTCCATTCAGAGTTCTGTAAAGTTGCCATTTTGGAGATGTTTTTCATTGGGCAGCGATGATATGTAATACTTTGATTTAACTTTAATGTAGTTTTATGTTATTTAGTATTGCTTCATATAATATGGTTCATTTGTCATTAATCATCCACACATTGTACAGCATAACTACCGCTTCGGAAAAATAACAGCAAAAAATATCTGTGAAATCTGCAATATATAACTTTCTCCTTCATTTTTCTGGCATTTTCTAGCTGCTTCCAGTTCAGTTCCATAAAGGAGAACATGGCTTTGATAACAATGTCTTGGACATGAAGCCATTTTTTAGGGCAGTAGGGCCTGACTTCCACCAAAATCTAGTGGTGGGTCCATTTGAAACAGTCAATGTGTACCCCTTAATGTGCCACCTGCTGGGAATAAAGCCAGAGGTCAATGATGGCTCCCTGGATAATACCAGACACCTTCTACTCTCTGCTGGGGAATCATGTGACCCTAAAGGTGGGTTTAGACTGCTTTAAAATGTCCTTCATCCAAGGGTTTTATATGAAATCACAAGCAATGAGAGGTTATTAGGAGGCAACTCCAGGGGCTCATCTGTTACATAAACCATTGTACTTTGACTATATCAGATAAAGTGAGACTCTTGATAAGGATCAGATGTGGTATCTTGATACTAGATTGCATAAGTTTATAGATTGTCTCAGCATAGAGAAATATTATCATCTGATAATATTCTTGTGCTGCAGTAGATTGTATAGTCTTAAGTTGTAGAGTTGTTTATTGAGGAAATCATAAAGGTCTGTGCCTTACTGCATGTCTTTGACCTCGTAATTCCAGTTGTTTTCTGCTTTACCTCATGACTATATGAACTAATCATACTGTATTAGAAAAATAAACTTGCAGTAACTCATAACTGGAAGGCATCTGTCAAAATTCACCTACAACTACAGTTCTGTGAATAACATTTTCATGCAAACTGTCATAATCCTGCATTAACGTTACATTTAACACTTTCTCACATGAAAATGAAATAGATAAGTGACGCCAACACTGACAAAAGTAGCCTTCATAACAATGAAGCCTTGATAACTGTTTTTGTAGGCTTAGTTCAGTTGTTTTGTACAATGAACTAACTGTTTTTGCTCTTAGATGTACAGGGGTTGGACAATGAAACTGAAACACCTGGTTTTAGACCACAATAATGTATTAGTATGGTGAACTAGGGCCTCCTTTTTTGGCCAATACATCGTCAATTCATCTTGGGAAGGACATTTTTTGGATACAGTCCGGATTAGCACCCGAACATCCCTTTCAGACAGCTTCCTCCACAGTTAATCCTGTTGGATGTGGTTGGTCCTTCTTGGTGGTGCTGACATTACCCTGGATACCGTGGCTCTTGATACATCACAAAGACTTGCTGTCTTGGTCACAGATGCGCCAGCAAGACGTGCGCCAACAATTTGTCCTCTTTTGAACTCTGGTATGTCCCCCATAATGTTGTGTGCATTGCAATACTTTGAGCAAAACTGTGCTCTTACCTGCTAATTGAACCTTCACACTCTGCTCTTACTGGTGCAATTAATGAAGATTTGCCACCAGGCTGCTCCAATTTAACCATGAAACCTCCCACACTAAAATGAAAGGTGTTCCAGTTTCATTGTCCAACCCCTGTAGATCAGGAGTAGAAAGTCCCGGTCCTAGAGTGCTTCCTGCACAGTTTGCTGATTTCCCTGCTCTAACAGACCTACTTATTAACAGGCAGGTGAGTCGAATCAGCCGTGCTTCACCCAAAAGACCACAAAACTGCGCAGGAGTCTGGCACTCCAGGACCAAGGTTGCCTTCCTCTGATGTAGACTCCTGTATAAAAAAGCATGTACACACTGAATATTCACTGATTTGTTGTAAAGCAGTTTGACCTCAAAGTTATAAAGAGTCTTTCAGGTTCGACTGCATGTATTAATTTATAATAATAATTTAAAAAATGACTTTTTCAACGTGAACCCAAATATCACAAATGGAATTGAGGAAAACTATATAAAATATAGTATATCTACAATTTATTAATAAAATCTGAAAATGAGCGACGGCAAATTCTGCATGTTTACTACATTTAATATAATAAAGTCTCTGTCTTTGCTGTCTTTGTATCAGAATCAGACCATATGAGCCTCATCATCGGCCTTGCTGCAGTCACTGGTTTTCTGGTTGTAGTCTTCCTCACTACTACATCCTACTACATCTACAGACACCACAGATCAAGCAAAAGGTACAGTAGTCCACACATTTACATTCAACAAACATCTTTAAGCTACAGACAGTGAAATACAAATCTGCCTCTACTCTAATTCCTCTAGGTTTGATCTCAAAGGAAACACTCAGGACAACATTTACTTAAAGCAAGCAGCACTGTGATACATTGTTCTGTCATAAATAATTTCACTGTTTTGTTTTTTTATTTGCATAGCAAGGCAACAAAATGAAGAGGCCATATGTCGATGAATTTGTGCAATTTACGTGATCAATTGGGCTATTACTGTTATTGTTTTCAATTAATGAATTTAGTAGATTGCCCTGTTTTCTCCGTATGTCAGATCATCCTTTTTGTAAATAGTTTAATGTGTTTAAAGTTTGAGATATTACACCATAACTGCTAATCATATCTTTGTTCGGTTTTAATTGATCACCGTAGATTTGGGGACAGATACATTGTCTGCGCCATATGTTGCCAACCTGTTCCTTTTCTATGTAATATTTGAAACCAAAAAAAAAAAAGCATAACAAAAAGTAAAACATCCTGAATACTGATGGAATAACTGATAGTTGCATTTATTATCATAATAAACACATGTGAAATTGAATGAGGCTTGGGTTCTTGATCTCTAATGCCATCTAGTGGAGACAGTAGACATAGCAAAACCTGTAGCAAAGCTGGGTGATTTTGTATTGAAAATGCAACAATGGAAATGAGGTTGAATGGATAAGTGCTCAACTCTGAAACAGCATGCTTACATCCACACACACACACAGCACACATTCTTACACACAGGCCTCGCCGTGTGAAAAGATGTGAAAAGAAAGACAGCTCAGGAGGACTAAATGACTGACAGAAGTTATCATTACACAAAGCTGCAGATTCAGTGATTTATGGTGAAATCCTGTCCAGTCATGTGGAATTTTCCCAAAATAAGTTTGTGTAAACAGCTCATGACAAAGAGGCACTCAGAGCAGGCTGGTATGCATAAACAGTTTGAACAGTGTGCTGCAGTGTAACCCCCTTTACAAACACACACACACACACACACACACACACACACACACACACACACACACACACACACATTCAGTCACCCGCCAGAGCAGAACAGAGCCAGTCTGGAAATGTGGAGTCTCCCCCCTGGCACACGCCAGACTCCAATCCATCTTCCAGGGCAATAACATCTCTCTCTCTCTCTCTCTCTCTCTCTCTCTCTGCTGTGAACACTACTGGTTAAACACAGTGAGAGATACCATTTCTCCAGTCTCTTCTTTCAAATCAGAACTTATTTTCTTTTTTTCTGTGATATTAATGATGAATCTCTGTTTGTTGTAAGCTATGTGTTTGCAAATTACTGTAATCACTGCATGTTTACTGGCACTTAAATTAGCAGCTCATTAATGTTTTATGGATTTTTCTCACAAAATTGTATTCATGTTTGTATTTCATAATTTAGTTTTTGATTTAAATTACACTGGCATTTTGTAAAAGTGGTCACGTGTTCACACACATACAACTGACCTGTAATGCATCCAGGATACTCAGTATATATCACTTAGAAATTTTAAAGTGAAGGACAAAGCATTGTAAAGGTCTGTGTAACATAAAACACTGTAACAATACTAAGATGACAAATGTAATCTATTTGCAGCAAAACATATTATTATTATTATTATTATTATTATTATTATTATTATTATTATTATTTAACTTTAGTTAACATTTGAACTTACACATACCTACACATGAATTACATTATGTAATTTCTATGATATACATGATATGCCAAAAGTCAGTATGTGATATCAGTATATAAATTGACTATGTATTGATGTTATCTCATTGGAGGGCTTTGGAATCCGCATTGTTACGTGTGCTAGAAGGCATTACCACACACATTGGACAGCGCAGTGGGTGGTGGTGATCGTGAAATGTAAATTGTAAGTTAACCTAGTTATCCTATCCTATTTCAAAATATCCCTGCTGTGTCATTTATAGAGACTGTATATTTACATATTTACAATATTATTATTATTATTATTATTATTATTATTATTATTATTATTATTATTGGTGTTGTTGTTAATAGTAGTAGTGTTTTTGTATGACATAGCTCATCATTGTTCGACATACTGTTGAAGCTCATTTTGGGCCACAGCATTCTAGCTGTGGTCTGGTACTGTACCTGTTGCTGATGAGTGGAAGGATTTTTGACTTTTATCTCAGCTGTTTTAGCTGTGTCTGCAGTGCCAGGTCGCAGGTTTGTGTTAACTGTCTTTGTAAAGCTGTTATGACTGCGCAGTCTGCCACTGAGCGTCATAGCGTAAACAAAAGGGATTTTTACTCTGAAGCCCGGGATGAGGGAGCAGCACTTTTACACCATGACAACAATCCAACACCAGGCTGGGACACACTAATACTCTCCCTAACCATCCATCAAGCACAGGACACGTCAAACACTCCCATTCTTTGGAGTCTGTCTCTCTTTCTTTCCCGCTTCTTCTCCGTTTCTCTTTCTGTATTTGTTTGACATACAATGGCAGGTCTATTGTGCAAAGTCGGGTATTAGTAAGGCTATAAAACCCCTTGTGCGTTTTTTTGAAGCCAGAATGGTTCAGAAAAGGATTCAAGTTGTTTTCTAGAAAAATTGCCCCTAATGTTTAGCAACTCCTGATTACTCTGACCTCAGACGATATAAGAATCTGTAATCTTCTCTAAACAGCGCATAGAATTTACTTGGTTTGTGGAAACTTGGACTGTGCACATCACTTCCACATTGCACAAGGGGGTCACAAGGGAGGTGTTGAGGTAGGCGGGTTTTTATGTTCATTTGATGTATTTATTAAACCTTGATTGTTCCGCTCAGCTTTTTGGCAGAGCCCGTTTTCAGTCACTGTATCTTACTGAAGAAGGTGTTGGAAGTTAACTCACCCTGACTCTGCCATCTCTACCATTCAGCAGAGGTATGTTAGACTAAACAATATACTAGAGATCACTGTTTCTTTCACTGGTATGCCTTTTCGTCGTAAAGGAATTCATCAACAATGTAACCCCTCTACACGTGTGCGTGTTTTTTGGTGGAATTTTCATTGTCGCACCACCACACAGAGAGTAAATCATTTGGAAAGTCACAAAAGTTAACATGTCATTGCATGTTATTGCGCATTTGTTTTTTATATTTGTGGTTTCTGTTCCGATTCATGCTCTCCAACATTTGGTAGAGGTGCATATGTGGGGTCTTGAAAAATATAGAGATTTTATAATAGCCTAAACATCTATTGCATTTATCCCTAGATAAGTAAATTAAAGGGTTAACAGAAAATGACACGATGAAATGTAAAAACAGCCTCAGACAGTTACAGCACAGAATGCTGTCAAATCACCATAATAGGACAAGCGGTGACAAGGGAATCAAAACAAACAAAAGCACATGGCTAAGAGACATGAATGGATGACACTACGGGGAACTGTGGCACCACATGGATTAAAAATCAACATAATAACTGTTGAAAGCAAGTAAACTAAAAGACAAAATCCTGCTGATACAGGGAAATGACACGGTATGTGTTTTCAGTATGTGTGTTCTAAGTCAGGGGAACCATTGGCTACTATTTGGTGATTTTGTTCAAGCTTATTGTTCACTTATTAATCTGCAAGTGTATTATTTAGAAACCTCGACGAATCTGAATGTATGTAAATCACACGAATGGAGAATTCAAATGTGGGCCTATATGCAGGCCGTTAGACTGGAAGGAACTAAATCACTTCACTACGTCTAGACTATTGACTTTATTCAAATCTATACTGAACTAAAATGCAGGACATAAACACAAGCAAGTTTATCCGTGTGCTTTCATTTTACTTGCTGGGAAAATGTATGTGGGTCATAAGCTGTGTGCCTCTAAGGACTGAGAAGCTGGGCCTAGATGAGGTTTGAAACCATCCAAAGTATTTCACAGGAACTGGCCAGGATGCTTTGGTGGTCTTGGTCAAATGCCATGTCTGCCAGGGGCCTTGTCCTGCGTGGGCCGACAAGAACCGTGTCGCCTTGCACTGGGGTGAGACCTCGGAGGGGTGTGTGACGACAGATTTACTCAGAGCGGCTCGCTGGTCAGCCTGCGCGGTCTTGCGGCCTGGCTGCGGACACCTAGACGTACCTGTCAATGAGGTGTCACTGCGCAACGGGCCTGGAGAGGCTTTCTTCTCCAGAAGAAAAGCCGTGGAAAAACTGACTCAACACCTCCACATCATCCACAGCCTGCGAGCCCAGTCCCACCCCTGCTATCCCGCCCAGGCAGTTATGGCGAGGCATTCCTTTGAGCTGAAACAAGGCGTTAATCCGTGATAACTTTTCCCCATGCCAACATGTGGGTGCACGTCTGTAGTCTGCTGCCTTCCTGCCTGCCCCTTGCTTGCCAGCCTGAATAACTCTAGCATAGCTGCAAGATTTAGGAGGTAATATCTACTGCATGTGGGGGTGGGTGAGTGGGATTGTGGGGGTGGGGTGGACAACCTCAATAGGAGGCTATAAATCTGCTATTTCTATTATGACGGACATACGACTTAAAATGCTTTGTGCCAGGCAGTCCTTGAAAAGACTTTAATGTGGCTGAACCCACTCGTGTGGCCCATGAAGTATGCTATTCTACCGAGGCACAATTGTACTGTTAGTTAGTGGCTGCTGTGAAGTCTTTCAAATCCCAAAGTCTTTCTTTTTTTTCCCATTCTTTTCCACACACAGCCAGGACCTGCTAAGAATAATCAGAGACACATTTTAAATCTCATGCATTTCCAAATAATTCCTCAGAGAGGCTGATTTTACGGCCTATAGATTGGCACATCAGCAGGAGTAATCAGAGACTTCCACTGTTCCTATTCTGCCACTTAAGATAATTGTAGCAAGTTCACTCAGTGACTTTTCCTATTACTTTCATCTCATTTGCATCTGTTTCGACTGAGTGTATCAGATTCTCGCATACCAAAGCTGAGCTTCCACCCTGATCTGAACACAACAGTCACATTCTCATTTTGAAGCTCAGCTGTTTCCAGATAATCCCTCTCTAACCTGTGCTTTACAATAGAGTTTGAAGCAGCAGTCTGCATCACAGACTTGACCTGTTTGTCCCCACATCACTGTTGGATCTTCTGAGAGAACGTTTGTATTTAAAAAAAACATATTTTCAAATGATTTTTCCTCTTTAACTTCTGTTTATATGTGAGTAAATTAACGCACTTTCACTCAAATCAATTTTGACACCTAATCCCTTTGTTGTTTCAATGCACTGCTATTTTAGCAAGACTGTCTAACTGTAGAACTGCTCTGTGATTGAGCTCTTCTGAATTTTGTCTCATGGAAAATGGTATCTAAAATGGTAACTAGTTAAAATAACCAATAGGCAGAACTTTCTGCTCCTCAAAGCCGTATTTGTGAACGTATTGAACAAAATGGATGGAATTCAGTTTGAGATTTAGATTTCATGGTGTTATATTTCTCTGCATATAAAAAAAAGAGAGTAACATGTTGTTTCCATTTGACAGAGTCACAATAAGAGGCACACCTTCAACGGTTTTCCTACACAATGAATTTTTAGGTTTAATTATTGTTTATTTCATTTTAGAGCATCAAACAGTGTGAAAGAGCAGCCAGACTTCAGGTCCTATTCTGACAGATATGACAAAGACAAGGAGAAAACCACAATCACCATTCTTGTTGGATACAAATGGAATTTGACCTCTGCCTTTAACCCATCTGTGAAGTGCGCGCACACACACACACACACACACACACACACACACACACACACACACACACACACACACACACAGTAAGTACACATGCCCAAAACGGTTAAAGGCCTTGCTCAATGGCTCCACCAATAGCAAATCTGCTATATATCCCAGTTCTCTTATCACTGGTTTTCACATCTCCCAGCTCAAAAAGCCAGGGTCAGAGCACAGGCCAAGCCCCACTACCACACCTCTTGAGCAGAGAGAGTTAATGACCTTGACCAAGGGCCCAACAGTGGCAACTTATCAGCCCCCACAAACATGTTCTTGATAACCCAATGCTCTAATCACTGACCAACCATTGCCCATTGTGCAGATACAGATACTAAGTCATTCTGCTGCAGTTCTATCTGCCCCTTAGCCCTCAGGTAGTTACTGATCTGCTCCTTTTTTAGTTCCACTCAAGCTGTTTATTGGAAAGATACCTTTACTCGAGTCATAAATTCTTTTTCATGATACCTTCCTCTCAACATCTCTCAGCCAATATGTTTCAACCAGTTAAGTTATGCACAGAGGAATATCTGGTGGATAGGGAACATTTATGCCCTGGCAAAATAGCAAATTAAAGGAAGTAGCTCAAACATGGTCAATTCTTTATCTGGCACATTCTCGGATGATCCACTAGAGGGCACATTATCCCTGACATAGAAGTGAAAAGAAATTGTGTTTTTCATTTGATAAAGTCTATTAATGAGAATATCGGGGCTCATTTAAAGGTTTGTATTTTTGTGCATTATCAGTCTAAACTAGTGGTGAATCAGTGTACAAGTTATGATCTGAACCAGCGCTCACGTTTGTGTTAATAATAGAAACGTCCTCACGAAGACAATAGCAGCGAGACTTTACTGCCATGCGCTGCATGTCTTTCATTAATGCAGGACTGTAATTTTCTTTCGACAAGTCTGGATTGCTTGCTCTGAGTATATGTGGAGACATGTCAGGAGTGTCAGAAGGCTTTGAGGGTTAACATCACTCTAGTAAAAGATGGTCTAGCGGTGGGACAAACCACAGAAACGCAGCTCTGAAGGCAGAGCTGTCTGATTGGTTTTGTTGGCTGTGATACACGTGGAGATAAAAACAGGATTAAAAAGATATATTATCTTTGAAATTTGGATAAGTAATTGTTATACTGTCTCTATCCATCAAAAACATGACACATGTTTGTTTTGGAAAGCATACGACGCAGACTGGAGGTGCCAGTGTTCTTTATGGCTGCTCATATCTTCCATTACTCCTCTGCACACACTGCAGAAAGCACTGTCCCAGAATGTATAATCATAAGTTTGCATATACAGGCATTTTAGAAAGCGCTCTATCATTCTTGTGGAAGCACCTAATTTTATACAATCATAGACAGACCAATAAACTTGCATTCCCTCACACATGCCTACATACAGTACAGACAGGCAGATATGCACGCACACACACACACACACACACACACGCGCACACACACACAAGCACGTCCATGCAGCTTACACAAAAGTGGCGCCACAGTCTGCTGGGTGCATTTATTATGGATCAAGTCTGCCAATACTTTCAAGACCAGTCCAACCTCCCCTCAAACAGCTACGGGCCGATACGTGATGGATCTCACTCCCCTGCAGACGATCGATGCAGGACAGACAGTTCCCATGTCTCCTCTGCCAGTCTCACCGTCCAACAGGCCTCTCACTCCAACTCCTAAATCATCCAACTGATGAAGCTGGACAGGGAATATAGCAAACTAAGATTTCAATCCTTCAACTGACAGTATTCCAGAGTACAAGAGTTTGCCCTCCAGATACGGTTGCTAAATACATTTACTGATGCTAAACAGCTCGGGAATGAATGAAAAACTGTTTTTACATGAGCTTTACAAATGAAGCTTGTCCCCCCCCCCCGTTTGATGTCTGCGAGGTCTTTGGTAATGTGTGCATTGTTATTTAAGATGAGCCCAAGAATCTCAATCCGACCTGGGTCCATGAAAACAAACAGAAAGGAAGATAAGTGTTCAAATGACAGATGCGAGCACTAAAATTTACATTCTCCCTGGAATGTTATTAAGTAAGCACATAATCCTTTGCCTGCCAGTGCTATAGAAACGATCCTCCTAGTACACAGAGGAATAGGTGGAACAATGGCACACAGCCCACGCAGGCCTGGCCATTGGGAGAAAATTACAGGGGTGATGCTGCCAATTTCTGCTGCCATAAGCCAGGGAGAACAAAAGGAGATGAAGCTTGCGGTTCGATTAAGCCGCAATTGACTTGAGCATTTGAAGGATTTCGGATTTACACAGCGGTTTTTTTTTTTGTTTTTTTTTTTTAGTTTTGAAGCAGAGAAGAATTCTTGAGCTCAGTACAAAAGTGAATCTGGGTTTTACATATATCCCTTACTTATCACGCTCCTGATGAAAAATTATCCACATAATCAATTTGACACGCAAAGAAATTTCAAACTGTTCCTGACTGATTGATTTTATTTCCTCTGGCAGTAACTAATACATAGCTCTGATATGTCCTGCTGTGTCCCTAAGTAGGCTATACAACATGCGTACACCACAACTGGTTGAAAATGTGCACTTTTCTACCACTCATTACCATGCTTGTATGGGTAATGGTAGTGGAGATGGTAAAGAACCTCTCATTTAAAGAACATTTTAATTTATTTTTTTATTTTTTTTAAACTATATGTTAAAGCCAAGACCTGTTTAGAGAATATATTAAATATTTCTTGCCTTTTATGATCCCAACAAACACTGACCCCAGTGGACGTTGCCCTTTGTCATGTCTGTTATCTGCTACTTGCAGAAACCAATAATTAACATTAAATATCTGAATCTGTAGGACATGTCCTTCTATTTGTTCTGGTACACATACCAAAGACATTTCTAAACAGACAGTCTTGTCATCATAAGAAGTCATTCTTTCATCGGGCTTGGAGGCACTAGTGTACCAAAGCCAGGTTAATCTCCGTTTCGGCTGTTATGAATTGCACGGGTGTGCTTGAAGAAAATTCACTGTCACTTCTGAATCAGAATGAGAGGTATCTGATCTACAGCCAACGTTAGCAGAGATCTGAGAATCTGAGTGAGGGAAGCACTTTGACACCACTGCACTTCACCTCTGCTCTACACAGTTCATAAAATTGTGGATGATTTTTGAGGATGATGTGTGATTTTTTTTTATTAATTTAATTTCATTTTATGTATTGATTTTTTTGGGGGGGCGGGGTTATATGATGTGCAGTGATGTGTTTGTGTGCCGTATCTTACTGTTGTTGAGTGTGGAAGTGGTATTTTATTATGTATAGCATGTCTGTGAGATGTTTCTTCAATTGGTGCTCTGACAACATTCTGTTCTGATTAAATATTAATGCTGACCAGTCAAAGGGGGCAATGCTGGACAGCGTTGTGTTTTGCTGGCAGTATTGTAGACATCATTCCTTATTTTCTCGGTTGCACCAGCTTTCTCGGCTGAATGTGTGTTTGACATTACTTTTGAGGTCAAGTTGTAGAATTGTGTTCTTTATCCTTTCTTCTTCTTTATCATCTATCTATCATCCAACCTACCTACGTTTTGTAAAAACAAATCACGACCCTGCACACATTCTCCATCAAATGTGGGGGCTTTTATCTATGACTGTCATCATAACAAGACAGGCCTACATGCATCGATGTACGTTTAAAGGCTCCAGTAACGTGATGGTATCAAATCAAGGTAACACCATAGTAACAGCTACAATACTGGCTGTGGATAAATTATTCTCTGTCATTATGCTGAAACCTGAACTAGAATGGAAACAGGTGCTCATATATGATAATGAAGTACCTCATTAACATCTACTGGTGCCAAGCTCCTCTCTGCCACGCAGTATACACTGCAAATTACTGAGGTATACAACCAATTTCACTGCACGTGCTGAGAGAATGATATGCTAGAAGAAGTGTACAAAGGTAAGCTTATGCTGATGCATGTCTTTTCTGGACACATTGAGTCTTTTAACTGTAATTCTACACTATAATTAGGGTTTTTTGCCACAGTATCCCCGGACAGTGCATTCCATTCTTATAAAACAACAATGTTGACCAATCAAAGAGGGCAAAGCTGATCAAAGGCCGGTTTTATTGACAGTATTGAACACCTCATTCCTCATTTCCTCCGCTTGACTGGCTGTATTTCTCCAGTGAACGCAGGTCCAGACTTTATTTTTGTAGTGAAGCTTTAGCACTCTGTTCTTTATCCTCAGCTGTTTTTTTTTTCATTGACATTTGTCCTTGGAACATCTTCATACATCCCTATGACGCAAGTGCTGCAGTTCTGTGAGTTAGGTGATACAAGCAGCTGAAAATCAAAGCTATGTTTAGAACTATGTTCACCCTGACAGCAAAAGTCCACTCTCATTCCAGACTTTGTGCAGATTGTTTGTTTAAGAGGCATTTCATACAAACGTGAGCAGAGGGGCTTTGGTAGCACCAACACAGCAATGAATTCTCCCAGTTCCTCGTTTTGAGGACCCTCTTTCCTTGATTTTTTTTTTTAATTGCTTCTGAATTCTGTTCTTTCTTTTCCTTTGGAAGAAGAATCCACTGTCCTCTTGGGCAAACATTGGAGTAACAGAATGCTTCTCTAGTGCCTGTGCACTGACAAGACATGTAGAATTTGGGAATTTACAAGTGGTACCCACATTCCAGTAGAAGAGATATTTGGACTAGTTACCAAGAAACAAACACCAGCAATAAGAACCTGTTTTATTGCCAGGGAGTGGCTGAGAAAAGCCAATTTGAAAGTTTAAAGGCAGTGATTTTTACCACTCTGGCATGGCGAGAGTGAAATTGTGGGTGGCCAAGTAAGCCCTCCTCGTGGCTGGGGTGCTGTGCCTGACACCTGATTGTTAGCACTTCTGGACAGATGCCAGTGCTTGGGTGGCATTCTGCAGTTTAATGATACTGAGCTGTCTCTTATTTCAGAAGGGAGATGCTCTAAGGCTTCAGAGAAGCGCAGCCCTTGACTGTCCATGAGCGCTGTGGGGTGAGAACTTAATGATACGTCAGCCTAAATGGACCCATATCCCTTGCTTAAAAGCGGTTAAGAGTATTTCAATGGATAGATCAATATTAAAGCAGTAAAGGCCAGAGGCGTGGGTGTGTTAGGAGATGACTATGCAGCAAGATGCTTGTTAAAGAAGCAGCGTGTTGAAGCTCTGTGTGCTTACTGGGTGGTCAGAAAGGAAGGATACTACTGTTCTTCAGGCAGTACTCATCAGCTGCTACAAGCACTCATCATTTTGATCTCTAACCAGCCAACTGTGTCCAACTGATTTAGCATGTGTTTGGACAGAATAAGAATAATCATTTTCATGGAGTTCTTGGGGTCCCAGATCCAGCCTGGTGTGTTTGTAACCCATGCGACCAGAGCAAATCTCACTACCAATGAGTAATTTTTTCATCATATCCACAAAGAGGGGCAGTGTTTCTCAGTCTGCATGGGGGGAATTTAAAGTCTGCTTTGGAACCTGCAGTAGCTCATGTAACCTAGTCCCAAGCTTGTTATGACTACCCTTTCAGACTATTATCAATATGTTAGACGTACAACAAATCAGTCAGCGGCCCAGGTTCATCATTTCTCAATCTGCATTAAAAAAACAGACTTGTCTCAGGCCCAATATTAGCTTTAAGTCTTAAATTGCTTTGATCCTAATCTCTAATAATTTAAGGGTGCTTTTGGAATAGAAATGGGCTTAAAGAATTTGTGGCAGTCGTCTTGCGGTTTGTCATATAAGAAGCTTTAAAGTTAATCGATAGAGAAAGGCACTTCAGTGCATTCATTCTTCACCCAGGTCAAGTTGTTCTTTTCATGCCAATAGACTTTAGGCAGCAGACGGAGCGAGAATGTTTTTACATGTGATCATCCATCCAGTATGTGTTTCAGGCGCCACGCAGATTAAATGAAAGAATCTGAAAATGAAGGTCTTTAACTTTTAATCCTTTTACAAAGACCCTTCAGACTGTCTGAGGACGGATGGCGTCTCTGAAAAAAAAAAAGAAGCCCAAGTTCACTGATCCCCTCCCTCTTGGGTGTAAGAATGAAAATCGTCAGGCTCCAACTGTCCCTGATTTCATTTCATAAGTCACATTTAGAAAGCCTGGCCTAACAGCTACGTCTGACTGTACCACTCACTCATGCCTTCCACCACGACAGCTTAACGGCTGCATGCTGAATTAGTGCTCTCAAATTAGCAGAAAACTCACAAGGAACCACAAGATCAGAATGTAGTTGCATTTTTAACACAAATGAAAATGAAAGACAGGACACTGGGTGTGCGGAGAACCTCCAGAACATCTCCACTTTCACAGAACGTGTACAAGGTGGGAAGAGATGTTTTTTGTGTGGTTTTTCTCACATTGTATGCATTCCCACATGCTCCACTTCAACCAAACCGCAGTTCCCACAAGCTCACAAGATGCACAGACACCACAATGGCGTGAAACAGACCAGAAATACAAACCAAAAATGCCCTTTTAGTGGTTTTATTTCAAATGACTTTAGACTACATGGCAATAAAGAATAAATAGACGTTTCTCTTAATTTACATGATGATTCATGAGTTAACTCCACAGCCCCATTTATTCCCCCATTCACAGCACAGTGAGCTGCAAACTGACACTGTAATCTATAGCTTTATTTCATTTGAGGTCTATAAAAAGTTAGATAATATATATATATATATATAGTTTTCCATTTTTTTTCCGAATAATGGAAAAAGCTTGGAATTCCTTCAAATAGACGCACTTTAATGCGAAATGTTCTCACCATAAATACATTACAACCAAAGTATGCTCAGCAAATACAGTAGACGCTGGTTATACATAATACTGACCTCTGTACGAGTTATAAAAAAATAATAATATAATAAGAATTAAAAATTATAAAAGGACACCACATATACATAGCATTTACATTCCTACACCGGACAGGACAGTGCATGTGTGTGAGGGAGAGAGAGAGAGAGAGAGAGAGAGAGAGAGAGAGAGAGAGAGAGAGAGAGAGATGGGCTTGAGTAGCTTTGAATGCCTTTCTAGGTCCTCAGGTGGGGCAGGAGCACTTGCACTCCGAGATGACGGGATACTGCACGGGGATCCACATGCAGCGCAGACTCCCCGCTTTGCGCGACACGCAGCGCCACCGCAGCAGGGTGAAGTGCGCAGACTTGGCCGGCCTGCACACCATGCCCTCGGGCACCGAGCACGACCTCTTGCTCGCGCAGCTGCCCACCTTGACGTAACGCGGCCAGAAGCGGCTGCCCAGGTCCTGCCACGCGTACACCACGGGGCAGAACGTGTAGGACCACAACCACAGCTGCAGGCGCCGGCGCATCTTCTTGCTCGGCTTCTTCCAGCCGGGCAGCTCAAAGTCCAGAGTCCGGATGTCCCGGGGCATGGGGCCGGGGGGTCGCAGGCGGGACACATCCGTGTCCCCCCCTCCCGCCGCCGCCGCCGCCTCCGCCTCCTCTGCGCCGCCCGCGCGCTTCTCCTCCGGCGCGGACACGGCCATGAAGTGCGCGTCGAAGTGCGCTCCCAGCAGCGCGCGCAGCTCCGTCTCGTTCAAGTCCCTCTCCTTGGGGTCCAGCACGGGGTCCGGGTCCTCCTTGAGCTCCACCACGGGCAGGCTGTCGCTGGGGATGGGGCGGAGGAGGTAGTAGTGCTGGCACGCGCCTTCTTCTATCCGCGGCGCGAGAGAAAACAGCAGCACGCAGAGGGACAGAAAGTGGGGGGCGGTATCCATTATGTGTGTGAGAGTGCGTGCGTGCGTGTGTGTGTGTGTGTGTGTGTGCAGTAATGTGAGCTTAATCCCGCAGGGTCTCAGAGGGTCTCGGCGCTAGCTCGCGGGGCTCCGTGAGGCTCGCGCCAGACGTTGCTGAGGTCCTAGTGGAGGCCGGGTGAGGAGGAGGTCGAGGAGAAGCAGGAGCGGCATGGCAGCATCGGAGCAGGCCTCTGTACCGCGCGCGTTCACGCTCGGGGCCTCGCGGCGGCGGCGGCGGTTGATGCTGCGGCTGCTGCGTGCGCGCGCGCGCGCGGGCGCCCAACGCTCTGCATGCTCTCCTCGCGCGCCGTCGCCGAAAGTGAGAGACGGACCTGCTCCGGCTGATTTATCCCCCCGGCCCGGGATGGGAAGCCCGTGCTCGGGTTCAGGGGCGCCTCCTTCTTTTTTGGGGGTGGAGTGCCGGGAGGGGAGGGAGGTGATGAAGTCAGGATTTTTCTTTCTCCACCCGCATTCTGCTGTTCTTTGTTTTGTTTTTTTTCTGTTTCTCCATCAGTGATTCAGCGGATACTTCTTCAGTGATCAACCACACTCTCAGTTTATTTTCTCATAGTTCCATTTTTTTGGGTATACTCACTCACAGTCCAGTATTTGTGTTTATACTCACTCACAGTCCAGTATTTGTGTTTATACTCACTCACAGTCCAGTATTTGTGTTTATACTCACTCATAGTCCAGTATTTGTGGGTATACTCACTCATAGTCCAGTATTTGTGTTTATACTCACTCATAGTCCAGTATTTGTGGGTATACTCACTCATAGTCCAGTATTTGTGGGTATACTCACTCATAGTCCAGTATTTGTGGGTATGCTCACTCATAGTCCAGTATTTGTGGGTATGCTCACTCATAGTCCAGTATTTGTGGGTATGCTCACTCATAGTCCAGTATTTGTGGGTATGCTCACTCATAGTCCAGTATTTGTGGGTATGCTCACTCATAGTCCAGTATTTGTGGGTATGCTCACTCATAGTCCAGTATTTGTGGGTATGCTCACTCATAGTCCAGTATTTGTGGGTATGCTCACTCATAGTCCAGTATTTGTGGGTATGCTCACTCATAGTCCAGTATTTGTGGGTATGCTCACTCATAGTCCAGTATTTGTGGGTATGCTCACTCATAGTCCAGTATTTGTGGGTATGCTCACTCATAGTCCAGTATTTGTGGGTATGCTCACTCATAGTCCAGTATTTGTGGGTATGCTCACTCATAGTCCAGTATTTGTGGGTATGCTCACTCATAGTCCAGTATTTGTGGGTATGCTCACTCATAGTCCAGTATTTGTGGGTATGCTCACTCATAGTCCAGTATTTGTGGGTATGCTCACTCATAGTCCAGTATTTGTGGGTATGCTCACTCATAGTCCAGTATTTGTGGGTATGCTCACTCATAGTCCAGTATTTGTGGGTATGCTCACTCATAGTCCAGTATTTGTGGGTATGCTCACTCATAGTCCAGTATTTGTGGGTATACTCACTCATAGTCCAGTATTTGTGGGTATACTCACTCATAGTCCAGTATTTGTGGGTATACTCACTCATAGTCCAGTATTTGTGGGTATACTCACTCATAGTCCAGTATTTGTGGGTATACTCACTCATAGTCCAGTATTTGTGGGTATACTCACTCATAGTCCAGTATTTGTGGGTATACTCACTCATAGTCCAGTATTTGTGGGTATACTCACTCATAGTCCAGTATTTGTGGGTATACTCACTCATAGTCCAGTATTTGTGGGTATACTCACTCATAGTCCAGTATTTGTGGGTATACTCACTCATAGTCCAGTATTTGTGGGTATACTCACTCATAGTCCAGTATTTGTGGGTATACTCACTCATAGTCCAGTATTTGTGGGTATACTCACTCACAGTCCAGTATTTGTGGGTATACTCACTCATAGTCCAGTATTTGTGGGTATGCTCACTCACAGTCCAGTATTTGTGGCTATACTCAGTCACATTCCAGTATTTGTGGGTATACTCACATAGTCCAGTATTTGTGTTTATACTCACTCATAGTCCAGTATTTGTGGGTATACTCATTCACAGTCCAGTATTTGTGGCTATACTCACTCACAGTCCAGTATTTGTGTTTATACTCACTCATAGTCCAGTATTTGTGGCTATACTCATTCACAGTCCAGTATTTGTGGCTATACTCACTCACAGTCCAGTATTTGTGTTTATACTCACTCATAGTCCAGTATTTGTGGGTATACTCATTCACAGTCTAGTATTTGTGGCTATACTCACTCACAGTCCAGTATTTGTGTTTATACTCACTCATAGTCCAGTATTTGTGGCTATACTCATTCACAGTCCAGTATTTGTGGCTATACTCACTCACAGTCCAGTATTTGTGTTTATACTCACTCATAGTCCAGTATTTGTGGGTATACTCATTCACAGTCTAGTATTTGTGGCTATACTCACTCACAGTCCAGTATTTGTGTTTATACTCACTCATAGTCCAGTATTTGTGGCTATACTCATTCACAGTCCAGTATTTGTGGCTATACTCACTCACAGTCCAGTATTTGTGTTTATACTCACTCATAGTCCAGTATTTGTGGGTATACTCATTCACAGTCTAGTATTTGTGGCTATACTCACTCACAGTCCAGTATTTGTGTTTATACTCACTCATAGTCCAGTATTTGTGGGTATACTCATTCACAGTCTAGTATTTGTGGCTATACTCACTCACAGTCCAGTATTTATGTTTATACTCACTCATAGTCCAGTATTTGTGGCTATACTCATTCATAGTCTAGTATTTGTGGTTATACTCACTCACAGTCCAGTATTTGTGGCTATACTCATTCATAGTCTAGTATTTGTGGCTATACTCACTCACAGTCCAGTATTTGTGGGTATACTCACTCACAGTCCAGTATTTGTGGGTATACTCATTCATAGTCTAGTATTTGTGGCTATACTCACTCACAGTCCAGTATTTGTGGGTATACTCACTCACAGTCCAGTATTTGTGGCTATACTCATTCATAGTCTAGTATTTGTGGCTATACTCACTCACAGTCCAGTATTTGTGGGTATACTCACTCACAGTCCAGTATTTGTGGGTATACTCATTCATAGTCTAGTATTTGTGGCTATACTCACTCACAGTCCAGTATTTGTGGCTATACTCATTCATAGTCTAGTATTTGTGGCTATACTCACTCACAGTCCAGTATTTGTGGGTATACTCACTCACAGTCCAGTATTTGTGGGTATACTCATTCATAGTCTAGTATTTGTGGCTATACTCACTCACAGTCCAGTATTTGTGGGTATACTCACTCACAGTCCAGTATTTGTGGGTATACTCATTCATAGTCTAGTATTTGTGGCTATACTCACTCACAGTCCAGTATTTGTGGCTATACTCATTCATAGTCTAGTATTTGTGGCTATACTCACTCACAGTCCAGTATTTGTGGGTATACTCACTCACAGTCCAGTATTTGTGGGTATACTCATTCATAGTCTAGTATTTGTGGCTATACTCACTCACAGTCCAGTATTTGTGGGTATACTCACTCACAGTCCAGTATTTGTGGGTATACTCATTCATAGTCTAGTATTTGTGGCTATACTCATTCACAGTCCAGTATTTGTGGCTATACTCATTCATAGTCTAGTATTTGTGGCTATACTCACTCACAGTCCAGTATTTGTGGCTATACTCACTCATAGTCCAGTATTTGTGGGTATACTCACTCATAGTCCAGTATTTGTGGGTATACTCACTGATTTTCTGCTATATTTGTTATATCAATATTTTTGCTTTTCATTCATATTTTGCTTCAATTTTTCTCTATTCCATTCCTTCTCTCCATACCCATTTTTGTCATAGCTACTTGACACATTCCTTTGATATCCCCCAGTCGGCCAATATTCAACTATATTTTCTTTCCTAACAGAACCCTAACAGAATTTTCTTTTCTTATTTCTATTCTATTTTTTTTTTTGTGTCCCACTAGTATTCAGCTACTTTTATGTTATAATCAGCAATATACCTCTGTTTTTCTCTGCATTTATTTGATTGATATTTATTTTATTTTTGTTTCCCATGTGTGTTATGCTATTTTTGTTCTCTTACCCATAGGATTTCAAATCACTACTGTCCAATCCTGGGGCAGGAGGTGCGGCTTTCTGAAAAGGGTGGGAAAATAAGGCAAGTGGAAGTAAAGTGATGTGTTTGGAGCGCATGCGGCTCCTCGCCCTCTGCCGGAGCGCGTGTGTGGAATTCATGAGCGCTGGACAGCAGAAGTCTGGGATCTGCTGGGTTTGGTAACAAGCAGGATAGTTTACTCCATTCATTCATTCATTCATTCATTCATTCATTCATTCATCCATTCATTCATTTATTCATTCATTCAGACTCTGTAGGTGTCGCCCCCATAATTAAACAAGTTTGTATTCATTGTTTATAGTGAAGCTTAGTGCTTATTTGATTCAACTAGTGCCCATACCATGTTTTCATTGTTAAGCTCTAAAACTGGATTCTCTTTGCTGTAAAACACTGCAGACAATGCAGATAGCGCCTATAAAGTGGTGTACAAATACACACAAGCAGGTCTTGAGCAGCTGAAACAAGCAGGATTAAAAAGCTTCAGTGTTTGGAATTCCGCTGAGTGCTGTTTCCGATGTTCCTGTATTCCCTTTAACGTTTAAATTGAGCTTGGAGTAATTTTCTGGGTTAGTACTGTGACAGTATGTGTCCGGCGCCAGTGGGATGGGAGTTCTTGCTTGAGACAAAGTAAATGGGGTGAAATTATGTTTCCAAGATAAGAGTGCCAACCAACTGTAGTGACAGGGAGACTGGTGACCCTAGAGAATGAGTCACCCCAAGGGTAAAAGCAAAAAATGCTTTGCGCTGGAAATGCAGTCAGTCAGAGGACAAAGAAGTATCGCATTGGTTGATTCATCTTGTGGGCAAATCGATAGGTAGTACAGAAATTAAACAGGAAGTTGTGCAACATTAGAAAGTTCTCTGTGGTTTCACTTCATTTCGGGGGTTTGTAGAAAAGCCCACACTGATGATCTATCCTGTAGTGAATTCCATGATAAACAAATGTGTATGCTGCTCTAAAGGTAGACCAAATCCATTTCTGAACGGCCCCGTAGTAGGCTGTTAGCTAAAGTGTTAGATGGGCTCCTGTCCATTTTTGGTGAAGATCAAACATTGCGTCATTTGATTCTTCGTCCATAGATCACTCTTTGATAGTTGCAGTTGGCAAAACGTTCTCCCTAATGTATACACACTCCACGTTTTCCATTCTCTCAGAGTCAGATCCATATGTTTTGAATCATCTCATCAGCAGGCCTGTTTGTCCTTTGATTTTAATGGAAATAACTGAGGAAAGTCTGGTTGAAAAGCAACCATCAATAGGTCTCACACACTCAGAACCGTGTGCTCAGTATACACAAAGTTCCCTTAATCTTAATGATGGATCAAAGGCCCTCCCAGGTCGAGGCACAAATATTCGTAGATTCTTTCGTGACCCAGCTAGATAAAAATGTAATTTGTTTTTGTTTAATTCTTTGTGAAGACCTTTGATGATCTAACAGGAGAGCAATTTGAACGCTCGATTTAAAAGCTACGGTTTCACTGTAGCTAGCGTAGGGTCACTTCTGGCTTAAACACAAACATACACACAGACTTTCTCCCTCCTGACCGTGTTCCCTTCTTCATTGAGTTTTGGAGGCCCAATGTCTTTTCTGTTGGAGATCAGTGTCCCCATTAGTGCTATCTTACACTATGTGACTTAACAATGAAAATCCAGGGGTCGATGTATCAAATTTACAACTGTACATAATTTACAGGCTACAATCAAATTGACCTGATTTCCTTCACTGATTTCCATTAAATAGACCTCGATGGTGAATTAAAAAAGAACACTTTTAGCTGTTTAATCGTTTTAGAAGTGTGTGTCTGTTTACATGGATTTACACACACAGGATATTCAGACTTACATCAAATTAAGGCCTAGAAATCTAAGAAATTTGATTAAGAAAATGGAATTTTAACTTATAATTCTTATATTTATGTCATCAGATTTCTCAACAAATGTATACACCTCACTCCAATTTCTTTTGCTTTTCTACATCAGCACATAGATGCCTCTTCCTGACAAGGTGCAGCTGTCCCTGATCAGGGGATGAGCATTCCAGTCTGACATCCTGCTCTCCTCCCATTTTATTCAAGTTTAATCTGTGACATAATTAATTGGTTACAAAGTAGAAATATGACTCGTGCTTGACACATGTAAACGATTGATTACAGATTACTGACCAAATCTGATTTTTTGCAGTTACTGAGTGCATGTAAACAGACTCGAGTGAAGTGTGACAAAATCAACAAAAGACGTTTCGTTCCATATCTGCACTGGAATGTTTATTTCAGTTCATAAACACATCTGCCACAAGGCCAGATTCAATTGCATTGCAAAAGCTAACATAACAATAGAAACTGGGATGACATGAGACAATAACTGTCAAAAATACAATACCGAAATATATTATTTCGATCAATAAATGCATAATGCAAAAATATACAGATATGATGCTCTTCAATTGTTTTGGCTTGCTGTGTGCACAGTATTAAGGTATCATGACAAATACTTAGAAGTGAACAGTAATACCTTATGTGGAACAACAGCTGGTTAGACAACAGTGACTAAACCAGAGTATCTGCAATGAAATCTCATTTAAGAGCCTCATTCATGAGGACACAGGCAGGACACACACTAGAAGAGCTGTGGACTGAGCCCAAACACACAGGAATAATAAAGTAGTGCATTTTTTACCGTGAGCTCCATTAGACACATCACTGTACAGAAAGTGGGAGGATGAAACTTTTTCATCATCTTTAAAAGGAGTTAAGTCCAGTACAAACATACCTTGAGGAAGAACTGTGCAAAACCTTTTTGTTTTTAATACACTGCAACACCAAGTCGAAACATCGCAACAGACAAATTCACAATGTTGCTCACGTAAGCTGCCTTTGTCGCCTCTTTTCTCCCGAGAAGAGGTCCGACTTCAAAGACGTCAACGGTGAGCGTCTAGTCTCCTACATACACATGCGGTCATTTGATTCGATCTCTGTGGGTTAACCGACAGAGGTGTACACTTTGAAAGAGATGGCTGAAAGAATACAGCTCTGCCTTCAGTGCAGCATGCTCTGTACTCGTTTAGAGTACATTTTTCTGTACACTTGGAAATCTCTATGGCTTTTTGACACCAGTTATCAGAGTGACAATCACCGTGTGTCTCTTTCACTTGCAAAATATTCATATATTTATAAATATCTTTCAAATAAAGTGGTGTATACCCTTTGAGTAAAGTGGTACAACTTTGCAGTGCCAAAAGAAAAAAAAAATAAAAATAAGGTGGCATCATTTTTAACACGGGCAAATATATGAAATGCAAGATATCTATCAAATTCACCTGCATTCATCATGCATAGAATGGAACAGGACAGGACACTTGTTTTTCTGTCTTTTTGTGCAGTTTCTCCTGTTCCTATTCACAGGACATAAGTGGTTTCGATTTGTCATGAGGCTAGAATTCGATACTGACAGCCATCATCAGAAGAAATGTGGACCGATGGATCACACCTTTGAGATAAAAACAAGCACACAACACAAACCGTCCTAAAGAGGTAAACTGTTTACAACTCAAGGCATCTGCTATGAACAGACCTGTTCAATAGTTCAATGAATAGGTCCTGAAAACCTGCATTGCATGTTTCGTTTGTAACAGTGACATGATTGTTTACCACTCCAAGCTAATAACAACCATTTTTAATGGTTAAAGTCCTATTCTCTGACGCCATAATTTGAACTGCTTGTACAGTGTTTGCCTGGTTCATAATAAGACCAGGAACAGTCATTATTCATGCTGTATTTTTAAGTTGCACATACTCAGAAATGAGCAAGACCACGCTTCTCGTGTAGTGATTGGTCCTAGAGGGTAAACCACAGGTAGACAGTACACCTCAAAACATCTTAAATGCTAAGAGACTGAGAGTCAAAAAGTACTACTTTTCACCTATGATACCAGTCTGTACAGAGGCAGTTTCAAGTTCAAAGGTAAAAGCAGCACTTTTCACGTTGCATTAATAATCAGTATTTTAACAGTCAGAGCCACTGAATATGAGTCCTATGGAGTTGACCAGCAACTTCAAAACTTTAACTACATTCTACCAAGAAGATGCACAGATCACTTACACTACTTGTCTACATATTACAACACAGTTTGGATGTTGCTATGCCTGAAAATAAGCAGTTATTGTGGAGCTTAGAGGCAATTTGGTGGCAGTATGACAGCTTACACCAAGATGACAAAACAATAACACTGAAAACGTTTCTTTTAGAGTGTGCTGCTGAGGATTTCAGAAACTTGATCATTCGTTTGGTCGTCAGAATCCACGTCCTGAGCTTCTGTGATCATGCCGAACACAGACACTGTCTCTGCCACAGAGGCCTTCCTATCCACCTCCTCCTGCTCCTCTGGCCAGTGTGCGCTGTCTCTGCTGGGAGACGTTTCGCTGCACGATTCCACAAAAATTCGGCGTACATTGGGTTTGGTCTCTCTCTGAGCGCTCCGCCGCTCATCCAGGCGATATGAGGCAGAGGGCGAATGTGGTAAAGATCGAGGCAGATCAAGTGGCAAGTCCAAATCACTCTGTCTGGTGTAAACTCCCTCAGAAAGTGAGGGCGTCTGGTTCTCACTCTGAACACGCAGCCAGCGATGTGGCCCGCCGAAATAGCTCCTCTGGGGATGGCTCTTGGACAGCAGCTTCCTCTTGGTTGGTGGGTCAGCTAGAAACTTGCAGCGAGACTCCTTGTCCGAGGACTTGCTGGAGTAAGCGGACAAGGACAGATCCTCCAGGTCTTTTGTGCAGGACTCAGTTTCCAGGATGGCCGTGGAGCATGCACTGTATTTGAGGTCATGCATCTGAAGGACATCTGGGGCACTGCCGCTCAGGGCATGCACAGCCTGATGGGATAGGTCCTGAGCTGAGGAGTAGACCAGGTCTAGATCTCGTGGACTTAGCGCATCACTGGAATCATAGTCACTGTCAGTGGGGAGAAAGACCTCAGAGCATCCCTCTTCGTCTGAACCTGGCTGAGAGTCTAGAACCAAGAGCAGAAACAGTTAATCATTCAAAGCTACTGGCAAACTACCAAATGCAATATGCAAATATTGATATATTTCAATATTTAATGAATCTTATCTCTAATATCTCTAATGAATGCAGATGTAAATGTGCCTTACTGTCTCAATACACATGTACACGTGTAGCATCACTACTAAGTTATATTAATAAAATATGTCCTACTTTGTATGAAATGCTCATATATGAATATTTATTGAGTGTATGTTTAACAGTGAACTGCATATTTAAACAATAACAAACATGCTTTACCGCTTGTAGTCTTTCTTCTCCTCATCTCAGGAGAGGGAGAGGGCGTCGGTAAGTAGTCTGTGTTTGAGGAGGTGGAGTCATTCTTCTGTGCTACAGGCTCCGCACTTGCATCCACCAGCCATGTGATAGGCACCCCACCCAGAGGGTGCTTATAGCGGGCATACTGCAGGGCATCAGTGATCCATCGGATATCTCGCCACATCTCGTCCATTTGCTTTTTAAAGAAAATAAATGATGCAATATATTGTAAATAACACTCCACCGTTATTCTCTTTGCAATGCAGACTCCAAGAGAAACATTTGCCATTTTAAAAGTCACTGATATAAATGATACTGATATGCACAAAAATGCAAATTATCATACATTATATTCCTAATAGGTTCTGCACTGCGCCATTCAAGATGCTATCCTGAGTTAAAATGCATGTTAAGTAAACATCAGGATTTTAATCTAAGAGCCTACAGAACAAATGGTTTTCATATTATTAAATATGACAGTGGCTATTACCATAACTCAATTTTTAGGTCTCCTTTTTAATAGAAAAATGTAAGTGGCTTAGAATTGCTTTTTGGAGTTTCAAAACCTACTCCCAGTTTGTGCTGAAATAAAGTGAGAAGTAGAGTGTGTTTTCAATCAGAGCTGTTGACTTCCATATAGTGAATCTCTTCAGTTGCCACTTTCATATTTTCCATTCTTGAGACTTACTATGCAATTGTATTTACAAGGGGCTCATTTCACACGGGAGGGGAAAATGCAGAAAAAAAAGCTAGACAGGGTAAAAGAAAAAAGCTGCAATTTGAGCTCCTTCTAGCAAATGCCATGTGAGATCCAACTTATGGGAATGAGGGTTGACACCAGAGGATGACTCCTTTGGAAAGTATGCTGGGGCTAATGACAAAGGAGAGACTAGAGTATGACAAGTGAAATAATATAGAAGGGGTTGCTTTCACTTGCAAGGAAGGGCATTTCAACAAATCAGTATTCATATTGATGTTATTGGCTGGGTGGTACTGCAAATAATTGGGGGAAAAAGTACTCAAAAGTCTATATGATATCTAGTTCATGAGCTTTTGTGACTTCATATAAGCACATTTATTGAGTCATTTATTTATGCCTTTATTTAAAATGTCCATTTTCCAGGCTTTAACTAGCTTTGCACAATTGTATGAACAATAAAAGTTTGTAAAATATGTACTTAGTTGGAGGCAGAAAATATATGAAAGCTTATTTAGTTGGGTTTGAGTGTGAGATGCAGTAAAAAAAAAGAAAACTACTGACTCACTCAAACTTCCTGCAGATAGCATACTGTAAATTCACGGAGACTTCATCACTGAATGACGCTATTTGCCTCATGTGTTTAAAATGCATGTTTTGCGGTCTGTCTGCCTTAGTGCCTTGACAGGACCTCACAGTGGAAAACTTCGCCTCTCTCACAAGAGCGGGCCCTTAAGCGCTTTCCACCAACGTGCCACTTTGATAGACGTGGCCCTTTTTTGCAATGCTTCTCGGTGGAACATAAAAATTTTCGTGCTAATTGATGCCACATTGCAGAGCCACACGCAGCCACGCAGTCACTCGCATTGATTGGTATTCTTTTTCTCCCCTCATCACTCTTAGGCAGTGTGTAATCTGCGGTTAGAGTGCTCCTTTTTTCCACAGCCTCTTGGATCCGACATCACACAAACAGTCTTGTGGTTTTGTGGTCAATCTCAATTAATAGTCCAGACCGTGGTGGCGAAGAGGGATTATTTCAGCCCAGTGCTCTGAGCAGACGGATCTCTTTCAAGTCATGTTGTAAGACTCTACTTAGCTGGTATTGAAATTTCAACACAACAAAAACAAGCCATTTTACAGTTTATATGTCTAGTAGTTATACTTTATGACATCAATAAACTATTCTAATTGGATTATTAGCTTAAGTTGTTTTTGTAGTCTGACGTTTCACACGTTTCAGTGTGTCTGGGAATATGTGTAAAAGCCATCCCAACTGTTTAGCAAATTATCAAATGTTTCATCAAACCTCGCGTGTAAGAATGATGAAAGAACAGGAATGGCTGTGCAATACCAGCCTGAATGTAATATGAACAAACACTGAGCCTATAATTCTAACTACCTCACAAACACCTGTGTAAATACCTGAATGAAGTCCAGTATATGCTGGTGTCTTTGTTTGGCAGTTGCCAGTTCAGTGTCAGTAATGGCTTCTCTAAGAGCCTGCTGGGTTATCAAAGCATCCAGGTCAAGCACAGAGGACAGGCGGCAGTACAGGCTGATAAACTTCTCCTTATATGCGCAGAAGTGAACTGCACAGAGAGACAAGGAGACAGGAAAGAGAGATGTTATTCAGCATCTCATTATAGCTGTAATACATAATAGCTGGCTTCATCTCAGATTATTTGGTTGGTTTTATGCTGTGTAAAACCAGGATCCTTCTGAAATATCTACAGAATACTCAAGTATCTTGAAAGGCTGTCATTATTTCCCCCTAAACACTGACAATTTGTGCCATTACAGAGCCCTTAATGGAAATCGGTGGGTGGTTTATAACTGTCTGCCTTCTAGACCGAAACGACTCTATGGTATCAAATTTCAAATTTGAAGGTTCAAAACTTTCCAAATAACTTCCACCCACCGGCCAAACAATCTACTGAGTATTCCAAATCATAAACGTGGTTATCAGGAACATTTGCTGATTCACAACAAAACATAGCCTGCAATTTGAAATAAAGATGATATGTCCTTGTTTACACAGACTTTCTTCAATTATAGTATCAATTACTTGTATTAACATGGGGGTGGGGGGCGGAGGGTGTTTGGCTAGCCGCAGAGTCGACTGCTCTCCTGCTGCTGTGTGTTATGTGTGGGTCTGTGTGATTTACTGAAGCTCCACTGGGAGCATGATTGGGGGCAGAGGAGAAGGAGAGGGGGAAAGGAATCTGTGGACTTTATAAGGCCAACTGAGCTAATATTGTAGGGGTTGAAACAGAAGCCAGTATACCGAGCTCAAACATTTGAAGAGGGAGGTTGAGGAACCCCGAGTGGGGTGTGTAGGGATTGGCCTGGCCCGGGGCAGTGCACACGTCGTCTGAGGCAGGCAGCAGCAGAAGAAAGGACACATTGTGACCCAGCTCTAGCACCTCCTGTGTGTAGAGACGGAAGTGCTTGGCCTGCGCGAGGGGCAGACACACACACACACACACACACACACACACACATGCACACACACACACACTTCTGTCAAAGTGAAACAATGGCACAGCATTTTAACTTGTGGTCAACAAAAAACTGAGGTAAGACATAATTAAGGCATTAGGGTCTTGAAGCATAATGGACTAGAATTCTCTGTTAGTAAAACATGCTCTATCCACATACTGTATATATGTAAAATGAATTTTACTGTAAATTCCATTGCATAGAACCATTTTGTAAATAACAGACAATAAATAGATAAGCTTTTGCTTGGATAATTCAATGCCAGAAGAATCTATCAGATATAAAACAGTAATGATAAGGATTTCTTCAGGTATTTACACTCATCGTTAACAAAGAAAAAAGCATGAAGAAGGAATCAACCCACTGCAATTCCCAAATTCAATGCACAACTGCAACAAATCTCTGTGGAAACACCAGGTCAGCGCCAAGATTAACAGTTGTTACATCACACCATAACGTCAGGGTGTGGAGTGTAATGTTGTACAATGCAAGTTCACATTTGGTCTTCAATGAAGACACTTTGACAGCCCAACAGGACAAAGTTACTCTGCATTCAGAGATGCCTGCCGTCTTACATTATACCATGTTCATTTTTATCTCCCTTCCATACATCATTTCAATCCCACATTGCATTTTCTGGATGCAGCTATTTGTGCAAATGTTTTTTGATGATAAGTATATAACCTTATTAAGTTAACCATCACAGCTCTGTACATCACAGCAGTAAAACCTTAAAATTTAATCACGTGACATGCTCTGAAATTGTGCAATCAAGCACATATCTGGTAGCTGTGATCCTGTTTGGTGAAATGTGACACCATGAAATTACACAAAATTACAAAACTATGTGCAAATGGATGATGAGAGAAAATCTCACATGAAATAAACAAATAAATAAACAAATAACACAAACTGCTTCAAACTGATATGGTATTTCTATATGGTCATGGTCAATATACTCATATTCATTGAGATTACAGAGATACAGTAACTCTTCCTAGTACAGTCATGGCCAAAAGTTTGAGAATGGCACAATGCTGGATATCAGCTTAATCAGTTTGGAGTTGATCAGAGTTTATAAAATGTTAATTCTTTGTTCACTGAGCCACTTGGTCATCACTTTTGCTTTGTGACATGATGTTCCATCATACTGGAAAAAACCTTTTTCATCTACAAACTGCTTCTGGGTCATTTGGAGAAGTTGCACTTGGAGGATGTTTTGATTCATGGTGGTGTTCTTAGACAACATTTCGAGCGAACCCACTCCCCTGGATGAGAAGCAACTCTACACATGGCCATTAACCTTTTCTCCTGAGATAACAAGATCATGGCTGAAATGATGTTAGCAGGGAAAACTAAGTGGAAGCTTGGTGTCAAAAAGGTCAGCAATGAAGCCACTTCTCTCCAAGAGAAAACATCAAGGACAGACTGATATCCTGTAGGACGTATAGGGACTGGACTGCAGAGGACTGGGGTAAAGTTATTTTATCTGATGAAGCCCGCTTCAGACTGTTTGAGACATCTGGAAAAATAATTGTCCGGAAAAGAAAAGGTTAGTGCTACCATGAATCCTGTGTCGTGCCAACAGTGAAGCATTCTGAGACCATTCATGTGTGGGGTTGCTTGGTTTCTTTATATTCAGGGGAGTGGGTTCACTCAAAATGATGCCTAAGAACACTGCCATGAATAAGGAATAGTATCAAAACATCATCCAAGAGCAACTTTTCCAAATGATCCAGGAGCAGTTTGGGAAAAAAAAACTGTTTTTTCCAGCATGATGGAGCATTATGTCGCAAGGTAAAAGTGATGACCAAGTGGTTCAGTGAACAAAACATTGACAATTTGGATTCATGGCCAGGAATCCTATTGAGAACCTGTGGTCAATCCTCAAAAAGAGTCTGGACAAACAAGAACCCAGACACTCTGATCAACACCAAACTGATTTGGCAAGAATGGGTTGCCATTACTCACGAATCTGCCCAGAAGCTGAATTGAAAAAGTAGAAACAAATGTATGGAATGATTATAATTGTACTTCGTACCATATAAACATCTGACAAAAGGTTCTAAAACAGCAAACTTTGTGTCAAAACCTTTGGCGACGACCGTATGGTTAACACTTTGACTACTGTGCTGCTGTTATGAGCTGCGATGCTGTGTTCTGCTGTACAGTACCTGGTGCAGAGGTAGATTGATCTGGCGGAGCAGGCTCTTAATGGCTGTCTGGAGCTCGGAGAAGAGCAGGGGGGCATGGCAGTCTGCCGCCTGATCTACTCTTTCCACCTCCTCAGGGCCAGACAGAGTCTGAAGCCATTCCCACTCATCCCTGGGTGGGAAGAGAAAGCACTTGGTAAACACACACTCTCACACAGTAGCACACTACCAACACATCACCCTCTGCTGCGGCGCCCTGTGTAGAGTGTGCCACTCCATACCACTATTACGTGACGGAGGAGTTTCCAGGAGTGAGTGGGCAGCCAGGGAAGCCGCGCTAGCTCCTGATATGGAGAGACTAAAGCTCTAAGTGAATAAAATGTTTGCCACCAACCACTAAACGCCCCCTTATTTTCAGTCGGAACGTCTCGTTCTGAGACAAAATGTGGGAAAGTTCCATTAGTGCCACCCTCACACTGAGTAGAGCCCCATGGAGAGGACGGCACTTCACCCTCTGGTGAATATATCAACTGCAGAACGTCCAGAAAAGCCATGTGTGCACATGAATATACCTGGAAATAGACCCTTTGTGTTTAAAATCTGTAACAAGGTTGCAGCCATGTTTGCCGTTTATGAGTGTTATAATCTGAATGGTTCTTTACTGTGCATCAAAATTCCATGATAAATGGATCCAGTGCTCTTAAATGACCCGGAATAAAATCTTTTAAAAATAACTATTAGAAGGGTTTATTGTTCTAATGTAAACTTGTCATTTTGGAACACCTGTGATCCCAGTGATGCTATAGCTTGCTTAACATTTTAACACCTAAAGTCAGAGGAAACATTCAACAACTTCAGTGATGTCTCCTTTCAACTGATACAATCTCCTGCCAAAGTAGTAAAGAGCCACATACAGTGGGGCAATAAAGTATTTAGTCAACCACTGGTTGTGCAAGTTATCCTACTTAGAAAGATGGAAGAGTTCTGTAATTTTTATTATAAGTACATTTCAACTTTTGTAGGATTTTTAAAGAATTTTTTTGTAATTTATGGTGGAAAATAAGTATTTGGTCACCCACAAACAAGCAAGATTTCTGGTTCTCACAGACCTGTAACAAGAAGCTCTTCTGTCCTTCACTTGTTACCTGAATTAATGGCACCTCCTTGACCTCGTTATCTGTATAAAAGACACCTGTCCACAGCCTCAAACAGTCACACTACAAACTCAACCATGGCCAAGACCAAAGAGCTGTCCAAGCACAAGAGGAAGAAAATTATAGACCTGCACCAAGCTGGGAAGAGTGAATCTACAATAGACAAGCAGTTTGGTGTGAATAAATCAACTGTGGGAGCAATTGTAAGAAAATGGAAGACATAAGACCATTGATAATCTCCCTCGATCCCACGGGGTCAAAATGATCATGAGAACGGTGAACAAAAATCCCAGAACTACACGGAGGGACCTGATGAATGACCAGCAGAGAGCTGGGACCAAACTAACAAAGGCTACCATCAGTAACACACGCCACTGAGAGGGACTCAAATCCTGCAGTGCCAGCGTGTCCCACTGCTTAAGCCAGTACATGTCCGGCCCCGTCTGAAGTTTTCAAGAGAGCATACGGATGATCCAGGAGAGGATTGGGAGAATATCATGTGGTCAGATGAAACCAAAATAGAACTTTTTGGTAAAAACTCAACTCGTCCTGTTTGGAGGAAGAAGAATACTGAGTTGTATCCCAGGAACACCATACCTACTGTGAAGCATTCAGGTGGAAACATCATACTTTGGGGCTGTTTTTCTGCAAAGGACGACTGAGCCGTGTAAAGTGAAGTATGAGATTTTGAGCCAAAACCTCTTTCCATCAGTGAAAGCATTGAAGATGGGATGTGGCTGGGTCTTCCAGCATGACACTGAACCCAAACACACCACTCGGGCAAGAAGGCGTTGCACCGTAAAAAGCATTTCAAGGTCCTGGAGTGACCTAGCTAGTCTAGCTAGTCAAAACAACACTGCTCTAAAGGAGACCTGCATGGAGGAATGGGCCAAAATACCAGCTACAGTGTGTGCAAACCTGGTGAAGACTTACAGGAAACGTTTGACCTCCGTCACTGCCAACAAAGGTTATGTAACAAAGTATTGAGTTGAACTTTTGTTATTGACCATAATTTACAAATACATTCTTTAAAAATCCTACAATGTGATTTCCTGGATATTTTTCTAATTTTGTCTCTCATAGTTGAAGTGTATCTATGATGAAATTTACAGACCTCTCTCATCTTTATAAGTAGGAGAACTTGCCCAATCAGAGGCTGACTAAATACTTTTTTGCCCCACTGTATGTCCATGTTGCACACAGTAAAATATCAGCATGTGGAATTAGCACTGAGTATCCCACTATATAAAAGAAGATATTTTTCAATGGGAAACAATGCAACTTCTAAACACAATGGAGTTTAGAGCATCGATGTATGGACTTAAATCAAACGATGGATATTAAAAACAGTTTATCCTGCTTTTGTTGGAGAAACTGACGCTACTGTCTAGAGGACTTTTTTGGTGCTTGTTGCAAAACACAAATTCTGTTCTCATTTTCCATAACACATATATTAGAAAACCAGGGCAATATCATTTATTTTATTCCTTGGATACATGAAATACATTATTAATAATGTTGAATATTAGCTCATTGACGTCAGGTGATGTCTGTAAAGAAACCTTTTAATGTTGCAATACATGTAAAATAGAATTTATTGATCCCTTGGGAAATTAAGGTTTCAGCATCAGCATCGGTACAGTACAGAAAACAGTAGAAAGAGATAATTTAGTAAAGAAAAACACTATATGAATATAAAGAATATATAATATAGAGACTATATTACAACATACAATATATATATAAACAGTGCATGCAAAAAGAGTCCTGTAGTCCTGTATATTACAGGAAATAAAAAAGAACAGATTTAAACCTGTGCTTCTACTTTGCATCAAAGAAAAGCCAAAGAGCTGTCACTCCTTCTCACTGCACTTTCAGCAGTTTTTGGCAAAACATTTCTAATTGTAGAAGCTTTAGTAATGGAAAAAAAATGTACTGCTTATTTTGATGTCTAAAGTCTGAACTCTGCACAACATCATGCACCAGAAAGACACCGGTACAGTCAGCAGTCGATAAGCCAGATATGCAGTAACAGAGAGAATTTTACTCCAGCTGACAAGGATACATAAGTATCTGGGGGTAAGCTGGTGGAAAAAAAGAGAATTTCTTTGCTCCAGAGATTTTCCTCGAGCCGTGAGTGGGCATCATCCTGTGTGAGCCTCCTGCTGACTTCCATGCTCCGGCCCCATAGTAAATTTAGTTTTACTACCACACCGAGCGGCAGGATAATGCTCTCCCTGTCTGGACCTACCTACCGGGGTCAACATCGTGACCTGAGATGAAAATAAATAAATAGCTCCTTTACCGAACAAAAACAAACAGGAGTTTTGTTTTGCTCATAAAAAATGGCCATGTCAAGAAAATATGTTCGCCTGCGGTGAGGGGAGCATTCCACGACAACCCAGAGCCCTAACATATTTCAATATTTCATCTTTACAGGCACACGCTCTCTTCGTTTATTCATTGCACCAATGAGAAATGTCCATTTGTTGGGCCTCTGCACTATATAAGGTGTACAACTGGACTTATTCATCAGATATATGGTTAGGTGGAAAGTTTCATGCAGTATATAAGTCAAGGAATATGAAATATTCAGCACTAAGTAGGATAATTGTTATGTGTGCGTGACCTATTTTGCTTCTCTGATTTAACTCAAGATTTTCTAATTTGTGATCAGACTGGATGAAGATGTGTGGGAGGGAGGTGTTATTCTTTAATACATGAGAGGGTCACTCATTCAGTTGATCCCCAAACCAAGGCCAAGTGAAGAAAGCGACTCATATCAAACCATGTTTTCCTGCAGTCAGACCTAATGATATTTTCAGCTTCAAGGTTTCTTCAAACAGTCGTGCGAGAACCAAATATTTTAAAGAAAAAAGAACATATTAAGATTCAACGTCTTCTCATGATTCCTCCAATTTTGTACAAATTGTGTAAAATTTTGTTATTTTTATTTTAATCAGAGGCATAAGTACTGGGGGGGTCTAGGAAGGCCTAAGCACCTATCTTGCCTTTGCCCCAAAACCATAATTAATAACCAGAAAATTACACACATTTTAAGGAGAAAAGTACTGGAATACTTGCTCATTTGTTGACTCCAGTCCAGTCCAGTAAACATTAAAATTGCTGGGGTAAAATGTAAATAATTAAATAAATAATAGAATATACTGGGTAAAAACAAGCCTTCAGGTTTCAGCCGATCAAGTCTACATTCAGTACTGTTCAAAGTAGACTGCTTTGGTGTGCATTTACCTGCTATACTGAAGTAGGTTAGCTGGTGAGTTCATGGTTGTGAACTTCACTATTGTAAAGTCCTAGCTGACCACTGACCTGTAACCAGGTCGCCCAAAAATGAAACTTCATTGCCATTCACAGTGCTGTAGAATACGTTCAGGTAAACAAACCTAACAGTACATCAAGTCTAGAAGATATGAATCTGAAAGTCTAACCTGGAAACATTCCAGTTTTCTCGTATTCTGGCATGGCAGAGCATGTTGGGTGTCCGTTGAGGAACCAACACCTTGATTTGGTCCACAGAGCTGCTGAGCTTTAGGTAGCCCAGGTACAGGCCTGGAGACAGCCGGTGCTGACTGCGCCGCTGGTACGCTAGAATGTCCTGAAAACAACAAATATTCAGCCCCTTCAATCTTAGTCTAAGCTACAGAAAACACAGGACTGGAAACAGTCTGACAATCAATTATTTCAATCATTAGCAGCAAAGAAGAGAGGTTTTCTACTCCAAATGATAGACTGCTGGTCCAGCAGTACTTCAATATTCGGTTCTACAATGCTCTACAGTCCGGTTCCTACCTGTATGGTGATGAGCAGAATGTCGAGGGCGTAGGGCTCCTCTGGAGTCGACAGAGACTTTCTTTGGCTCTGCAGTTTGGACACCTGCATCCACTTCCCATTAAAGAAAGAGTACAGGCTCTCCATCTCCCTTACTGTCACAAGCAGCACGTTACCATGGCGATCCTTAATGGGTTCGTAGTGGACACGGCCCAAGTTGTGTGTACCCAGAAGGTTCTGCATGGACAGGAAGATGCATGATTGTGATTAAGAAAGGATGTTCTCTGGAATACTGCAATACTGGTTCAAACATCCTCCAATGAGTTCAGTGCGTCTATAGTTGTAACAATTGATGAAGTGGATATAACAAAGTCGCAAGTGTGTGCTTTTAATCATGAGTGGCTTCCAACCCAAACAGCTCGAGCTACTGGATTGTAGCATCTATAATGCAATATGAAGTCAGTCCACACAAACTTCATAACCACCCGCAACTACACACCAACCACAAACGTTACAAATCCTTCACTTTGGAAAATAAGACACAATTCAATTTGTGTGCGGTGAGGCTGGAATCTTATTAGGCAAATAAGATGCAAGTGAGAATATTGATAAGCTGGCAAACCTGCAGCTGACCAGCGGCAGACAGCATCTTCTGCCTGGACTGCAGTGTGGAGGAGGACGAGTTGGAAATGGTCATACTCTGCCTGAGCCACCGAACATCCTCCCACATACACGAAAGCTGCAAAATACACACATATGCATACACCATCATTTACAATATATGGACAAAAGTATTGGGACGCATGCCCATTCATAGTTTCTTCTGAAATCAAGGGTATTAATAAGAGTTTATTGTGCTTCTGTTGGGATAACTGACTGCACTCAGTGACAGGAGCGTTAGTGAGGTCATCCACAACTCCCTAACTTATTTCAAATGTATTAGATGGAGCACCATCAGTCCACAAATCAATGTTGGGGCTTTAGACCCCTGTAACCCTCACCTCAAAACTGAGGTTTTGAGAGTGACTTTGGTGCCTGAAACTTTCAGTATACTAAATGAGCACTCATATTGTACGATTTGACCTTTTTGTTTCCTGCCCTTGTGCTCAGAGTTGCTGGCTGGGCACCGCCCTGTGATCCTATTCAGGAATAAACGGTATAGAAAATGGATGGATGGATGGTTTGTTGTTTCTGCTGTTTTTGTTATGCATGTGTGCATGGATTGCCCTTCGGGAATAAATATAATGGATTTGATTTGATTTGATTCAATTCAACAGGTTCAAGTTTATCTAGATGAACTAGACAAGCTTTTTGTGTGTGCATTTTCACATCTGTGTTAGCAATGGGTTCAACTTAAAGTTAAGAACTGATTAATCAGAAGTGATATCCATAAATATCTTGAAAAACAGAAATGTATTTCAAAACGACATTTACATTTTGAAACATGAATGCAGCAATAGCATTAGATTGTTTCATGTGTCACGTGTAGCGTATGAAGTGTATGAAGCCATACCATAATCATTTGGTACCAATAAATAACTGAATTCAATTTGGGTTACATTATGATGCAGAATGAACCATTTGAAAATACACTGGCAGACGTCTCTGCTATCTATGTTTTATAAAATACACACAAACATGCTGTTACTTAACTAGAGCAATTCTGCTTCCTCCATTACCCATGCAAAGCGGTCAGCTGGAGTGTTTGTCATACCTTGGTAAACCACAGAAAGTCCTGCATGAGGGAGCTGCTGTAGGAGTCCTCCACCTCCACGATGGGAATCTGATCCTCATTAGTTACCAGCAAACTGTCCTTATGATAAAACACTGCAGCTATGTAGATCCCTCTAGAACCAATGTGAGAGGACACACTCAGTGCACGAGAGATTACCCATGATGACAGAAACCAGCAACACATGCCACCGTAAGAGCTGAGTTAAGCACATAATGTATACTGACCTTTTGAGAGTTTTAACAAATTTAGTGGAGGAATGAAAGAGGTGTTTCAGGCTTCTAGAGACAGACTGCTTGCGACTGGTGTTCTGCAGCTTCGAGGGATCTGAAACCGGAGAGAACCAAGGTTTACTCAAACTGAGAGCTGACCGACCCAAACACAACTCCTTTAAATAAGCAAATATCATCACTGGACAATACACCAAATCTGACTGAGTCCCAATCCATTAACTGTGCAAAAAGAAAAATATTTAAGAAGAATATCAAACAATAGTTGTGCTGACCTTTCAATTCAAAAATAAGGAGTGAAGAGTCATAGAACCACTTTTGGTTCTCTAACAAACCTGACAAACCATTTAATACAATTAATGGTTGAAAGCATTATTTGTGTATATGAGGTTTTAGTGTTTAGAACCAAAGTTAAAAAAAAACCAAAACTCATTTTGTAAATAAAACCCATACCATTTTATTTTCCAAGAACCGTACGTCCAGGTCAAAAGAACAGATTTTTAAAAGATTGTAGGCCAAGACTTTAAAGCGTGTTTCTTGAAAATTGCAGGTCGAAGCCTTGGTGTTTTTGTTGCCGTTCAAACAAATGTGTGGATATGAAAACAGGCTGACTAAGACAGCGCACGGCCTCAGCGTATTTTATAAAGAAAGAGAAATGGGTGAAACAGAGACGCATCTTGTGAGAGTGTGCCTCAAGGCTGCTAAACCAAAAGGGTCAGACAGGTCACACCACAGAGAGAAGAGTTATCTACAGCTTTTTAGCTGCGTATCTCCTGCTTCAAATGCAGCCGTATCAGCGCCTTTCAGTGATGCCTATCTTCAGACGACCCTGTTTTCATGAAATTAAGCGTCACGTAATTGCCCCCCGTGTAAACAGCAAGGGCAGACGGAACAATTCGTGTGGCTGAGAAGTTGTTTACAACGTGCAAGTGACCATTAGAAAAACCCAGTCACCACGAGAGTAATCACGCTAGCTCTAGTCTCTCTGTCTCCAAGGGAGTAGGGGTGCATGAGGGGGTGAAAATTTCCGTTTAAAAACCCCTATCAAACCCCCTGTGGACCACTGTGTCTTATGAGCCCTGTCCGTTTAACCCAATGACTGGCAACAGTATTCCACTAACAGTATGTGCTCACAGACATGGGAAACGCTCGTGTTAAAGATTCATTCTACGCTGGCCAATAGCAAACTCACACTGTCTGAACTGGAACTTCATTCTACACAGATATTCTCAGGGTTAAAATCTCACTATGAAATAAAGGATAACAGGAATATATTGGCTGCAAACATATATCCCCGTACACATGCCACTGTATGCTGTAAGCACAGTACACATAACCCCAGTGTTTTCCAGAAATGTGTGGAAGTCAACATGCATAAGGAGACCGCTCATATATTGCCTACATTACCTTCTTCTTCTTGTCTGAAGAAAAAAAATGTAATTTCCTTCAACAATTTAAATAAAATGTAAATGCTATGATGAGTTTGCATATGTATTAATACAATATACTGAAAAACATGCTCTACATTTGGTGTTTTTAGACCTGTGGGAAACACTACCTAACACATAACTCCCCCCCTCACACACACACACACACACACACACACACCTCAATGTTGCTTCCCTCATTAGGACTCTCCCCCTATCACATATAATGCTCCCAACACTAGAAGGGTGCAGACTCTTTTTAACTGCTTCCCTTGCATCATTACTGGGCTGCCAGTGCGCTTGTAGGAAAGCACCCAGTCCCCAGCTCCAATGCAATTGCTAACAGATGCCTGTGCTGACCAGCATCGCACTGGGTGTGATCTGGAGAGAGAGTGGCATCGCATAGCATAGCCAATTTAACTCTTTTGGAACAATGGCAAGCAGCATGATCTGGGTGTTGAACCTATGATCCTCGGATCACAGTGCAAGCGCATTAGACTGCTAGGACTCTTGCTAGAGCTGGTTGCCCAGACAAACTGTGTGGTCATGGTAGAAAGGCTTTAGGGAGGTGACCAGTAACAATGGTCACAATGGACAAAGGTCCAACGTTGCTCTGTGGAGTTTGCCAAAAGGCACCTAAAGCATCATGTCTGGAGAAAACCAGGCACTGCTCATCACTTAGCCAATACCATTCCTACAGTGAAACATGGTGGTGGCAGCATCATAATGTTGGTATGTTCTTCTCCAGGAGGAACTGGGAAAGTAGTCAGGGTCGAGGGAAAGATGGCTGCAACAGTGTACAGAGACATCCTTAATGATAACCTGCTCCAGAGCAGTCTGGACCTCAGACAAGGATGAATGTTTATCTTCCAACAGAACAACCACCCTCAGCACACAGCCAAGATAACAAAGGACTGGCTTTGGGACAACTCTGTGAATTTCATTGAATAGCCCAGCCAGAACCCAGACCTTTTTAAATATCTCTTGAGGTTTTTAAAAATGGCTGTGCACCAACACTCCCCATCCAATATGAGCATGTTGCATAATCCAACACATTTGTGATGAGTTGGGGAATCAGGGATGAGGAGGGGAGGTGATTATCCAACATCCTGACCTCAAAAATGCCATTGTTGCTGCCATCAAATCCTCACAGCAACATTCCAAAATCAAACTGAAAGCTTTCCTGAGACAGTTACTCCAACAAATGCATTATAAACACACCATTAAACCTTTTATTCATTTACTTAGTCCTTTACAAGGCAGGCAGTCTGCTCTCCATGTTTTCATGAGTCTGTAATTACATCATAATCAGTTGTGAACAAGAAACACAAGCAGCAAGCAACACTGAAGAACATCTCAGAATGGGAATCACTTGAATCACGGTCGTAGGTCTATTTGCTGTCACTTCAAAAGAGAAAGCTGCTTAACTCTTGTGCAGTGCATGAGAAAATCGCAGGATTTCAGTGCACGGGAGCTTTCAGCGAACGTGGCTGCTGCTACTGCTGCTGCCGTCGCATGTGCTGATAACTCAACCCCTGAATTTGTATTTATTTCTCGCTCTGGAGGTTAACTGACTTTGACAAGTGGATTATACGACATGAGTGCATTGGCCTCCTGTGCCGCCAAACTGTCACCCCAAATAAATAAAGAAATGCTTTTTCATTTATGAAAATAAAAAATGGATCACCTTTGATTAATGACTTGGCAATCCATCTGTCCGCCATGCGCAGCGAGTGTGACCGTGAAATGAGGTGAGTGAGAGTGAAAGAGAGTGGGAGTGTGTAAGAGAGATGCAGGGGAGGAGTGCTGGTAGCGTTCTCCATTTTCGAAGTAATTTAGTGAAGGTCAACAGAACCTTTTCAACATATATGAAGCTAGGGAGCTCATCTATAATGGTCCGAGCAAGACTTTCCAGACCCCCACTCACAGAAGCAGCTTACATAGTCGGCATGAGAGTGGAGCTGAGGAGGTGTGCGTGCGTGAGTGTATGTGTGTGTGCATGTGTGTATGCGCGCGCGCGCGCGTGTGTGTGTGCGTGGGTGTCGCTGTGTCTCATGCTGGAACACAGAGAGCTGTGTGTACCACACACACACACACACACACACACGCACACACACACACACCCCTCGGTCTGTGAGCACCCTCTCAGCTCCACATATACACATCATAAATTAAGATAACCTCCCCTTAAATGAGCAGTGCACTTTTTTGCCATGGTTTTTATAGTGGTGGCATTGTACCAGCGCTGATTAATTTTGCAGATTTATTTTCGAACACCGTCTCTCCAAAAATAAACTGAGTAAATACATCGCCCCTGCCAGCATGTGTGCTTGCGCGTGCGGAACACACACGTACATACACACACACACACACACACACGCACGAGCGCGCTCAACGAGACACAAACAGACGTGAGAGAGCACTGTGTCTCGAGCACTCACAATCTGAGCACTCTAAAAGCTTAATTCTTCTTGAAGCACTGAACGTAGGAGGGGGTTTTCTGTCAGACGTGGTGGGAGGCAATTTTCTGTTTTTCTGCTTTTCTGCACAAGTCCTTAAACATCGTGAATCGCCAGGGAGAGAAGAGAAAACACACCAAACAAACCATAAACAACTCTCAAACAGTCTTTTTCTTCTAGAATCAATTATCCAGTATAATGTCGCTGGAGACTCTGGCAGCCACCCCCCCTGACATCATTGACTCATGTGTTGACTCATAAACAGATGAGTGATGCAGACTTTTTTCTCTCTCTCTCCTCCCGCCAGTGGCGGCGCGCATAGCTGCCTAATGAAGCTGGTGTTTGTGAGTGCTGAGCTACTGTCAGCACAACGAACAACACTCCTCTATGCCCCTCCAGCCAGCTCCTGGATTAGGGAGTGGGCGGCAGGCCAAAGCTGGCGCTCCTCTCTCCACGTATAGCCCGGCCGGCGCGCTATGGCCAGGCTTGCCCTGATCTGCAGAGGTGTTTGCACTCCGGCCCTGTGATTTACAAAGCTACAGTATACTAGTGACACGCTCGACCCATAAATGCATGGAATCCAAAATGGATAAATGTATTAAAAGATTATTTATGTACACAATTCCCCAGCGCCCCTGCTCCTCCTGTCTTCTGGCAGGTCCTGAGGAGGCTGGAGGGAAGGCTGAGAGAGTGCATTCACGCTGCTATGGGTAGCCCATAGTTGAGAAAAAAAAAAAAAAAAAAAAAAAAAAAAACACTTTTACCACGCTTCATTTCTCCACTTTAATTCAGAGTTAATCTACTGGAAGAAGTGTGGGCTTAAAGGAAGACGAGAACAAGACTCGAGGAGAAAACAGTTCAGAGAGAGAGAGAGAGAGAGAGAGAGAGAGAGAGAGAGAGAGAGAGCGAGCGAGAGAGAGAGGGAGAGGGAGAGAGAGAGTGGCTTATGAGGTCTATAAAGACGAGATGAAAAACACAATAAAGGGAAAGAAGAAACGAGGGCTGACACAAAAGACGTCTACAAGCTGGGTGAAAAACACAGTTGACGAGCATGACGTTATTTCTGCATTCACCATCTGAGCTTTCCATGCTGATGTCAGGCTCTTATATCTGCAGCACAGTCAAAGCAGAAGCAGCAAGGACATGTGTCTGTTTCACACGTTCACAACTATGACTTTCAGCACCCGCGTGGCAGAGCAGAGGTGATGCACACAACTACACACCAATCACTATCAAAACTACACCCACACTGCTGCCTTTGTTTCCATACAAAAAAAAATATGTGCAGTAGAGATGTGTGAGTATCAAGAACCTGTACATCAAGTTAAGGTTCTTTACACCTTTAAACACATCATCTCATTCACACATCTCTATTAATATGATGGTTATCCCTATATCAGGGGTTGGCAACCCTGGTCCTGGAGTGCCAGCTTCCTGCACGGTGTGCTGATTTCCCTGCTCTAACAGACCTACTAATCCAGGAAATTAACAAGTGCATTGAATCAGGTGTGCTTGTGCAGGAGGCTGGAACTCCAGGACCAGATTCGCTTACCCCTGTTCTACGTTTCTCTACACAGAGATCCAACCTTAACAGCTAACACCCCTTTTGAATATTGCAATCAAATATGCTGAGAGGGTTGCAACTGAGCACGATTTCACACCTGAAAGTCTGGATCAAAGTCCAAAAAAGGTTCATGTTTTTCTTACATTGTATTTGGTCCACTTAGTTTCAGTTTAGTGCATTAAAGAACTTTGCTATGTCCTGTCGTCATCACTTACACAGGCTTCCTACACTTGCCACTGATTGGTTTGTGGAGGGGTGTGTGTCTGGTGTTGGCATGTTGTCAACAAGGCTAGTTGCCTTTCCAGGTGTTGTGCCAAATTCCCTGCCAAACATTTCCTTTGAGTGCACACACATTACACAGCAGAATACGCAGAAGTTGTAGAACCCTTCCTTTTGTGTCTGTTTAGGGTTAATCGACAGTAGATACAGGAATTGTGAGCATACACTGTTGCACTCATACTGCTGCCTAATGCACACACCTGCCAAAAGGAGTCGGATTTTGGCAGAGCACCTTCCTTTTCGTCTTCTATTCTTTTTTCTAGGTGAGGACAGTCTGCCTCGACTTCCAGTAACTGGTCAGAAAGTCTGAACCACCCAACAAATTTTCAAACTGCAAATGAACCAGACCATTGTTCAGCCGATCCGGAACAAGACCCCCCCCTCTTTTGATTGGACCACATTTTAACCCTCACTCTGGCACCTTTCACACCTGCTATTTTGGTTCGGACCAAAAAAATGTCCAAACATCCTGAACTAAATAAGGTATGTGTGAAAGCAACCAAGATTCTTCAGGAGTACCTCTACAGGCTCAGCCAACATGCTCATGTGGGTTTCCTGTACTAGTGGTTGCAGGTGGGCATGTGCTCTGAATGGGTCCCATCATTATTGCCCAATTTAATCTCACATGGGTCACATCTAGGACTCAATGTGCAGCTGACAACAGAGATGGGGCCCCTGCCTAACCCCTCTTGGTACCATAACGGACCCTGGTGGACATCGGTATGTGGGACTAACGTGGAACCTGAGGACAAAAGTTTCTGGGTCCGAGTTGGGCATGTTATCTGTGGGTGTAGTGTCATGTAACACTAACTTCATAACTGTTCATGGTCTGTAATGATGATACCAATGATATACCAAGAATAATCTTTGTGCTACAACACTTTTATAAACATATCATTAGGTTTACAAAGTGCTCCATAAAATCTATACACTGGGCTTATACACACAGAGGGTATTAAGAAAAATGGACTGAAAATACTGTAGATGGTCTAACATGGTCAAACCTTTCAGCTGAGTAAATCACTTTAGTTAGTTAGATTAAGAAGCTACAAGTGCTCTCGATGGTAGCAGGAACATATTCCTTTCATACACTTTTCAATTAAATTCAAAGAGTGTTCAAGAGTCTATTTGTGCCAGAGATAACAGACATACCTGAAAGAGGTATGAACATATAAGTGTTATTGAGTGCGTGCACTGATTTGACTGTACCTCCACAGCTGTAGTGCTGGTGTGTAGCGCGGACCTGCTGCAGTAGCCTCTCCATGGCCTCGATATGCCCTCTCTTCCGCATTTCTCTACCATCACACTCCTTCCAGTCTGACACACACAAACAGAGCTCATTTCAAACCTTTGATTGATTTGATTTATTTTGCCCCCTTAAAAATCTGCAGTGTAACATAGATTTGAAAGTGTGCGTGTAGCTTGTTTAGACAGGGAGGAGAATAAAGAGAATAAAGAAGGGGATTACATTTGCAAAATTATTAAAACCCCATTGTAAATTTGGTTTATTAGCTGTTTACAATAAACAAATCAAACAAGAACGTTTTTAAAAGCTCTGAGCCTACTCCTCATGGGCAGTGGCAACGAGTTCACTAATATTCTTGGGTTTGTGTGCTGCAACCACCGTTTTCAAATCCCTCCAAAGTCAAGTGACTGAATTGGTGCCTCCAGCTGAACCTGCAGCTTGGGGTGGGCAAGATGGATTCAATCACCAAATCCAAGGAGAATGTCATGCCCCCTTTGAGGAAGCTGAAGCTTCCAACAGGACAATGATCCCAGATATACCTTGAAGTCCACTGAGGCCATGTTTCAGAAGACAGGAAGCAAAGGAGCTCCAGAGCATCACAGACTGTTCTTTTCAGCATATGCGTCTCCTCTTCCTCCTCCAGACTTACTGCTGATCTATAGGCTTGAAAACTCTACAGAACAGAATCTCAAAACTTCAGTGGCTTACTTGCATGGTTGTAACATACTGGAGCTGACCTCTGACCTTCTTTGCACTTTTGTGATGAAAGAGGTGTAAGTATTTCGGCCATGGGGACCTTCAATGTTTAGCATACACCTTACAGTGCAAATGAAAGCCTCAGTGCCTGCTGCCACCAAATCTTACTGCAGCTCTTCTGCAATCAAGTTTTTGACCACCTGCCTCCAAAGGACTCTGGTGACAGCTGGTGACAGGCTTGTCATTCTTCCACTTCCAAGTAGAGTGGCCTGCCTTCCTTCAACTTAGAGCCTAAGAACTATTTTTTTTTCCAAGGAACACTCTGTTACTCTGCTTTTTTATGTATTCTTTTCATTTACAATCTGTTCCCTGAACAAATCCCAAGCCAGTCCAGGTATATGATGCGTTTTATCTCAAGCATACCTGATGCCTCTAAGGGAACCCTTGATTAGTTGCATCAGGAATGCATGGGACAACACCAGATGCAAATATGTGTTGTTATGATGGATTTTATTCATGTGGTTGATTCCTTCTGAGAGTGCAGTTTTCATTAAAAGTGACATTTTCTGTTGTTTTTTGGAGAAATTAATGTTGTTGCACTATTTAATTTGCTCTTGTTAGGTTTACGGCAAACAGCTGACAGTTTGAAATGTTGCTAATAAACCTAATTTGCAAAGGGAAAAAATTGGGGGGGGGGGGTTGAATAATTAAAAGGATTGAAATTGCTGCATCAATAAAACAACTGCATAAAGCATCAAAATGCAAGCTGCAATCCACACAGGACAAGAAAACCCATGGTAACATTGTTTTCACAGTCAATTCATTATAAAAAGAACAAAAACTCTGTCTCTGTGCTTTGTTACATCTTGTATACAGCACACCAGGCGGGGGGATCAAAAAGTGTTGCTCAGTCTTGGTAAAAATGGGTCAATCCCATTCTGGTGAAAAGTAAAATAAAGGCACTGTGAACTGAAATATTCATACTGAGAAGCATATAGAATTGACTACAATCAGATAAGTGTCCGATAATCTATTCCCAGCACGTCACTACAGCCTACCTTCTATTTTTTGTTCTTCAACACACAGAAGAACAATCTTTATTTGTTCTAAGTACAGCAGATTGATGGGACTCTGTGTAGGCCTCGCCTTCACGACAAATTAATGTGAACATAAACCATCAGACTACCAAATTAGATTTGCCGAGCCATGTTTAAACCTCAATGAGCCACTTGAGATTCACAACCCACAGTTTAAAAAAACAGCACTTTAGGAGACAAATGAGCACACATATGTGCAATTCAAAGAGAGTTCAATCTCTTTTTCGCTCCATAATGTTTTGAGCTTGTGTTCGTACAAACATTTTACAATTAAACGCTAACATAAATGAAATCATTACCATGAACAAAATTACAGTTTTTAAAAAACACATTTTTTCACTGCTGAATCTTAGCACTGGGTCTCTGCACATTTTCTAATTATGGATTCATCATCTGCTGATGCACAACTCTGGTGACACTGGCAGGCATGCCTGCCTTTCTTTCCCAGTACTGCTTTAAAGAGGCACCTCAAGGCCAGAGACAGAGAATAGGACTGGTAGGACGTGCCAAGTGAGTCGTGACAGTCAACTCGCGGCAACGATTCCACAAACATCCATCTTTTCACTCGGCCTCTTCTGATTGAATTACAAATATAAAGGTAGTTTGAGGATCCAAAAATGTTCCATTTGAAGAGGAACATTTGTGCAGACAGACCTACGCCATTATGAATTCCTCTTTACTGCATGAAGTATCTGTATGGATGTGGCAGCAAAAAAGTGTTAACTTACTGGAGGGAACAGCACAGGATGGCTGAGACAGCTGTGATGGTCCCCAGCCCTTCATGTTGTAAGCAGAGATGCGAACATAATACTGCCTTCCCTACAAGAAATACACACAAAGGCAAACTGGTTATTTTTCCATTGCTATTAAAACCACAGTCGACTATAGTTAGAAAGCAGCAGCTCTATATAGAACCAAGACAGCTTCTACACGGTCCTCCTTCTGGACAAACTGTTCCCATATATAAGGAAAACATATTTTATATGGCTCTGTAAAATGCTTTGGTATAGTTTTAAAAAAGCACTGCACTGCTGTTATATGTCAAAGCGTTCTTTTCAGGTACAGGTACAGACATCGTTGATCATTGTAACTTTGCTAAAGGACCTTTCAGCAGCTGTTTCAAAGGGAATCCGAGCCTATATTTTAATAATGTATATTTTAATATAATTTGACACTGTTATTGTTCATCAATAGAAATATATTTCATAAAATGAGTAAATAATGAATAAATATTTCAGAAGTATTCAACCCCATGATTTCTCTGGATTACAATTGATGATGTCTTGGGTTGTGTTATATTTATTTTATAAATATCTGGTGTGTATAGTTCAGCTTTTCTGGATAAAATGCCTCCTTTGTTTGATGGTCAGACTGTGAATCTACAGAAAAAGGGTGAAAATGAAGACAAAATAACAATCTTTAGAAATTATGAAGAGAAGAGGACACTACTAATAAAGGGGGGTGAAAACTTGGATATGCAGCCTTTAAACTATGAACTTCCTATGATGTACTGGGGCATTGCCAGTGGTTTAAGGGTTTTCAAGACACTCAAGAACTTGTCAGTCACAATTTAGGATGACGGTGAGTAGCTGCTAAATTAATTCAGTTTACAGCTGAATATGTTTTGTTATTTAAGCACATTTATCATTTTGGCTAATTAGTTACCTAGTTGTCTAAAGCTGATCATATTCATGAAGCGCACTGCCAAACTGATGTTAAGCACTGCAGTAAAACATTCTCTCATTCATTAAAAAGTATTACTTTACTTTACTTTTTGTTTGTTTACTCATTTTTTTCCATTGTTTATGTTTTACTGAACCAAACAGTACTTCTGCTTCTCTAATTACAATCCTTGTGATTCTGAGATTTTTCATCCATCTGGACACTCCAACAGGCACTGAGCACTGGTCATTAATATACATGAGCTCATTACCATGTCAGTATTGATCGAGTGTTACTAAGGTCATGTGTAAAATTCCCACGGCAGAAAAACATGGAAAAATGCCTGTAACCTAATGAATAAGACTTGAATACTGCGCTACACAGTTTGCATGGCATCGGGGTTACCAACATGTTTTATAAATCTGGGCCAATACCTTATATAGCTCAAAAATAAATAAATATGTTGTCTCAGAAGGACAGAAGTGTTGCCTTCTATCCATCTTAGACCCAGCAATTTATTCTGTAGAGGACGCAAGTCTGAGACATTACAATTCTGTTGTTAATAATATATATTGTCCTCATTATGAGAATCTACACTTCAGTTTACCAGAAACATTCAGTACTTTTATCCTTTTTAAAAGAGCTTTTATTCAGTGACCTCTGTAGTGGACAATGGGACATACCATCTCCCATTTTAACCAATTTCCATATTAGCAGAGGGCTGAGTATGGCAGAAAGGATTTTACTCAAAAACTGTGAAAGTGGAGTCAATAGTTAGGTCAGGAAGTGAGATGTAAGAGGGCTGAACGGTAGAGTACAAAAGTGAAAGATCAGGGGAGGACCTATCAGCTTTCTTGGAGCCTGAGAAGAAACAAAGTGAAGACAACCAATGTTTATTATAGAAAAAAGTCACGTGTAAGCTAGGGCTCAGGACTTCATTAATCTTAAAGTGTCTAGAAAGATAAATGAGAGCCTCTGTTATTAAATTTATGCGCAGAATGGCTGATACAGCAAACTGTTAACCCTGTTGATTTATATAATAACTCATGTTTTAACCATTTTATGTACACTGCGGGAAAATGCTGGTGACAGTCACCTAAACTGGAGACTCCAATAGAGCGTGTTTCGGGGAAAAAAGTAGCACACACAAACGAGTGTGAGGTGCACATCTCTACAGGGAGCCTGTCAATGTTATATGCTATATTTCCCTCCTCTAATTGGTTGTAATGTTTAATACCATTATAATATTTTTACATCAGCTCTACATTTTGAGAAAGAAAAGAAATATTTGATGCCCATTACAAATGAATAAAAAAATAAGCAAATAACATAATAACATTTCAAGAAAAAAAAATATGATTTCAACATGATTTCAACAACAATGCATTAATCTGTATATCTAAAATTATACATGACACACTCGGTCACGTGATGCCAGCAACCACCTCTTTTCTTGAACTGCTGCCATTGCGAGCTGAACCAATTCACATTTTGTTTCGGTGATAAAAACATGATTTCGACAAATGCAGAAAATAATTATGTCCAGATAGTAAACTTTTTCTGAAATATTACGTGTAAATGTGACGGAGCTTCACTCAAAGTGCAGGGCCAAAAAACTGATTAGCTCTAATAGTGGGCAAGACTGATCAGTGAGTGGGGCATTGAAGGGAAAAGAGAGAAACGTATAGCAGGAGGTGAGGGTCTCATTAAGACTGTGCCACTAAACCACGCTGATGCGGGACTTCTAAATCAGAAAACAAATACACAACAGAAGCATGATGCTTTTTGTACTTACTGTACTAAGACTGGTTATAGTGCACCTCATAGATGTTAAATTCTCAAGGATCAGTTCTCCAGCCAATAAAGAGAAGTCCTTCAGACAGCTCCACTCCACTGCCAGAAACACACACCACACCACAGACCAGAAAACATGCTGCTGAAAAAGATTGTCTTATAAAAAACAGTATAGAATTGTATACGTGTACTTATCAAGCAACATTAGGAAAAAGTAAACAATACAGATGACCTTCGAAGATTTTATATAACCTTATTATAGACCCCGTTTCTTATTATAGACCATGTTCCTGATATTTGAAAGTGTAACGGAGGCAGAGAACACAATATATAATCATAGAGACTCACTGCAGCAGGAGGAGGACCTTGCTGTTTGTGGCTGGCGTGTTAGTGCCACAGGCTCAGGCTGCTGAGCAGGGTGTTCTCACCTTTGTATTTGGTGACCACAGCTGAGTTGATGCTAGTCGGCTCCTGAAAGGTGACGGTGAGAGATGTGCTGCTGGACACTGTTAAGCGCACAGCTGTCGGAGCCTCTGGGACCTCTGTGAGACCAAGAACAAAGTCCAGAAATGAAACTGCTGGCAAAAAACAAGGCTTATTTCTGGCGAACACTTTACAATTTTATTGCTGGAGGATTCGTTAGAGATGACAAAAGACTCTATGTGGCAAGACACTGTGACTTCTGCTATCAGCTGCGAAGCAGCTTGCTAAAAGGTACTGACAGGTAGCCAGTTAGAATCACTGGTGCTAAAAGATGAGATATGATCGGTAGGATCTGAAAACAATGGCTTCCAGCCAGGACTAATCAGTGTGTATACATTTCATATCCTTGACTAATTGGATCATTTGTTTAATGCAGGTCTGCTGGTTGTGTAACATGATAGTAGCTGGGTTTCAAATGTTTTACAAATGTTAAGAGCAATCACAAAATGTCAGCAGAAAATGTGTGAAAACGTGTGCTTCCACTACAGATATGCAATGTAAATTTAGATGATGCGTGCGTGCATACTAGTGTGACAGAAACAAGCAAAACAGATCATCATTACAACCATATGCAATCTTTTTGTGTTGTTTGCAGTTCAGGGATGCTGGACAGGATGAGCAGTGGCCCAACTAATGAGGGGTGGAATCTCTGTGCCACCTCAACGACATCCACCAAAAATATGGGGAGCACAAACACACCCCACAGTTCTGGGAGAATACAATGTAGAGCCAAATGAGCTTTGGATTCAACAATTCAGAATGCTGAAGGCAATCTTTGAAAAGGTGTGTCATGGTTGGAACATCTGTAGGGCCAGTTGTTTCCAGTCATCTCCAAAAAATTACTGTATTTTCCGGACTATAAGCCACTACTTTTTTCCACGCTTTAAACCATGTGGCTTATAATGAGGTTCAGGTTTTTCTTCTTATATACGTTATTTTCCAGGGTTTTTTTTTTAACTTTGCAGGTGCGGCTTATATTCCGGTGCGGCTTATAGTCCGGAAAATACGGTAATCACTTTTTGCATTTTGGATTTAGTAATTTAAACTTTGCACATTTTCCTAAATATCTGATTGTTTTTTGCATTTTGGGCTTTTTCCATTCCGTTTTTTACTGCCAAGTCATTTTCAAAATTCTCAAAAACTGACTGGAAAGCCCTCCAGTGTTGATGTTATCATGATAGTTGTCTTGCTGATTCAGTGGAACACATTTTTGCTGCAGCTTTGCAAAAATCGGCTAAATATGAATCCTAAATAAAACTGTCAAATATATTTGAGATACAGCAGTAATCAACTTTTAACTTGGAATCGGACACTAAATTATCTGAAATTAAAAGTTCCACAAAAGAGGCCAGTTTGATGTCAGATCAAACACAGTACCAGACTGCATTGTAACATGGCAGTCAAAGCATAACTTCTAAAAGTCTGAGGTTAACATTTTCAGCAGTAATCTGCTTTTTGGCTCTTTTGAGGCTTCTGGGACTTGGCTCTGTAGATGCACTATCCAGAATGCATTTGGTCCAAATCCATGCCTGCCCCACAGAAAACCCTGCTACAGCAAGCAACTTGTGAAGGCTGACGTTGCTACAGTGCACTGCTTCCAGTCCAAATGAATTCTCCACAATACTTGCACTCACAAGTGCCACCAAGCGTCATCACTACTGAATTACTCATATAATTACTACCACAGAATAGAATTACATAACCCATAGTCTATTTTGAGGAAGACATAATAAAATTAGAGAAAGAGGACGGAAAAAAGTCTTAACTGACATACGACCACTGATCGCGTTCTCCAGTTCACTAATTTCATTATGAAACATAAACCTGTCTGCCCTTCATTAACTGACCTGTCATGTCTTTTCCAACCCCATTGCTCAGAAGCTTCAGTTCAGTACGGTGACGTTTATATGCAATAATAATTCAAGTAGACCAAAACAATCTCTGCTTTAGTGATTTTGAGTGCAACCCTGGCATTGTCTGCATTAAGGACTTCTCTTTTACTTGTCAGCACCTTAATCCCTAATGGAGTCTCTTCCTGGTTGTTTAACAGGGCTATATGAAACACCAGACACACAATGCCACTAGCTGCAGGATTGTGTCCTACAAAATCTCAGTTCATAACTTGAGGTGAAAACTGGAAAATTTGTTGGCATTTTGATCTTTTGGAGGGTCTGTGGAATAGCATTGCTGATTTGTAATAGCTGTCTTGGAAGATCTTTACAAAGACAAGCCCTCAAAAGCAAACTGGTATATCAAGCACTGAGTTTGCCAGGAGAGTGTTTCATACAGTCAAGAGTCATTTGAAGGAAATCGACAATTCCTGGGTAGTCCCAAAATTTGATATTAACACCAGAGATCCCATTTGCTCATAACCACAGTATACAAATGAAATCACAGTTACGTGGGTGGTTAAGATGAGCTGAGCTGTAAACTGCTAGGCAGGGAAAATCACTAAACCATATGACAGTAAATGTGTGGGTGTATGTGTTTCTAGTTCTTAGAAATCACCAGTTTTCCAAATATACACCTGTCTAGTGTATTAATTCCTTCAGGATCTTCCCTGAAAACTTGATCAGAGAACCTGATCCTTGTTATTTTGCACAGCTTTCTCTTAATTCTCGAAATAAATGAGATGCAATTTTCAAAGTCAACAGTTTTGCTGTCTCACTACAGTTGCATGAGCAACAAAAATCAAACAAACTTCCCCCAGGACAAAACGCTATATGTTACGGGGCTGCAACCCAGGCGGGAAATGGAATGTAAACCCACCATGGTTGAGACCTTACGTGTATTTGACTCCCAGTCAAAGCTGGGTGAACTCAAAAGCAGAAAGCTGGGCTGGTCAGGTTGGGATTTGAACCCTGGCCACTGAGATGCTAAGAGATTAATCCACTATGCTACTGATTGTGGGAGTGGTTTACCGTTATATGGGCTTATCAGCCAGTACATGATGAAAAGTGCAGTGTCAAATAAATATTTCATACCCCTACTAGGGCACGTAAGACTTCAGAGGCAAACCCGCTACTGAGTGAGCTAAAGTGTTGCCCGGGAATTGAAGTGAGCAACCCGGCTTATATGCTTGGCTGGAGTCTAGAGGGGCCAACTGAAAACCACTCCTGCTTTTAAGGAGGGAAACTAGAGCGGTGCTTCTCTTTAAAGGAGGAAAAGTAGAGAAGTTCTCCTTTTCAAGGGAGAGAAAGTAAAGCAGCACTCCTTCATATTAAAGGAGGGAAAGCAGAGCAGCACTGCTTTTTAAAGGAGGAAAATACAAAGAAATTTCCGGCAGCATTTCAGCATAGAGACACCAAGACACCACACCGAGTGAGACATGAGGAAGCCTTAAATAGCCTCCACACACCTGATCTCAATCAGGGTGATTGTGGCCCTGATTGGTAGATGGTCGCCCTCTGGTGGCTGGGCGGCCACAGTGCGGGCGGCTCCTTAAACTATATTCAACTTTACATACTAAAATTAAATTACATTTATGCACTAAATTCTACAGAAACACTGTATAACATATTACCCAACCAATAACAGTAAAGACAAAATAGTGAACAGTGAATGAGGGGGTGGGGGATTACTATTGTACACATACTTGTGCACACTGACAGCATGTCATGGGGCTTTCAGTTGCTCTGCTCCCCAACTCTGGAACTCCTTATCACCTTTCATAAGGAACATACATTCACTTACACACTTTAAATCTGCATTCAAAACACACCTGTTTAGAACTGCCTTCTCCATCTGACTCAGTAATTTTTATATTTTATATTTTATCCTATTTTGTTTCTTTTCTTATTATTTTAATTTTATTGACTATTTTACACTTTGGACGGTGTCCTTAAGCGCCAGAAAGGCACCTTTAAAATAAAATGTATTATTATTATTATTATTATTATTATTATTATTATTATTTTTATTATTATTATTATTATGTCAATGGCAGAGTAGACAATATACAAATTTAAAGTGTCTGAGCCTTTAAAGTTAAGTGTAATCATTTTAATGTTCACTTATGAGGTGCAATACTTGAAACATTGGTGTTAGTCAAGGGTTTTTTGAGTAAAGCTAACATTTGAATCTACAAATAGTTTTGCCTGGTTAAATGGCAAAGCAAAAAAAAAAAAAAAACAGTTCTATGTATAGCCCGAAAAAGGGTTTTGCTATCTGCTATTGGGTCAATGAACCATTTAGCAGTACTAAACTGATCCCTTTTTCCTGCAATAGATGAAAGTGAGGAATAAGATAAGACTGAATTCCGTCATACTGCTGTGCAATGGCGGTAAAGTGTTCTTAATAATTGAGTTTAAATGTATAGAGGACCATCAAGCAGAACCATTCAACTCTCTGACTGCCTGGGGGAAGAGGACTTGGTCTGCATGCTCTCTATCCTCTGTACCAAGAGATACTGAGCTAACTTAAAAGCAACATAAACGGTTCCTTGCTGGGGCATTAGGAAAAAGAAAAGTTTATTATTATTTTCTGTACACTCAGAAAAATAGTCAAATTAATGTACTTTACAGGTTCATTATAAAAGTTTACAGCCATTCTGATCATAAAGATGAGTAAGACTAAATAATGCTTGATCTCCAATCCAGATGATCTCTAGTCTGTAGTCCTATTCAAGTGACTGTCTATAAATATCCATTATATGCTAAGACATAAAAATGAAGGCTACTCAATACAGTCATGTGAAAAATAAATGACACAGATGTTCCAATGCACATGTCCCTGTAGAGAAGTACTCCCGATAGAATAGGATGCTCTGGAGCAGATAAAATGTACCTCTTGGTGCCATACCTAATGCCAGGGTGGGCTAGTAAAATCACCTAGCAGTGAGCTGTGAAGCAGTGGAACTATGTTCTCTGGAATGATGGTGCTCCATCCAGTACTTTTGGAATGAGTTAGGGAGTTGGGGATCAGATGGGGTGGTGATCAATCTACATTGTGAGCTCACTAACACATTTGTCATTGAAAGCATTCAAATGCAATGAATGCTTTCACAGCAATGAGTTGAGACAGTTACCCCTAAAAAAGCAGGATGAGCTTGTTTTTTTAATATCCTTGAAGAAACAATAAAGGAGCAGGTGTACCCGACATTTTTGTCCATACAGTATTTATATGAAATATATACAACACCAAAATGTGAACAATGATTTATTAGTTTTATTACTGTATTAATCATCTCCCATAATTATTTTACTAGGCTATTTGCTCAGTTAATACCTCCATCAGATCTCAGAGATTTGGTTCACTGTGATTGCTCTTACTAAAACAACACCCAGTTAATGTCTTGCACACTACATTATGGTTCCACTAATAACTGATGACTTTACTGAGTGCCGCATTAACAGTGATGCAATTAGTATTTTAGAGATCATCAACCAGCTCATTAACACTGAAGTCATGAATTCAAAAACAATGCAGAAAAACTGCAAGCACATTAAAATGATGTTGGACATTATTGCTCCTCTGTGGAAACAACTGATACGAGTTTATATGTTTTGTGTTATGAGCTCCACAGGTTTTTCCTCTTCTGAAGCAAACAGCAAGCCCATGAAGTCTACACTGTCAGAGTGTCACTGCACTATAACCACGGTAATACTTGTAGCCAAGTAAAATGAAGTCAAACAAAGTTGCAGTGTTGCTTCTTCCAGTATCGGTACCTCATCCATCTGTACAGTGCATTCATTAGATTAGGCACATTTTAATTGAGCTTTCTGGCTTCATATAATATGCACAGCAGTTGGCATTTTAATGACTGAGTTAAGTGGCCTACATTGAAAAACTGGGGTTTGCTTTTCATTTCAATATTTTTCACACTTATTATTATCAATCACACTCAAAAACTGAGATGCAGTAATGGTCCAAAGACAATGTGTATTTTTGTGCAGCTGGTAGAACAACTGGTCTGTTAGATTCAATCATCATAACTCACGGTTTGTAAATGAGTGTGAGAGTAGTCCACTCACGTGCGTGCTCAAATCCGGTGCGCATACGTTTGTACAGCTTGCACCTCCACTCCCAGGCCTTCAGTTGCTTCTCCTTGTCAGACGTCTCCAAGCTAAGGCTCTCCCTCATCACCTGGGTGGAGAGTTCACTGGCTCTCCTCTGAGCCTCCTGCACCAGCGTCGAGAGATGTGCTTCTCGGCTCTCCTGGCTCACAACTGAAAGACAACATGCAACCAACCGCTTGACCAATGCAAAGACCCCGACATCACACATATAATTTCAGCCTATCGACAGTACATTACATTTTACTTTTTCAGACATGGTTCCTGTCAGTCAGGAACTTGACTTCTTTTTTTCCGGTCACTTCGAAAATCAGGAACTTTGTTAGGTTCTTATTGAAGTGCGGCAGCACATGAGGCACTGAAAAGGTTCTATTAAAAAATGTATACTAAGAGTTCTGCAAAATAAAGGCATTTTATTGCTATCAAAATAGCAATCAAAATGGAATAAAACATTAACCTCATTACAAACAATTCTATTTAGGCAGAATAAGTTTCATTTCATCCAATGAATAAATCTGTTCCATAAGCATGCTGTGCTTGAGAGAGATGATGTTTATAGAAAACCTTAACTCCTTTAAATTTCAGGTATATTAGCAATGCATTAAATGAATCTATGCAATGCAAAAAGGTGACAATGACTGGTGGTGAATGGGCATTCTCCGATTTGTGACATCTACAGAAACTGAGTTCTCAAAGTTCATAAACAACCAGGGCCAATCAATAAAAATTGTCATCTTATGTCCCACAATCCTTCCACCTCACAGCTCCAGGCTTAATAGTGGATCATGCTACAATGCAGATATAATATTTATTTCGTATTAAAATTTTGTTCAGGATGTGAATATCGAATCATGAACCCAGTACCATAAATCAAATCAAATCTATATAGTAATTTTTTTACAACTGAAAGCAAACAAGCTTTACAGAAATTCACTAAAAAAGCATAAGATCACCAACACTTTAAACATCAGCCCTCAGAGAAAAGCCAGAGGTGACAAGCGGGTGGAAGAATCCTAGGGAGAAACCAAAATTCATCAGGTGTCCCTACCTTCCTTTTGTCAAATTACGTATAGATTATTATAAAATGGAGAAAATGTATTTTTATACCTCATTTCTTTCTTTTAATATAAAATAAGAACAATGTGCAACATTTCTTCCATCTCCTCATGTGCAATTACCTTTAAATAATCTGCAAATCTGCAAATAATGTTCTTCAGAGTGACTTTAATTATTTACAATGTTTATATAGTATATTGTATATACTGCACATCTGCTCTATTTATCTGTTATCTATTTCCTTGTAATGAGTGCCATACTATCCCTTGCTCTCCCTTTGCTACTGTAATAATGTGAATTTCCCCACTGTGGGACTAATAAAGGATTATCTTATCTTATTATCTTATACGTCTCACAGATATACAGACTCACAGATATAGAGACGTATTACTTAAGTTATTATTATTACTGAGGTTATAATGATCTCAACCATTAAAACCATTAAAGCCAGAATCAAAAAAACAAGGTAAAGCATTCATCTTTCCTTTTCATTGCCAGTTCTTAAATGCCACACAAAAATAAAAAGGAGCATGGCAGATTCTATTCTATGTTCCGGGGGCTGAGAATGGAGGAAGTTAATTGAGGTTAGCTGTCAAAATGTCAACAGAAATGTATAAAGGCTTTGTGTACTGTGTCAAGCAAGCCAGCTATGTAAGCTATATCATGTCAACGTGTGATAGAGACACATATAGAAGCCAGACTAACAAATGGGAAGAGTTTTAGACTGACTTTAAAAAACTGTATCCTTAATATTCAAGAATTTATTTGAACCTGATTTAAAGCGTTGGCATGTCTGAAATCACTGCCTGTTGAGGTCTTATCCAGATACGTAACATCAGTGTTGACATAAAAGGACCAAATCCTCCTTTTTGTGTTTAAATCCCTTCTTAAAGTATTTATATATATGTAGAACATAACATATGAACACAAACGTAATAGCTTCAATTTAAATTGTTAGTAACATCAATGCAAGATTGTCAGTAAAGCATTTCAAACTGGTTATATATTTTACATTCAAATCAAGTCAAGAGATAAAGTCCCGATTGAAACCACAGCAAAACCATTACGTCGTGATTAAGTATCAAGGCATAATGCAACTGCTTGTCACTGCCAGTGTCAGTGCGGTTGTACATGAAGTCAACCGAGCTTGGGGGTGGTGGGGTAGTAAATGAACGTACTCGGCGGCAGGCTGGAACACACAGGACTGTGTTTGGCCATATAGATTTGTCATGGTAAAATGAATGCTGCCAGGCCAGTCCTCCTCATAGACTGTGAATACTACTGCATGTTCTTTCAGAGCCTTAGTCATAGACCATGACAGCAAAATAAACAAATAAATACATGGCTGAAGAAACCCTCTTTCACTGGGGCTGTTCTGCTTGGCCCAAACCCCTGGAGACGAGAGCTCTCCAGGAGAAATGATAAAGTAAGTGTTGTCGTCTCTGAAAAAAGGGGGCAATAAAACTAGTCGGCCTTACTTGGGGGTCCACGGCGCAGTGGAAAAGGCAGCAATATTAGCAGCCTTGAGGTGCAATTTCCTGTGCTCTGAAGATTGACATCTGGCTACTATGTGTGGTTAATTGAACAAACTATAAATTAATGGGCCAGTCTGCCGATATTGCCCTGTCATACACAGTTGGCATTGTGGGGACGCAGGGATTGCCCTAAATATAGACATTATGGGGACCCAGTGCCACTCATAAACATGCTTTAACCTCAACCTAAGGCTAGACCTCCAAGCTGTCAGGCGTCTGGCTGATTGATTTACTTGGCACTTCTGGCCTGACATAAATATAATGCAGAAAGCCCAGGAGGGGAAAATACGGCAATGTTTATTTTCTGTTTGTTTACAAGGATCGGATTGTGCCGTAGTGAAATGTTTTGAAATTTAACTGCAGCCTGGGTACAATAAATCACTTAGTATAATTGCCCTGCGTTACATGCATCATTGGAAAAGTTAAACCATTAAACGACAAACCTTGTTAAGATTTTTCTGGGGGATGCAGTGCGATGTCCCCCCATGTCAGACTGCCAGACTGCAGTACAGTGTTCTCTGTTCGTTCTCAGACAACATTCGGCTTTTCATGCTCAAGCTGATTCAAGCACTCACTTCTTGCGGGGCTTTTTCCCTGCTGTGGTGTAGGAGGTAAGAAACACCTGTTCCACTGTTGCGGAGCTGAATATGCTATTGATTAGTTCAAGGGCAAATGAGTCCAGAACAGAACCGCGTACTATCTGTACATTGCATGCCGTACATACTGCTCTCAGGGTTCAGCACACACACTAAGGTTTGTTCCACTAAATGTGCAAACCTTCAAGATTAATGCTACCTTCTCCTGCTTTCCCCGATCTTTTCCTTTTTTTCCAACACCATCTCTTCACTGTAGCTCAGTGTCTTACATGAAATCATTTTTTTTTTTCTACAATTACAGTAGCGGTTATGCATGAGGTATTATATTTGTGTTATGCAATCCTGATTTATTTAGCAGAATACACACACCATTACCAAGCTTTTAACTGCTCGAGATGTTCACCGCTCAGACGAGATCGGTGTAACAGTGCAGACTGATAAAGTTCCCCACTTGACTGACTCCGCCAGTCGGCTTGGAAAACTAATAAAATGCTGTTGAGAAAAAGTGTCTGAGCTTCCATTTAACCAAGCCCTGTGGTCATAAAGCAAATGGTTATGACAGTTGTCATTTTATGTTTATGACAGAACTACGAGTGCTTATGACAGCTGTCGTGGAAAGTTTGACTTTTTTCAGCTCTCTGCCGCTTACTGCACAATCCTCTAAAGCAAAGTGTCAAAAAAACATCACACTGCCTCCCTCTGTCTATCCCGGTTTTCACTGCAAACAACTTGTCAAATTAGTGAGGGTCTGCTTTTGGTCTCGACAGTGAAAAACAGACATCTGACACAAGAAAAATCATCTCATGATGATGAATTGCTGTAATATAATTTCAATCTCTGAGTGTTCCAGTGCTCTTACACATACCAAGACTCTGGCAGACACACTCAGCTAAGCCCAAAAGCCTGGACAGTCTATTTTGTCTCCAACCAAGTGAAAACGACTGCTTGTGCCACGAAAAACTATAAAACGCTTAAATATAGAACACTCGCCAACAATGAAAAACAATCAAAAACTAATTGAGCTAGCAGTGCTGGCCAGCACTATTTTCCAAATACTTCTCAATATTCCAATATCAAACAACCTGCCTTTCAGCACTGACAAAGTTGATGAACCCATTACACCATTAGTTCTTCAAAATCATGTGTGGGCATAAGAATCTGAGCCACTGTGACAAAAATCAAAAACTTTGATGGATAGATGACTGGATCAGAATATCTCCAGAGCATCAGAGAGGTCCTGTTTTTATAGTAATGCAGTGACCAGTTGTCAACCATTGACAGCTGGTTATTAATGCAATGCATGCAGGCCAGATACCACAAGATGCCTTCAGAGGTCTTATGGAGTCCATGCCTCAAATGGTCAGATTTAATATTGTCTTAGTCAATATTAGGCAGGTGGTACTAATGTTATGGCTGTACATTATTGTTAACCCATCACATTCAGATGATTTGAGGAGTAACTCAACGTGCTGTTTCGTCACTTTGCTGCTGTTTTACAAATTTTGCAGAAACCGTTTTAAAGTGATGTTAAAGTGAAATGCTTCCACTTGTGTCACTACTGTCTGTGTTTTACCTCTTACAGTCGAGTGACGTTGATGAAAAAACAAAACATTTTACAAAATTAGCTGTTGAATTCCAAGTCTGCATTCGCAGTTTCAGTGCAGAAAATTAAAATAAACTCGCAAACATTATGGCAGCAGCAGCAACACTGCTATTTCATCTCTCTCTCTCTCTCTCTCTCTCTCTCTCTCTCTCTCTCTCTCTCGTTCACTCTCTTGCACTCTCTCTCTCTCTCTCTCGTTCACTCTCTCACGCTCTCTCTCTCTTTTTCTCTCTCTCTCGTTCTCCCTCTCTCTCTCTCTCTCTCTCGTTCACTCTCTTGCGCTCTCTCTCTCTTGTTCACTCTCTCGCTCTCTCTCTCTCTTTTTCTCTCTCTCTCGTTCTCCCTCTCTTTCTCTCTCTGTCTCGCTCTCTCTGTCTCTCTTGTTCTCTCTCATTCTCTCTCTCTCTCTATCTCTCTCGTTCTCTCTCGTTCTCTCTCTCTCTCGCTCTCGTTCTCTCTCTCTCTCTATCTCTCTCTCATTTTCTCTCTCTCTATCTCTCATTCTCTCTCTCTCTCGCTCTCTCTCTCTACCTCTCTTGTTCTCTCATTCTCTCTCTGTCTCTCTCCCCCTCTCTCTCTCAAATATATAATTACAAGTATTGCTAAAGCAGAGAAGATACTGATAGGCTGTCAGAATAATTAAATACTGGATAAATATTAAATACTTATGTAAATGTATATGAATTTCACTTGTAGTCAGAAGTTGATTTACACTCATAATGGACATGAATGTTACGGCAATATTGGGCTTACAGTGATTTCTCTTTCAGAGGCAGAATGAATTACAGCATATAGTACAAATTTCATAAACACAAAAACAAGAATTTGGTGGATTTTTTTAATTACAATTACAATGTCCCCAACCCTGGTCAAAACATGGTCAAAAATATGCATACATCCACTTTAATTATTATTTACACATTGTGACTTTCCCCACTGCAGAACTAATAAAGGAGTATCTTATCTTAATTCTGTAATGTATGCAGGTCATTTTTAAAGACCAAAGCTTTCTAATGGGGATCATGACTGACTGCAGCTGGTAGCTTCTCAATGTCCCTTAGAGCCATTTCGAAACAACTACAGATTCAATGACCACCACTTCAAGCAATTGTATGTAAGTACCGGTTACAGGGTGGTGGAGCCACTTCACCCAGGTTTGGAAGAAGATCCAAACTGTTGCCCTCAGCTGAAAGTCAATTGGTTTGAGTGGTCAAGAACAACTAAAAGAATACCAAAGCTACAGGACTGCCATGAAATGCAAGCTGCCATTGTCACTGTTTAAGTCAAGTGAGTTTTATATTGTCACTGACTGTTGAGCTACTAGTTTAGAAGCCATTGCTTCAAAATCAACACCTTCAAGCACCCCAAATCCTTCCAGAGTAGAGAACGAAAGATCCAATGAGAAAATATTTCTGACCACAAAACCATAGGTATATTTGGAGAAGAACAGCTTAGACTCAATCCCAAAATCACTATACCAACCGTAAAGTTGTAGCAACTTGCTCTGGGAGTGCTTTGCTATTTAAGAAAATGAAAGCAGGAAGACAAAGGACTACATCAAAATTCTAAATCATAACCTCAAACCATCAAGGACATATGGGATATATTTAGGTGTTCTAAAAGGACCATGACCCCAAATGCATACACAGCGAGGTTGTGGAATGGATAAAAGAGGCTAACACTAAGCTTTTAGAATGTTTTTTTCAATGTCCTGACCTCAACCCTACTGAAAATATGTCAAATACAGGGGTTGGACAATGAAACTGACACACCTGGTTTTAGACCACAATAATTGATTAGTATGGTGTACTAGGGCCTCCTTTTGCAGCCAATACAGCATCAATTCGTCTTGGGAATGACATTTTTTGGATATTTTAGCACCCCAACATCCCTTTAAGACAGCTTACTCTTGTGTCCACAGTTAATCCTGTTGGATGTGGTTTGTCCTTCTTGGTGGTGCTGACATTACCCTGGATACCGTGGCTCTTGATACATCACAAAGACTTGCTGTCTTGGTCACAGCTGCGCCAGCAAGACGTGCACCAACAATTTGTCCTCTTTTGAACTCTGGTATGTCCCCCATAATGTTGTGTTCATTGCAATATTTTGAGCAAAACTGTGCTCTTACCTGCTAATTGAACCTTCACACTCTGCTATTACTGGTGCAATGTGCAATTAATGAAGATTGGCCACCAGGCTGCTCCAATTTAGCCATGAAACCTCCCACACTAAAATGACAGGTGTTTCAGTTTCATTGTCCAACCCCTGTAGAAACCAGCACATTTAATTGTGTGGATGACATATTCTGAATTCTATCCAAAATGCTGCCAGAAACGTGTTGATGGGTATCAAAAGCATTTGGTCAGCGTGCAACTTGATAAGGTACATTTAACCAAGCATAGATATGCTGTGTGTATGATTTTGACCCTACGTTGATTTCTGAACACCTCTGCCAAAAAAAAAATCATATACTCATTCTGACAGAAAAAGTGCAGATCAAAGAAATCCAAACACTGATACTTCTATGAAATTCATGTGAAGAGTGAGCTGGTATAAAATACCTGAACTCCAAATAGTTTCATAACCCTTAGAAACATCAATCAGTGTAAAAAGCCTTTGGCCAAGCATTTGATTGTGAGCACAAAAACAAACCTGCATTGCTTCCATGTACGTAGACACACAGGAATACTCACAATGCGGGCTCTCCTTGGCCCCGGCTTTGAGTAGCATCTTAGCGATGGGTACATTGTTGGTCATGATGGATATGTCCAAAGGGGTCAAGCCTTCACTGTTAGGCGTGTTGAGGTCCAGTTCGTCAGCTGTGTACTGAAACAGAAGGATCTGAACAGCATCCAGGTCCTGCTGCTCCACTGCCTCAAACAGAGCCTCATTGCACTGCACATTCTATGAAAGAAATCAGGTGAGTACCGTTAGCACAGCTGATAAGACGTAGACAAAGACAAAAGATTGTAGTGGGCTGTCAAAAACTGCCTTTCACATAACTGACAACAATTCAACAACAGTTCAACTTTTTCTTATATAAAGACACTCTAATTAAAGTTTTCTAAAGAAGGACACCTGTAGACATCGCATTGAAGCTCAGAAGAAAACTGAAAAAAGCTGCGTTTAATATTCTTTAATATTCAACCAAACTGCTTTCATAGAGAATGTCTGGAAAATAAACATTTCTATAGAAAATATATGAAGCATGTAATAAAAACCAGTGACATTTTCAAATGCACTGTTGAAGCTACGGCATAAATGATGGACATGAACTCAAACATGAACTTAAATGTCAGTACAGCAAAAAGCAGAAATCATAAGGTCAAATAAACAGATGCCGGGCTATATGTGTGTGTGTGTGTAAATGACTAACATAATCAAACTTCTCATACTTAGAAAGGGCATCACATTTAGATGCAAAAGGCATTTAAATCTATCAAACCCAAAAGTATCACACAATTCTGTAGATTCACTGTTAATACAGAAAAAAAACCCTAAAATATTCAGAATGTACTTTAACTCTGTATGTACTGAACTAATTCCTAGACAGAGATTTTGGCCTGGGCTCCCTCGTGGAGCAATTCACCTCTGAGATTCTGAATGGAGCATCAAAAACCATTGTGGAACAAGAAGACTCATAATAAACCATAACCTTATTTATTATAAACCTTTCAGGTTGCTTACCGAGGCTTTGCGGATGCGATCTGAACGACCAAAGAAGTAGGCATCCTCAAAGGAGGAGTGGCTGCCCTTGAACTTTTCAGAGAGGTTGCGGTAGAGCCGTTTGGCTGCATTAGGGGAGGCGGGACCGGCTCCCTTCTTACTGTGGGTCAGCTGGAGGTTCTGCATCTGCTGGGTCATGCTAACAGAGAACGTCCTAAGGGAGGGAGAGGAGAGAGAGAGAGAGCACATTACAAGAGAGGAATGCCATTCTTGTTTCACGGTCTTTGAGCACAAGTCAGTTCAAAGGATGGATCCTGATTTGTAGCTTTTTTTCTGACTAATTTCTGAGTCATTAGAGCCTCTCTGACAGATGGACAAAGTAAAATGATTAATGTAAAAGAATCAGCTGCTTCAATATGCCTTTAGCCTTTCAAGTCCATGAATTACTTCACACACTTTCAACATCTGACAGTGTTTTTGTGCACTGACAGAAAAAAATCACTCTGACATTTAGCTTTTATGCCATGACAATTCCTCTCATTCTTATTCATGATCTACAGCAAACCTTTTGACATACTCTATTGATTGTCATGCTTGTTCCTTGATACAGAAGATAATCACATTACATGCTTGCTAAATATGATTGGAATGACAAAAGCAATCAGTTTTATTTGAGTAAAAGGGACTTCACACAGTAGATCAATGTCAAGCAAGATAAGACTAAAGAAACCATTCTATCCACTGTCTTTTAATATGACAGTCAGACACTGGGCCAACTGTCAGTGTTATTTGTAAATCAAGGATGTCCTTAGAGATTTTACAATGTAATGTAATGAACCCAGACAGCTTAGCTTAGAAATACATGACACATATATATATATATATATATATATATAGTACATTTATCCCTTGAGAGCTAATGGTCTGAATGCAAGAAGGCTGAAAACCATTGACTAAAAATCACTGAAAAACCAAAAAAGCTGTCCAGCCTGTTGAATAAATCAAAAAATATGAAATTAACAAGTGTCTTTGCCTAAACTAGCCTCAGCTGACTTTGACATTTCACTTTAGAAGCATGAAACCATGGGGATCGGCATGATATTTCTCAACCCAGCAGTCTATAATCCAGTCAGACATGACATGACAGCAATGGCCTGTTTTTCATTGCTCATGCCAAGTTTTCTACACAAACACCCACACAGCACTAATAATATGCACTTCACGGTTGAGGAGCTCAGCCTCTGACACCAGCAGGTAATTTACAAAATGCCTTGAGAGTTTATCTCTCCTTTCTACACCTTTCTCCTTTGGATTTTTGCCTAGAGTCCCATTACATCAATTAAAACCATACATCAGTCTGAGAAACACCCTTGGGGAAAGCATTCATGGTGACAGCGTGGATTTCAACTGTGCTAGATAAGGTCAGTCAATTAGACATGCACAGGAGAAGTGGGAGGACACAGGGTGGGGGCTGTTGAGCAGTACTCACCTGTCAAGGCTCAGGGAACTCCCTGAAGAACCGCTGAAGAACAGAAGTGGTCTGAAGTCCTTGATCAGCGCAGCATCACTCTGCCTTTGGTTGATTCTCTGAGTCAGTCGGGAGATCTTGCTCTCAGGTCTGAATGAAAGAGGCAGGAGAAAGCCTAGATCAGTCCCTCGGACAGGCTGACCAGTGGAAAAGCGAGGTGATTAAATTTTAAAGAGAATCAATGGCTTCTGAAGTCCAGACCAGACAACCCAGGAACACCTGGTGATCACCAGAGCGCACCTATCCATACGCGTCTCGCAACCGCGCTGGCCGGCTATAGCGCAGAGAAAAGGGAAGCAGATGGGGGAGGGAGAGTGAGTGAAAGCAAGAGAGAGGGAGAGAAACAGAGATAGCAGGAGCGAGAGAGAGAGAGAGAGAGAGAAAAAGAAAAGGAGGGAGGGGAGGAGAGAGTAGCATTGTGACAGCACTAGGATGAGCAGCAGAGAGACAACAAAAGCATACAGGCATTTAAACCAAAGTCCCACTGAGCATGCTCATAGCAGGCAGTGGTGATAGTGAAGGGGGAAGGGGAGCAGGAGCTAGGAGGACCTGTTGTTCCTCCTCTGTCATCACCACTGTTCTCCACAATGTCGCTTATCTGCAGAAACAGGCATCAAATCCCTCAACACAACAATCAGTACCATGATTGTCAACGAGCCACCAGAGTGGTCCGTGGGTCATCCGTCCTGTGTATTTACATTGATACACACGTTTTCTTTCTTTTTCTAAATGGAATATGGAGTGCACATGGTGTAAAGAGTCTGATGAGCACTCGGTCTTCTGGAAATCAGCAGTTAAATATAGTCACGGAATCTTAAGAGCATAACAGTCAGTACTTTGCATTCATGCACAACAAAACTAGATGTAAATGTACTGAAATTTGTTATTCAGCTTGTGCCTATATTCATTGCATTCTTTGCATTTGGCTGCACCATCACCCTGTGCTGATCATTCAAAAATATTCATGTATTTTCATGAAGAATATATGATTTAAAAAGCTCTGTCCCTACATACAAATGGTCAAAGAGGTCCAGCGCCAGACCATGCACTTAGTGCTCCTGTGCACAAAGCATGGACTAATTTTTATTGTTTTCAGTGACCACTGGAAAATTACAGCCTCATTAACCTTGGAATATTATTCTAAATAACTTAGAAGTAGAATAGAGACTAATGAAGCAGCCATAAATGCTTAATACCCAGTATGATATCAGAGAAGCACAAGAAGAAAAACAACATTGAGGGGAAAAAATTCTAAGCAAAACTATATTGCAGTGGGTGGACTTCATGTCGTGACTTGGTGTCAAAACAAGCCCCTGGAGAGACAACTAAATGATACTAATTTTTACTCATTACCACAGCACTCAGTGGCATATTACAGCATGTTCTACTTTTTCATTCCCCAAACAGCAGTGCTCTCTGATTCATGTGCAATAGAACAATGTGATTCAGGGCAGTCATTAACGATAGTTGTATTGAATAGTTTTAGTTGATCATCTCATATTTAAATCCAGCCGACCTGTGATGTTGTAAGAAGAGCACGAGTCAGGTAGCAGAGACACATGCTTATATTACTAAGAAAGGAGAGGCGAGAGAAAGACGTGAGAACACATGACAATGAAGTGAAAGACTGACATGTTTTCCCACTCATTCATCCGGAGCCATCACATTTGACACTTACCTGCCTTTTAGCCACTGGTTCTCTGACCATCCAGGTGTGCTTTGGGAAGTAAGCATTGAGTTATGTAATAATAGCAATAATAAAAGTTTGTAGAGACATGTTCATCCAACATTTTTCATAAAATCAAGAATATAAATATGGAGTTTAATAGCCTTTGGTGCTTTAACAGGTTCTACACTTCTAGGAACGCATTAGACTTGAATGATTAGTTCACAAAGATCATAAACATCACGCCAATTCATCAACGAAGTGCCACTACTCAAGTGGCTTGATCTTACTGTATACTTCTTAAGTCAACACTTGACATTGAGTGACCCAATCTGCTGGCAATGCTTTTCTATAGAAATTATATTATATTATATAGAGATTATATGCAACTGAAGGACTGCATCAGTGATGGGTACACCTTAAAGTATCTTAAATCCACTAATCAGAACTAGTGTCTGAATACATCTGCACATATACTATACAGCAATCTAGTCTGGATTCAAGTCCAGACAAAGCAATGCTTTGTTGACACCACAGTAAAACCTACTTATGGACTATGATTAGATTTTTCTATATTCAGAAATATGTATAGACTGTTACTGAGCAAACTGTTACAGATTTCTGTGCAAAGAGTGAAAGCAAAAGTTCAAAGAACAAGTTGGTTAAGAAGCTATTAAATGGCAGCATAAAAGAGCTTTTTCATTTATTCAAATTGAACTGTCCTTAAAACAACCTCATCTACATTAAACTGTTAATCCTAATTTGTAACAACGAATGCTTTGGAAGTACCTCCAAATGTTCAGATTCAGACTGCCACTCCATGGACATTTATATCTGCTTTTATTGACCTACAATAAAGGCAAATATAGCATTACACCGTCACAGAGTATTGCAAGGACAAGTTCATGAAATACAGCGCACAGTGCATTTGCTAGAACACTATGTGTTGCCATGAAAAGGGTAGGCCTTTATGGTACGAAGGAACAGCCTACCCACTCAAACGCAATATTGAAAATCTTTCCGAACATTTTCCATGAAACAAGAACAAAGCTGTTTCCATAGCTGAAGCTTAAAAACAGAGCTCTCCCTATCTTGCATGTGAATCTTCATAAGACACTTGGCTAATGAGCTGTGACACTAACAATACTGCAAGAAGGCTGTATCACTCTCCTACCAGTGGGCATGTTAGTCAGATCATTTAAAAAAAATATCGGGGGGACTGTAAATGTAGCAGTCATTTGACCTCAAATAAAGCAGCATCAGGTTGCATGCATGGGAAAGTCATCTCATATTTTCCTGTAGTTTATTACAGGACCATAAAATCTTTGCTTCTGTCTAAATAAGTGTATTTCTCTTGTTCAAAAACTGATTCTGACCTCTGCCAGTCTGAGAAATCCATTACATGTGTTTTCCAGCAATCAGTCACACTCTCTGAGACAATAACCTTGTTACTGATAATGGGAAAATTCTTAGTTCTCAGCTCATTGTTAGTTCCTCTTACTTCTATATACATATATATGATATTAGTTCTTAAAAAATGATCTCCAACATTATTACCAGTGAAAACATGAACCTCTTTGCAGAGGACAGAAGCAGAAACGAACAAGAAGTGGACAATGCAAAAAGTGCATTACTATAATTTAATTAAGTCATATAAAATACAGCATTTTCAAACTAAACTATGAAAATATTGCACTGGGAGTAAATTACTCTTCAAACAGCATAAAATTTAGTTTCTAGTACGAATCCACCAGCAACCAAAAGTATTCACTCAAAAAAGGCCAAAAAGTGGCCAAATAAGTGACAAAGACTGAATAATTTACACTGAACAATGATGTTTTTGATGATGTGACCAAAACCAGCATGAAGTAAGGTTCTCTTTGTAACTGCAGAAAATCTGTCAACTGTGTATGAAAAACAAGCACTGGTGTAAAAACGTGGCAAAATGAACGGAAACCTTTGACCAAAAACATTTGGTATTTGGCCCTTGTTTCATTTTGTTCGGTCTTGATTTTGACCAAGAGACTGCTGACCTGACAGCTGTCCAGAACATGGTCATCGACAAAGAAGGTAAGTCACAGAAGGTCATTGCTGGCTGTTCTCAAAATTCTGTATCAATCTATATTAATGGAAAGTTGACTGGAAGGGGAAAATGTGGTTGTCAAGAAATGTTGATTCAGGAAGTGAGCTGAGGCTGGTGTCAGTGCATCAAGAGCCACACAGACATCTCCAAGGAAGGAGCTATAACTGCAGCATTCCTAATATCCAGCCACACCTGAACCTGTGTCAGTATTAGCAGGCGAGAGCTGAGAAAGAGAAAAAGTGAGAGAACAGAAGCAAAAGCACTGGACTTTTGTTCTGAGGTCCAAAGTCTTCTTTTCAGATTTTGTTTCCTACAGTCTCAACTCAGTCTCAGCTCCTGTCTGGAGGAAGAGTGTAGAGGCAAAGAATCCAAGGTGTCTGAAATCTGTGTAATCTGTGCTGGTTTAGGGTACCATGTCATCTGTTGGTGTTGATGCACTGTCGATGCACTTTTATCAACTTCAAAATCAATGGAACCATCTATCAGAAGAACTTTCATCAAACTTTATGGAGAAGCCGATTTCCTTTTCCAGCAGGCCAACATTACCAAAATTACTGACCATGTTATTACTGTGCTTGACTGACCAGCAAACTCTCCTTACCTGAGAGAATCCAATTCTCTCTCCAATTCTCCAATTCACATTTCCAAAATAGGTTTTTAGTTTATTTCTTAGGTCAACCCCGCCTCCACTCTCACCGTCCATCAACTCCAACAACTCTATTCTCAACACAGTGGCTGAGCTGAAAACCCATTCCTATACCTATAGTACAGACTGCTTGTGAGTGCAAATGAATGGTCATAATCTTGTCTCAGTATCAACCTTCATTTTACGATAAGTGCACAAATATTTCTGTTCCTCTTGTGTCTAGAAGCAGATATGAAATACTCTCCCGCAATGTTGCAGCAATGAGCAACTAGTATAAAAAACACGAAATTCCTTGAGTTATCCTAGTACAATGACATATTTCATTACTGCAACTCCCTACTGGCTGGCCTTACTATGCTGACCATCAGACCAATGCAGCAGCGCGTCTTCAGCTGCAGCAGCTCGTCTTCAATGTTCCTACATTCAGTCACGTAACTCTTCTGCTGCGTTCTTTTCATTGGCTCCCTGTAGCTGAACATCAGATTGAAAACCTTGATGCTGACCTACAAAGCCAAAAATGGACCAGTCCCTCCATACATGATGGCAATGTTCAACACTCGAGCTGCAAGTACAGCTCGGCTTGACCCACCGTCCCTCAGAATGCAAGGAAAACATGCATCCAGACTCTTTTCTGTTCTGGCACCAAAATGGTGGAACGAACTTCCCCTGGGAGTCCGAACAGCTGAGTCCCTCACTGTCTTATAACGCAGACTGAAGACTCATCTGTTTCAGGAGTGTTTAACTCATAAAGACATTTGTTTCAACAGGATCTAAGCGTGAGGAATCTCTAGATTCCAGCCTCATCTACTAGCGAAGGATATTCTGAGTGAACAGCAAAGCATTTTTGTAAGTCGCTCTGGAGAAGGGCGTCTGCTAAATACCATAAATGTAAATGTAAATGTATTTCAAGTTCAGTGATGGAGATACAGGATTCTTATTTTTAATTTTTCATGGTCACGGTGGTGATATTAAAACATCCAATATTAAACACTGCTGTGTTTACAATTAGCCATTTGCATCAATTTCAAAATCAAATAACATCTCCATATCTAATATAACATCTGAACTCAGACTGGCTAATGGGAGAAAAACAGGTCGCTGCTTAGATGCTTCGATGCTGTCCTACACCGGACCGTCACACTGATTAATTCACAGCAGGATGACACTGCGTTGCTGTGCATGTTCTTGACTACAAAACTGTTAAAGCTTGCATATGTACTACTGCATACATACGTTCTATAAGAAATTATGTTTGGATTAATTTATTCACGTGTGTCAGTGGTGCGACTTGTGTCCAGCTGCTGGTGATGCTAATATAGCAGCAATGGCACTAACTGATGTGTGGTACAGTACCTTGTCTATGCAAAATGAGACCTCCTATACATTCGCACACTGCTGTATAATGACTGCAATTCCACAGTCACTACTGTTTATTTGCACACTGGTGTTTATTACCCTGGACAGCGCTGGATTTCTATGCATGTGATCTGCCCATGGATTTCCAATCCCAAGAGTTCCTGCAGGTGTGCACGCTGTTTAGATGTTGTGATGTGCTGTGATATAGACATTGGCAAGATGTTGTTTGGTGGATGCAACAGTGTAGCAAGGCAGTTGTAAATGGGTTGGTTGCTAAGGTGTTACTAGATGGTTGCCAAGGTGTTGCTCTACTTTAGACCCCTTTCTAAAGTGCTGTCTGCAGTTGCTAAGATGTGAAGTGCAAAGTGGTGAAATGCAAACGCTTGATGAACAGAGCCGTGTCCACAAAGTTCTGGCCTGAATGTGGGGTGCCAGAACCTTTGCTGAAAAGCTCGTCCATTCACAGACAGTAATGGAGAGCAATGGAGAGAAAAGGGGCCTAATTGTCAGCATTTCTCTCTCACCTCTCATTTTACTGCTGGTTTCTAGATACTCGAACCACCAAGAGACAAGCAGGGAAAAAGCTTGCTGAAGGGAAGTTGATATGAGTCACTGTGTCCAATCAGGAGACTGGGAATCAAGTCACGACAGTGTAAAAAGCAGCTCTCTGCTCTGAGCAGGCTTTTGTGTTCAGCTCTTCTCTTCTGCTCATGGCTACACACTCCATTTGCATGGCAAGCGTACAACGCAAGTGGTATAAACAGCCTTGAGACACATATTTTATCACTGGAGAATACGCTGCCAGTCTATTAGCAGAAGCAGACACACAAATACATAGGTTAAAAGACTTATATTCAGACAGCACGATAAGCCACAAATGAGATTCAGGTGGTGGAACCGGATTAAGAAACACACAGCAGCTAAGCTTCTGGTAGACCACATGATTACAACTACAGCTACTTCCAACACTTTCACTGTCTATAAGTCTCTCTATCACACCAGCTAAAAACCTACACTACATATCCAAATGTTTGTGGAGACCCCTTCTAATCAATGCATTCATCTACTTTCACTTGCACCTGAAAGTGAACACATAAACATAAATATACTGGGACCATGACCAGAGTAGTTTGACCAGAGGAGTATGGGTCCTGCTCATGAGCCTGGCTCCCCCAAGGTTTCTTCCTCCAGATCTAAGGGATATTTTCCTTGCCCTGAAGCTTGCTCACTGGGTTTTTTTTTTGTCTTTATCCTTTTTGTTCCAATAGTTGACTGGTTTAATTGGGATGAGGTGGGGTGGTGTTCAGCCAACGCCCTGACCTCACTAATGCTCATGTTGCTGAATGTAATCAAATCCTCACAGCAATCCTGCCCAATCTAGTAGAAAGTTTTCTCCAGACAGCAGACACGGTTTCTCTATCATAAATTGGTAAACCCTTTTTAATACCCGTGAAAAAAACAGATATCCCATTATTTTAATGATGATATTATTTTAAATAATTATAAATGTATATTTGCTGCGATCCACTGAACACGAAAATGTACTATTTATAGCGTCTAAAATCTGTTATCCTTATTAATCATAAGACGAAAGGAAATCATTTGATATCAGTGTTTCTAAAAATCCGAAAGCATATTTCCAGTGATTGAATTACTAAGTTTGTCCTTGATAAATCTGGTCTTTACTCACTAAGCTTTAGTGAATCATGCCTCTAGAGTATGAAAGTCAAGTGTCATGTGAAGCTTATGTAAAAATTATAGAAGCCTTTACATAAGCCCCCTTTACTGGAGTGTTATCTCTACATGTGGGCTTGGCAGATTTGTGTCCTAAACTGACATGAGTCAGCCTCATTTTAACAGAGTACATGTTCTATGCAGTATCCTCAAATCACACCTATACCCAGCAGAAGAAGTCATTGTTATGTTTCCTAAAACATCTAACTGTTACGAACTTTGTTTGGTGCTTTAGAAGATTTTCACCATTTTCTTTTCCCTTCAAATCACAGCCAGATTCCCAACATGAAGCAAGAGTGAAGACAGCGAAAGATCTGTGTGGTTTGACTGAGAGCCACTGCCAGCTGCATTTTCAAGGACAACCCACCATGGACATCACAAAGACATGGCTGAGGCTTAAAGGTCAATCCTGTAAAATGTCATTTATTTTTATATATAAGTCAAATATTCATAAGTTAGGTTGTAGCATATGCCTTGTTTGAAACATGCCAAATGAATAAGAACACATATACATACAACATAAATGTCACAGTTTTTCTAATAAATCAATTATAATAAGCAATAGGGATGTTCATTATTGCAATTGGGAGCAGCTGTGGTCAGGTGGTTGGGGAACCAGCCTTGTGGAAGGTCACCAGTTTGAATCCCTGAACATAAGTGGACATAATAAACCATATATAAAACCAGGGGAATATTTATTCTCAGCCAATAAAATACATTAGAGAATTTCATCAGCACTCAGCACTGCGGTCTGAGTTCAGAGTATTCCTACTCCTGTTATGCACTTTTATATCTATTGTTAATCTAGTGTATTGTTAAACGTGTACTACTGTCCTTGCTTTTCTACAAACTGGCTCTGCTACATAGCAGCTTGTCGTGACACACACTGAAGTTTTATTTAGTGTCTTTGTGTGTTCAATATTCAATATAATTCAGATTATTTTGTTTAATCTCAGTATTATGTATATACATGCATTTTTGCAGACAGTTAAACTGAACCAAGTGTTTTCATACATTGCATGCACTCCAATAACGTAAAGGTTCATCTCCATACACAGTAAATTACTTATACACCAGTTATAAAATAAAATACTTAACAAAATAATAATGAAAAAATGCTTTTAAAAATATACTCCCTTTTCACAAAAGCATTACATTTGTAAATTAAAAATAAATCATCTACATTACATGTATTAGGATGCCTGTAGGATGTAAGGGACTGTGAAGTTAAACATCCCTAGAATTTAACTTCCAATGTGGCTATTTCTCCACCAAACCACCCAACGCCTCTGCTTTTCTCTGACTGTTTGTCAGGCCTCCGAATGTAATGACATACAGTCAATGGAAAAGCCGTAAGATAAACAGAATGCTTTTGTTGTTGATGTTAATGAAAGAAGCAAATGACAAAATAAAGCTAAATCTAAAAGATGTTGGTCTTAAAATAATTTGTAAATTCATTCAAAGTGAGGAATGCACTTCCATATTAAAGTACTACTATATGAAACATACATTTAAGAATGATACATTTCAAATCACACTCCTAAAATGACAGTACAATGTTCATTTTAGGACATCCATGGATCCCTGGAGGGTATCTTGTTCCGTTTAGAAAAATCCCATTTTACCCCTGTGATAAAATGTTATTTTTGTCAAATAATGAAGTATATTTTGATCCTAATTTAATTTACTTGAATTGGTAATGAACAAATAATGAGCACATACACTCACTGACAAAGAAAGTAATGCACCCAGATGTCTCACAAAGATATGTAAACAATTACAGGTGTGGTCTGGCTGCACACTGGGGTTTGGCACAAGAAGGCGTAAAAGTGCTTCCCCCTGCTGCCTCATAAAAAGGCTCTCAGAGGATATTTTTGGGTAGTGTACCTAGTGAGAGATTGTTGCCTGCCAGACATGCCTTAACAACAACTCAGCCTGGCAGAGGGGCTGAATCATTAGACAGAGAGAAGCAGAATGGTCATTTCGGTGAACTGCCCACCATCTAGCTGTTAGACAGTGCTGGGAACAGTGGGTGCATGAGGGCACATGCACATGGTAAAGAGGACTGAATCATATTTAGTGACAAGTATGGAGGCTTTGCGTTGGCAATTTATGGCACTATAAAACAGTGCTACAACTGTTGATGGATTTGGGCATCATACGATTATACGAGGGACACTGACAGATCAGCGATATAGGCAGGACACCCTGTGGCCACGTGTTGTCTCTCATGGAAGTGTTTTCAACTAAGAAAGTTTCAGCAGGATAATGCTCACCAACACAGCATGGGTTTCTAAGGAATGTCTGCACCAGATTGCTACACTTTTCCTTGGCCTATGTAATCGCCAGATGTATCGCCAATCAAGCATTTCTGGGACCAGGTGGGACGCCAGCTTTGGCAACCTACAAATGTGCAGGATTTACTATCCTAGCTGTAATTTTCAGGTGAGTATTCTGCAAAGTATGAATTTAGTTCATACTTAGGACATGATAAACTGACAGGCCAAAAGACCTGCAACATCAATATGTAAAGTGATGTAAAGTTACCACACGGAAGCATCTTGAAAACGCCCACACCTTTAACACTGGTCAGCGGGCTTAAGGGAAGGTAATGTGAATTATCAGAATTGGAGCGAGGCATAGTGGGTGCCAGATGGATGTGACATCCTATTTCCAAAGTTGTGTGGGAGTTCATTCCTTGATCTACACTGTCAAGTGTGTACCGGGAACAACTTTGGCATTTTTCGTTTAAAATATATAAAATGTTCTCTAAGAAATGACTGTTAACATTATAGAACTAGATTACTGTTCCTGAAGGATATACATAGTGCTTATGAAAAGATTGTTGTTAAATGGCTTAATAAATAATAATGAGTATTAAGTGAAATACTCATACAGCATGATGGATGGTAGAACATGGGCAACCAAAGCTATGTCCACTCTGCAATCCTAACATTGTTTTTGTTTTGACATTGACATATTCACTCCAAATCGTTGTTTATCTCTTAAAGCATAAGACAAAATTACACCAAAACAGCAGACACACTGTTTTACACCAGCTGTTTTCAGCATATAATCCTATTCTGCACTCTGTAAATCTATAAAGTCTCTAAATGCAAGCAGAACAAAGAGAAAAGCCATTTGTACGTGCACCATTACTCTCCATTGTCTAAACTTAGCTTCTGAACTGAACAATTCCCCTCACCAACACACCTTTAGAGCACATTGCACTGGAATGAAAGCCAAAGAACTTGATTATGTCTTCCTGAGGCTTAAATGCAGCTTCCATTGAGTTGATTTCCATGGCAACACCACTAGTGCCATATTTCTTAAAGGCTATCATGGGCTCGTCAGGCTGCAGGCACTGCTGTCTGTCACTACGGGGAAAAGTGCTCAAAGCTGCTTGCCTCTGCAGTGTCATTAAACCTGGATCTGAAAACAGGCTTTCACCAAAACAAACATGCAGAGGCAGAGAAATTGTTTAAAGGTTGCACACTCGAACACACTAATGCACCAAACCCTTTATAATTATTTATTTACATCAGAGTTTAAAATTCAACCCCTTATTTGTCTTGTTTTGGTTTTTCCTTCTTTTAAATTGCTTCATCAATTAAAACCAACCGCTTCATATCTGTCACTACTGTCACTTCTAATGAAACAAATCTATAGGATTACGGCTGTATAAACAGAGTCTCTTCTCACTGACAAAATGAAAGTGAGCTGGGGAAATGAAATATGATGAGGTTTGTTTGCTTTCAGCAGGTTTTCATTTAATATTACACAAAAAGCTATTTATATATGTTAAGTTGAACATTCTTGGACTGGTGTTTTCATTTGCATCACAAACTGCATTTTACAAATATATGAATGCGTGTCACAATTCAATCAGCTTTTTATGTTGAACCAGTTAGTTAGTGACAGTATATATATATATATATATATATATATATATATATATATATATATATGTTCTAGATACCCAAGGACACTTCACAATCAGCTTTCAACATAATCACGCTCAGCCAATCACACACACAGCATACTCTGTACACCTTGAGGACTGCAAACATGAACAATCCACCCAGATAGAGCCTTGAACCCAAGACCCCAGTGCAGGGAGGCAAATATGCTAACCACCAAGCCAGCATGCCATCCAACCATCAAGAGAAACTAATAATAGGTATCAATAAAGGCTCTTAGTGATCCGAATTCCACGCTGAATGTGTGAATCACAGTACATTTAACTAAGAGAAAGCAGTGTTGTTTTTATATAATATAAAATTCTAACATAGAAACCTTCAAATCCACAGGCTGATATGAAACCTCTGGCACCAGACATGGATGAGGAGTACAATGTAAAAGTTGCTCAATGTATCATCAGTGGTGCATTAGGTTTGAGAAGGTTAGGTAGCTTCAAGAACTACCTCATGGTAGAAATAATTTGTTGATGTTTAGCAGAGAATGGGTTTCATGAAAAGCTTGATTGTAAAAAGCAGGCATTTTATCACCAACAGAAAGTGACCAAACATAAATCCTACTCCCAGCATCTTTCTCAGGTCTCTCAGTCTCTTATGTGAGGCTGGGGAGCTCCTTTTGTGTGACACCTGGGGCTCAATGTCCTGCAGGGCGTCATCCCACCACCTCACCTCCAAAAAGTGTTTAATATTAAATAAATCTGCCTTGATCTACTATAAGGACTGGGGTACAGTAGAGTACTTAGTATGCCGGCACGAGTCTCTCTCAGAACAAAAACCCATATGCCAAAATATGTGCTTAGAGTGTAAAGAAATATTGATATATTGAAGAATTCCAATGTTATGTTCAATACTGTATTGATTCCCCAAATCAATAAAAACACAGAAGCTTCCAAGGAAGGCAGGATCCATGGATGCCTCGTATGAATGGACTGTTGTTTCAGAATGAAACAGATGACAGCCGGATCATAACATACTGGGCTACATTTATATAGCCTACCCCCAGATTTAGCAGCATTAAAAGAAAATAGTTTAACATAACATAACATAACATAACATAACATAACATAACATAACATAACATAACATAACATAACATAATGGAGTGAATTCCTTTAGCATATGTGTAGCCTCAGTAGCTTTGGTTGTACATCATCTGAGAAATGAGCAGGCTACACATGCAAACATCAGATCATGAAGCCTGTGGTTTTATATTAAAAAAAGTTATATAACATCTGCTTATGTTAAGATGGAATATAAAGTTCCTAGATGTGTTTAAATCAATGTCTTTGAAATCATGAATGTTATACTGAGAATATATGATAAAATGATTATCAGAAACACAACTTGCAAACCTATTTGCATAGACTGGGCAGAGGCAATTCCGCTCATCTGTCAGGATTTAAAAGAAATGAGTCATAACCTCAAAGCAAATAGGCACCTTCTGTCAAGCGAGGGATCAAAAAAGTCAACCCCCAATCAATTACTCCAGATTCTTACATTTTCTAAGTACCGATAAGTAAGGAATGTTTCTGCAATTGTGGAATATAATCTCACTATTTGTTGAATTTATCAAAATAACATATAAAAACATATGAAAAATAACATTTGCACATCACATTTTATGTTTTATTGTTCCAAATATGGTAAATTAAGTAGAATAATTGGCCACTAATGCATGGAAGAGTGTTCCCTGTTGAAAATCTGCACATATTTTTACTTAGCAAATCAAGAAAAGCAGTCTAGCCTATTGTATCATGGTAAAGAACACAGTGTAGTGATGAGTGGCAGAAAAAGATTAACGACTAATTCAGTGCTTGGCGATGTATCAATATTTATATCTATTTCAGGATATAATACAGAGCATGATATGCTGAGGCTGAGGCAATCAGATTTATATCCAGTTGAAAAGGTTTTAAACAATGTTCTCTTTCAATATTAGGCAAATTCTTTTTCTGCTCTCTCAGTCTGCTCCATGCCCTGCCCCCACTGGCATTCTCACACACACACACACACACACACACACACACACACACACACACACACACACACACACACACACACCATGGAGGGGCATAAGACAGAGCTCTGGCATGAAGATGATTTAGTGTGCATAAAAGAGCTTTAATGATGACATTTCAATGTTTAAATAAGATTAAGATTAAAAAAGACAAAGGTTTTCATGAGGTGTCCTCATTTGTTTCACATTGTAGATATCATATCTCCATTCAGCTAAAATGAGTTCAAACGATGCTTGATGTATATTTTATAAAAGATGTATGTTTTCTTGTTTACAGCACTAACAATGCTCTTTTCTTTCCCTTTCCTGCTGTCTAGGACACCACATCTTGGTTTCCAGGAGCTTATTGAAAGGAGAAGGCCAGCACTGCCAATTAGCACCTAATCAGGCAATAAGACTCTCCGTCTGGGCTCTGCCTCACCTCACTGACTGTGCCATTGACTGCTAAAGCTTGACCTGCCTGTCTATGCTATTCTAAGATAATAGCTAACAGAGGCTCATTGACAGAAAATAATGAAGCACTTGTGGACTAAGTTTTGGCCCCCAGTCCCTTGGTGAACGTTGGTTGGATGACAATTGTTGCTTTAACCTTATTGATAAGATAAACATTACAGCTATTCCCAGAGGGCACTCTCTAAATGGGTCGGTTAATCAAGTTAGACATCGTGCTCAGCGCTAGACATGGTTCCATTGTGACTCTAGTCTTCTTCTGTTTTTTTTTTTCTTTTTATTTGAGACACACTGGACAAAGCCGCAAAGACTAAGAAAGGAATGAAATGTGCTCTATCGTTGAAAGGGTGACAAGCACATTCGTTCTCTAAGGCTTGGCGCTGGCCACTAGAGAGTACTAGAGGCAGCCTCAGAGGAGCAGGGCTAACAGTGTCAGCCCTACCAATCTGCCAGTTATAATGTCTCACTTACTCATACCTTATTTTTATTTATGCAATATGCCATCATGAGCAAACAGGTTTTCCAACCAGGCTAATCTCTCTATGCACATAATGTCTGCTGAAATGTCATAAAATTATAATAAGACAGGCAACATTAACCAAAGAGCATCATCTTCTTTCGCCTGTTTTCCTCGAGGATTTGAGAAAGCTTTGCTGAATAAACAAAACACTTACTTTTTACAGGTTTCGTATCTTCCAGTCGCTCCAAGGCTCTGAAAAGTAAAGAAAAAATAAGCTGTAGGGCCATCAGGGCATGCAGTACATACACAGAGCACCAAAATGATTCAACATAACTCAAAATATATTGAACATAAATATTCAAAACGTAAGAATTTACTGATAAATTCTGAGCATTCCTCCGTAGAAAGTAAAAAACAAAAAAAAAAAAACAGGAAGAATGTTGATGAACCATAAATAACATCCACCAGCTGTGTTGACAAAGGTTAACAGGTACCAAACCATCAATTTCCAGTCTGCTACACATTACCTCTAATTTTCTAATTACAGAGTAAGCAATGAAATCACTAAGCAGCACTTCATGTTGAGAAGCATACTTACACTGGTCCTTCCAATAATCTGTCATCTTCAACACATTCAGGCCAGCGCCACGCTGTTGTTATAGCAACCTTAGAGAATTACGTTTGGAAAATTAGTTTCCCTCTCAATCCGTAGTTCTCTTATCTGACATGTAAAGTCATCTGGACATATTGTACCCAGGACATGGGTAACCCAAGGACAAGGACTCTGACAGGTCATGAATAACACCACAGTTCTTATTTTACCCCAGTTACTGTCCTTCGTCTATGAAATGAAAAAGAACAACATACAGTGGAATAAAAATGTTTGGGCACCGCGATCAAAATGACTGTTACTGCGAACACTTAAGCAAGTTGAAGAGGAACTGATCTCCAAAATGCATGAAGTTAAAAGATGAGACACACTTCTCAACATTTTGTACAGGACCGATGTATCATTTTGGTATTGTACAATTTTAGAGTGAAAAAAGAAAGTACCTTGCAAAAATATGGAAACTGTAAGAGATTTTTCTTGACCAAGGTCTCAGACCTTAAGAGGCCTGTTAGGTGAAGCAAATTTGGAAGCTTAATAAATACCCAGACTCATCTAACCCTGTCGCCAAACATAAGCCATGGGTTCTTCTAAGCAGCTGCCTAGCACTTTGAAAATTAAAATGGCTGAGGCCCACAAAACAGAAGAAGCCCATAACAAGATAGCAAAGCATTTTCAGGTTGTCATTTCCTCAGTTTGAAATGTAATTACGAAATGGCAGCTAACAGGAACAGTGGAAGTCAAGATAAGGTCTGGAAGACCAAGAAAAATTTGAGAGCTAGAAAGGCAAATCAGAACCCCTGCTTGACAGCAAAAAAAAAAAAAAAAAAAACCCTTCAGGATGATTTAGCAGACTCTGGAGTTTCGGTACATTGCACAAATATGGCCTACATGGAAGAGTCATCAGACAAAAACCTCTCTCGTATCCTCACCCCAAAATTCTTTGTCAGCAGTTTGCAGAAGAACATCTAAACAAGCCTGATGCTGTGATACTTGCCAAAGGGGGTTCTACTTAGTACTAAGCATGCAGGGTGACCAAAGTTTTGCTTCCGGCCCATTTCCTTTTTTGTTTTTTGAAAATGTAATAGATAAAAAAAGTTTTGCTGAAAATACAAAGGGAGTGTGTCATAATTTTTATGCCTTTTGGAGATATAGGCGATTCACTAGTGTATGAACACACTACAAAATAAGTCCTCAGCAGCAATTCCAGAACTCCCACAGAGGAATTTAATCAAAAATAAAAAGATACCTAGCACGTTTGTTCAATGATGTAGAAGATAGGTCCATATGGAACCCCATGTCTTCTCCCATCAAAAAGGAAAAAAAAAATCACCTCCTGAAGACACACTCAAACAGAGCAATCCTTTACTCATGTATGGACCAGTGATCATGTATGATGATATTCAGAACATGCAGTAATCAATTTCCTTTGAAGATGACACCCTTGAGATGTTCTTACAGTGCAGTACACAATGTTCTGTTCCTGCCTCCATGGTATCAACATCTGCACATTTCCCCTTCTCTTTGAATGCTGCTTTTCAGATGGGCTTGATGAAATCAGCTGGAAATGAACACGTATGAACATTGAGGGAATGGAAGCAAATCGTTTGAGAAGAATGAGATTTGTACTTTAATCCATTTACAGTAATTCACCCTGAATGCTAATTTAATTTTAATGTCTGTACAAAACCAATTAAGACATACAATTAAAAAAAGATGCTTAAAAATGGAAATAAAAACCAAAATAAAGTGACACAGGATGTAATTTTAAAGACTAAAATGTCTGAGGAGCTTTGTGTGGCTTTGAGATGTAATGGACAGAATTGCTATCAGCAGCTGGTTGATTTTGGTTAAATGTCATACTCAGGCAGCTGTGTCTGGAACATGGCACATAGCTGCCCCTGTCTATGCTTTTTCTTTAATGTCAGCAGACCTCTTTGGCTGACATGGTGCTTCTAGTGAGACAGCTGTCCATCCCTACAGGTAGACTCCTGAAAGGTCTGTAATTGCTTTAGACAGGGACAACTCGTACAATGTCAGAAAGTAGCCTCTATCTGTCATAAACGTAAAAGGGAATAGCAATGAGCAAGAGGAAAATGAAAGCTATATACTAGTGCGTTTCAGGTAATTAGAATATTGTATTATTCATCATTTAATTCAAAAAGTTATATATAATTATATATATTTTATATTTATTACGTGTAAAGTGGGATATTTCTTGACTTTTGATCAGTAGGATTTATAATCAAAGAAAATCAAAAATCCAATTTCAATAAATTGCAATAAAACTGCAGCATTTCTAAGATCAGGCCGCTCCAGAACCAGAGACAGCTTCAGAAGCGTCTGACCTGGCTAAGGAGAAAACGAACTGGACTGTTGCTCAGTGCTCCAAAGTGGGAATTGGAAATTTGGAAAGTCAAATTCAAGTCAACTCAAGATCCTAATGTCTGGTGGAAGAAAGAAAAGATAAAGAATTCAAGGTCTCTGGAGTCCAGTGTGAAGATTCCACAGTCTGTGATGGTTTAGAGAGGTCCATGTCATCTGCTGATGTTGGTTCACTTTGTTTTAAAACTACAAACTTGCCCGCCAACTGTTCCAGTAGGAACCTGAAACCTACAGAGAATCTATGGGGCACAGTCAAGAGAAGGATCCCCAGAAACACCCGACCCGGCAATAAGGATGATTATCTAAAGCATCAATATCTAAAGCAGCCTGGACTTCAGAAACATCTCAGCTTTCGAGTGGATCAGATGTGGTCTTCTGCTCTTGTAAGCAATCTGCCTCAAAGTTTGTAATATTGTTCATTTGGACGTGCCTTTTTCTTACACAGTGATTTGCAGAAGCACATTTAGCCTTATGTTATGCTGAAAAACATTGCTGTTTCACACACGAAACTCCAGTCACTGTAATGAATCAGATAAAACATGCTGTTGTTATGATTTCCACACTAACAAGCTCAGCTATACACACAGATTTCTGACGATACAGTTAATCGCTGAGTGCAGTATAGCGATGTAGTGCACTTTTATGGAAGTAGAGTTGGGCGATTCACCAAAAATGAACCAAAATTTAACATCAGAACCTTTTGTCAGTGTTATCTTTCCCGTGTTGTTTTTTTATGTTTTGTATTCTGTTATTCAGCTTCACTGTGAAAACTCTGCCCTACAGTCGGCAGTTTCATGTGAACTGCATATGTGATTAAGTTTTGTGTCCCCCTGATTTAAAGTAAACCTGCTCACCACAGACCCACCAAACACAAGTGCTCTCTCTCTCTCTCTCTCTCTCTCTCTCTCTCTCTCTCTCTCTCTCTCTAAGAAATTAACTATTAATTTAAATTAACTATTAAATTAAAACTAAGAAATTATCTCTCTATTAAAATAACAAGTTGGATGTACTGTAATTTTTTTTAGCATGGTTTATAACAAGATTATTGCACTAGTGCACACTAGTATACAGACCACGTGCTTCAAATTGTTCTTTAAAAAGATCTATATGTTTAACAAACGTGTTTCTTTAAGAAAAGCGTGTCTCAAAGAATCATTAGAAATGCCTTTAATTCAAAGAGTGTGTGAGAGACGATGTGTAGTGTTTGTATTGAGTGTGTGTTTTGAAAGTGCGGCTGCATTAAGGGCAAAGATAACATGTCTTTGACACAAGTTAAGTGGTTTTATTGATTCCTTGTATTCATCGGAAAGAGATGCCGTTCTTATGATGCGACACAACACAGCAGCAAATGACATACATACATACAAAACATGACAATCAATACAGACAACACGCAACACTAACTGCACAGAACAACACAGACAGCTAATAAAAAGATCAATCAAAAATATGGCCTGATGTCAAAACAGCGTGTGGGAAGTGGAAACGGTTCAATGTAAACTGTTAAAAAATCGGTGTAGCATTAGAGCAGTGCTAGATAGCCGTAGTAATACACAGAAAATAAAAAATAAATAAACATATGGTAGACATCAGGGGTTATGAGATTACAAGTAGTAGTACAAGTGTGCAGGTGTGTAGTGATGGTTGATGGTTGATCATTGATCCAATGACAGTAGGGGGACAGTAGTGTGTTCAGTAATCTGATTGTCTCAGGGAAGAAGCTGTTACAGATTCTAGTGGTGGTGAAATGAATGTGGAAAAAAAGTGATTTAGTTCCAGTTTTAAATGTTTTATAGCAATTATATAGCACTTACGAGTTGCAGTGGGTCCAGAGCATACCCAGAATTCTCACAAATAAAAGGGCACCAGCCCATTACAGTTCCATCTGTTTACCTAATTACCATACTCCACCCAGACACTTGAAGAATACCACCTACACTCACTGTTATCAGCTTTATTTACCATATATGTGGGTAGTGGGTCATTCTCAGCACTGCAGTGGCAGTAACATGTTAGTGGTGTGTTAGTGTGTGCTGTGCTGGTTCAAGTGGATCAGACATAGCATTACTGACTCTCAGTGACACTGCTGGACTGAGAATAGTCCACCAACCAGCGTCAACACCATCCTGTGGCAATGTTCTGTGAGCACTGATGAAGGACTAGAGGATGACCAACACCAGAGTGTGCAGAAACAGTTGAGCTTCTGTCTCTGGCTTTACATCTACAAGGTGGAGCAACACAGTAGTAATGTCTAATAAGGTGGACAGTGAGTGGACACAGTGTGATGTAATTATACTTTTTTAACCCACTGTGTTGTGCACACACACTAGTGAATTCCCACACCAGAGGGCAGTGAGGACACGTGCCTTACTCATGGGCACTTCAGTCATGTCCTGCCAGTCCAGGGATTCAAACCAGCAACCTTCCAGTCCCAAGCTTGGTTCCCTAACCACCAGGCCACAGCCGCACTGATGTGACTGATCCACAGGTACCAATGCAATACACACCATCATCGTTTCAGTGTCACTGTGGTTCTGAGAATGACCCACCACCCACATAATATCTACTATACAGCAATCCTTATCATTGAAGATCCAGGTGAAAGGAGGCTAACAAAGTATGCAACGAAACAGATGGACTACAGACGGTAATTACAGAACTACAGAGTGCTCCTATATGGTAAGTGGAGCTGATAAAATAGATCATAAGTGTAGAAACAAGGAGGTACTTTTAATGGAGTGGCCAGTCGGTGTAGAGTTTCCATTTAGTAGCAATTTATTTGAATTTATCACCATCATAGGGAAAAGGTTGCTGGGTCCTCTCTATCACTCTCCGGTGATGAAGGCACGGTATACTCTTCTACTCTTGTTTGACTGGTAAAACCTCTGCTGAAAGCTGTGAGGTGACAGTCACACTAATCAGCATGGAATCAGTTTTTGAAAGACGGAGAATTTACAGTGAAATATTGAGATATTGCAAAATAAAAAAGATGAACATTTAGGTGTGAAAGAACACATATTTAGGATATACTGGTGCCAATTAGAGGGGCGGCACGGTGGCGCAGTGGATATCGCTGTTGCCTCACAGCAAGAAGGACGATCCCCAGGTGGGGCGACCTGGGAAGTTTCTGTGTGGAGTTTGCATGTTCTCCCCGTGTTCATGTGGGTTTCTTCCGGGTACTCTGGTTTCCCCCACAGTCCAAAGGCATGCATGGTAGGTGACTCTAAAGTGGCCCTTAGTGTGTGTGTGTGTGTGTGCCCTACGATTCATTAGCACCCTGTCTAGGGTTGTTTCCCGCCCTTGCGCTCAGAGTTGCCGGCTGGGCACCGGCTCACCCGTGACCCTATTCAGGAATAAGCGGCTCAGAAAATGGATGGATGGATGGATGGATGGATGGATGAATGGATGGATGGATGGATGGATGGATGGATGGATGGATGGATGGATGGATGGATGGATGGATGGATGGATGGAGCAAATTAGTTCAGGTTCTAGGTTTCTGTCCACTATACTTTGTGGTTGCACCCAGATACCTAGTTTTGATATCTGGCAGATGGCAAATAGGAAGAAACTAGGGTGTGTACTAGTGATCCACTTTTAGATTTTGATACACTTTCAATGCACTGCTTTGTTTTGATACTGTATTATTTACAAGACACCATCAGTGGGTCCCAGAAACACCAAGGCACCGTGACACCTACACTTTTCACACATGCAACAGCAGTCAGGCCAGGCACTGTCACAGCTGTGCATACTGTGATCCTGATCATAAATAGAGAGAGCAAACCCTGTCTCATTGAAGAGTCACACACTGCCTGGAAGAAAGTTGTCTGAAATATTTGCTCTTCAAAACACACATCTGGGCATAGGTTCTTACAAGTAAAACGTAGTGAAGACGCAAGGAGAGGAGGCTTTTACCATTTCCTCTAATAAACGTCATATCAAATCCTCAGCAATTCCCCAGCTCCCAGCACAGCCCCGAGTGTTTCAGAGCTGCATTTACTGAGCATATCCTCTCCAAAGTAATGTTTATTATCTACAGAAGCGCTGCAATCAGAGCTGCTTTCAAGCACTGCAGAAGTTCCTATAATTAGACGACTCCCTCTCTTTGTCAGTCAGATCTGATCCCCTTCAAGAACACATGACGATCTAACGAAACAGTTTGGGCAGTGCATTCGATTTTATGTGCCATAACTGCCTGTAACCTGTCCTTGTCTCTCACTGCTCACATAATAATTGGTTGTTAATAGATGGTTAATTGAACAAATTGGACCCCAGTGAATCATTTAGCGTTAAAACCACTGTGGCCCTTGAGGAATTAGCTGGACGTTGGGTTTGAATTAAACACGGTCATTAATTCAGTCTCTCTGGTTTTGTATATGCCTCTGCTCTGGGAGCATTGTGAATGGGAGGGATTTGATAGAGGCCAAAAAATGAATGCTGATGGCTTCGCTGAAGAGATTCTATAATTGATGCCTGCTTTATCTAATCAGTCCCTTGGACTATATGAGGCTCCTCTCTCTTGACCCTGCTTTTAAAAGCTTAATTGATCATAAGCATGGCACACAGCTGAGACTGGAGTCTGTTCAGAGGCACAAATCAGAGTAGTCAGTCTGAACTAAACTGAACTGAAATAACCTCTTTGCATAGATTAGACTAGGCCAGCTTCAAACCGACAGCCGAGACAGTCCGGGGCTCCTAGAACTTCTCACTTCACTGTGCTAATTTGAACAAGGCTTTTATTTTTCTATTTGTCAGTGGGCTAAACTGTAGCATGGTTGTTAAACCTCTCCCAGGCCTAATTAGGAGAGCAATGCTAGCATTCATAGCTGTGCTCGCACTCCTGGACTGGGAGGAAGAGGGGGGCCGTGGTGATGCCTCTGGCAGCCCAGCCTGGCAGCTCCCTGCCCTTGTGGCTGCAATATTAAGTGACTGCTGAAATTCATGGCCTACACAGACGTTTTATAAGTCTAGGTGACAACCTGCTTTCATATGAGGCAGGCGTTTTGCAACACATTAACAAATTGCTCTGTTTCATTATTCATTAGTGTGCTGTCATATCAAGAGAGCCCCTGCTTTGTCATTGGATAGTAGCACTTTCGCTATTTGGATTAAGGCAGGTCACAGATAACGAAGTCAAAATCTTTTTTGTGAATCCACGACTATGGATTTATATAAATTACTATGAGTGTGAAAGTGCATTCCAGAAAGGACTAGGAAAACCGAGCGGAAAATCCATTAACGTCCACTGTAAAAATGCAATAAACAGAGCTTTGCAAAAGCAGGCTGTGTGTGATGAGATTTCAAATCTTAATGAATACACCGTTCAGAAATGCATGGCAGACACACAATCAATGCAGGACACACACAGCTTAATTACTCCTTTTAGCAATATTTAAGCTTTAGGTTATAACAAAGACTTTCCTAATTTCAGTGCAATGATATAATGAATGCTTTACACTCATGCAGACAGAAGATAATTGTTTCTGAAGGGGGAGGAGGGCTGCAGTAATGTCATCTTCATTACCCTGACTGTAAAGTTCTGGAATCACGCTCGTATTTTCCCCTCTCACCTTGGACCAAAGAACAGTTCAAGTTTGTGAGCAGTGAGAGGGCAAGCTTGCCCCCTTATGGTGTCTTCAAGAAGTAAAGTTTAATTTCCAGTGCATGAAGCTTCACAACATAGTTCACATTTTCCAAATAAAAAAAAAAAGTAAATAAATAAAAACATTCCTCATGATTTGACAGCAGATGGGTGTTGATACAGCAGTGTTTGACTTAGCAGACTTCAGAGAAGCTGACCCAGAGATATGAACTGTAGATTGTTCTTCTCTAGAGAAGAGAAGAGAAGAGAAGAGAAGAGAAGAGAAGAGAAGAGAAGAGAAGAGAAGAGAAGAGAAAAGAAGAGAAGAAAAGAGAAGAGAAAAGAAGAGAAGAAAAGAGAAGAGATTAGAGAAGAGAAGAGAAGAGAAGAGAAGAGAAGAGAAGAGAAGAGAAGAGAGGAGAAGAACATGAATATGATAGATAAAAGCAAGGTGTTAGCATTTATCTTAAATGACAAATCTGAGAAAAGGAGTGAAAAAAGCAGTGGAATAGCTCCAGGTGAAATGATAATTGCATTAGAGTGAAATGTCCTCATCTCTATCAGAAAGGCTGTTTCTACATCAATTAGTTCTCTCATCTCCGTTTTAAAATAGTGTACAGATGATGCGTCTTGGGATATGGTTATATAAATTTACATCATTGTTTCAACATGTGTTTATGCTTTTATGAACTGCTTCATAATACAGGAAATTACATGTGTATATGCTCTGATAGCTTTGCAGTCCTGAATATTGAAGAATATCAAAAACAGACCCAAGCGAGTTCTCGTCGAACCATGCATGCCGTGCCTAGAGCACATATGGAAGTATCTGTATGAGGAAACAGTTACTAATATCTAAACTGGAAAGACTGGTTCTCACGCTCTCTATCAACCAACATCCCCGTCTTCTCCTAGAGCGCATTCAGCAAAAAGACCCAAGCCACAAACCCGCACTAACCAAGCTCCATGGCAACAAGGTTGGCTAAGTGCAATAAATTGCTGCATTGCACTGTAGCGCCTAATACCACCTCTGTTCATAAAGTGTCATTTACTACAGGATTTTTCTTTTTCTCCCAAATGAGACAGGACATTGACGTGAATGTATTCGACACCTCCCTGTGGGCACAACCTGAACGCAGCAGAGACTTAAAAAAAATAATAACAGGCCACCATGTGTTCGTTTAAATAACAACTGGACTGCGACCTAATAACTGCATACTCTGGAAAACTCACTCACTGTGTGAGTTACAAAGTGTGAAATTGAGTTTTGAGGAAAGAATGACTTTTATTGTTCCCGCTGAACATTTAAGGTCATTGCCTCTTCATATTCCACAGCAGGAGGGAAACATAACCTGACCATGTGATCACAATGCACAATTTTTTTTGCACATAATAAATGTTATATTTTCAGTTTCAAGGACACTTCAATACCTTTGCTATTTGCTGTGGCATTCACCATAACAAAGGCGCTCCCCACTGCCATTTTCCATTGACTCACGTTGGAGAGGTAGAGGTGGAAAATGCTGGAATATCTGTGTCACTGTGTTTTCTCCTGCCATGCAGCTATTAAGCCTGACAACTCATCCAGAATCACATTCAGAGAATGACAAACACAACTGAGGTAGCAGAGTGCACTAGATTTATCTATCTTTCTCTTTTTCCTCCACATCACTTCCCAGAAACAGTGCTCTTTGGCTGAAGTTCGGGAATCATGCACGCAACCCGATTATGGCACACTTCATTATGTAAAGTAGGAAGGAGAATGAGAAAAAAACACCTGAGAAACGGGAAAGTGAGTCTATGAAACGACAATTGCAAAAAAAAAAAAAAAACTAAATTACTATACACAGTATATGACTCAACAGCTTTCTGACACCTTGATAATAAATATCAGTGAAACGTCATGAGTGGCTGTACAATAAAAGACCTTTTCCAGACCAGGAAATCATCTCCAGCTGGTTTGTAAATTCCTATGCCGTCTCTCTCAATGTATGCATCTCAAACCAGTCAGCTTTGAGTGTTATGATTTCATTTGACTATCTCTGCTCTCCTGAGACCTATACTAAAAGCAAATGTTCCTTTTCTAGAGGTTGTGTAAGAATTTGACTGAAGAGCCTGTATATTATTAAATGGCCATTTCTGCTTGACAAGAAGGCACACTTTCATGGGCTTGCAATCGAAACAACTCTACATTGCAGAGTCAATTGAGATTCAATATAAAAATAAATTCAATAAATAAATTGTAACTAAAAAACTGAAACTTGGCATGTGCATGTGTATTCCCCCTTTGCTACGAAGCCCCTAAATACTTCTGGCGCAACCAATTACCTTCAGAAGTCACATGTTTCGTGAAATGAAGTCCACCTTTATGCAATTTAAGTGTTATATGAACTGTCAGTGTATACATGCCTTTTCTGAAAGGCCCCAGAGGCTGCTACACTATTAGGCAAGAACAGCATGAACCAAGAAACAGCATGGAGATCTCCAAACATGTCAGGGACAAAGTTGTTGAGAAGTACAATTTAGGTTTGGGTTTCCATCTAATGGAAAGAACTTGGTACCACAACAATCCTGCCAAGAGAGGGCCGCTCACCAAAACTCTCATACTAGGAAAGAAGGGTATTAATCAGACCAAAGGTAAACCTGTAGGTGCTGCAGAGTTCCCAAGCAGAGACTGGAATATCTATCCATACGACCAAAAAAGCCATGTACTCCTTAGAGATGAAAGAGAAGCCAGAAAAAAAAGCCTTTACAGAAATAGAAGAGGAAGCCTTCGAGTTTGTCAAAAGGCATGTGAGAGACTCCCCAGATATGTGGAGGAAGATGATCTGGTCATATCAAAATTGCAAAACCAACACATTTAATCACACTAAGAACACCATCCCCATAGTGAAACATGGTGGTGGCAGTATCATGCTGTGGGGATGTTCTTCAGCAGCAGGAACTGGGAAACCCTAGGAGAAGATGGATGGCGCTAAATACAGGGATATGGGACGGAGGTTCACTTTGCAACAGGACAATGACTCAAAGCATACTGCTGAAGCAACATATAGGACTGATTTAAGGGGAAATGTGTAAATGTATTGGAATGGCCTAGTCAAAATCCAGACCTTAATCCAATTGAAAACTTGTGGTCAGACTTGAAAATTGCTGTTCACCATCTAACCACCATCAAACCATCTAACCTGACAGAGCTGGTGCAGTTTGGCTTGAGCAATGGGCAAAAATCCCATTGACAAGATGTAGCGAGCTCATAGAGACTTATCCAAATCGACTTGCAGCTGTAATTGCCACAAAAAGGGGCTCTACAAAGTACTGACTTTAGGGGGTTAATAGATATGTGCACTGAAGTTATCTGTTATTTTGTCGCTATTTGTTGTTCGCTTCACAATAAAAAAAAATCAAATCTTTAAAGTTATAGGCATGTTCTGTAAATTAAATGATGCAAACCCTCAAATAATCCATTTTAATAGCAGGTTATGAGGTAGTAACACAAAAAATGGCAAGGGGATGAATACTATCGCAAGGCACTGTACATTGTCTGGATAATTTAAAGCGGTCAGTAAACCTGATAGGGCCTATACCCAGTGATGGTCACCATGGAAACAACCCCAGCAACGGAAAAACCTCATTTGAATTTATTGACGTCTTGCAAACCTTAGCAAGGCACTAATATTCCTATATATAGGGGGGTTATGTTTTAATGCTTTTATGTTTCAAGTGTTTTTGATCTTTTCCTTTTTTTATTTTTCGTAAAACAACTTGTGAGAACATCGGTTGAAAAAAGCACAATACAATAATTTATAATTATTGATTATATTTCTGCCTCATCAGATTTTCCTACAAGAAGATAAATATATTAAATAAATATTAAACGCAAATATTACTACATTTACAGAGAAGCAAGATCCAATACTACATATCTGTGAACAGCAAAAGTATATATAATGTTCATACGATGACTACCAGAAGAATACTGAACAGCAGAATTAAATATAATTAAATATATAATATGAATATAATTCTGAATTATACCCAAAAATTCCAATAGAAAATGCCTGGACATCTGTCCATAAACTGAATCTCAAGAGAACATGGGTCATGCAGCAAGACAATAACCCAAGCACAAGTTGTTATACTAAAGAATATTTAAAGAAGGACAAAATCCTGGCATTAATCCAATTATTTTTATGTGGAAAGACCTGATCCAAGCAGTTCATGGGAGGAAACCCACCTACATAACAGAGTTTAAGCTGTTTTTTACAGATGAATGCAATATAATTCCTCCAAGCTGATATGCAGTACTAATCAACAGGTTCCAGAAATGTTTAGCTGCAATTACCGCTACACAAAGAGGTCACAGACACTGAAAGCAACAGTTCACATACTTTTGCCACACACACATAAGTAATAATGGACTGGTTTCCTTAATAAATAATCAAGTGTAATATTTTTGTCTCATTTGTTTGATTTGGTTCTCCTCCTCTACTTTTAGGACTTGTGTGCATCTGATGATCTTACGTGATATTTATGCATAAATGTAGAAACTTCTAAAGGTTTCACAAACATTGAAGCACCACAGTCTAAGGATAACTATGGATGATTCATTTATTCATTTATATGGATAGTTTATTGCTTTCCCTGTGCCAACCCCGGCCTTTCTTGGGTTGAAGTGAATGTGTTACGTGCAGGGAAAAGGGTTCTCTGGGTTGGGAATCTGTGAACACTATGACCTTACAGAGATGAAGCAAATAACGTTGATCATTTCTAGGAATGTCAAGGTCTGGGACATATTAGATGGTAAATCAACAGTCAATTTAATAGATGATGTGCTGGATATAGGTGAAACTGTCAGGCATGAAAAGCTGATCAACTTTGACAAAGGTCACATCATAATGGCCAGGCATGCTGGCTCAGAGCATCTCCACGTTTCTGAAATAAATTTGTGAAAAAACTATTTACCCACAAACTGCTGCAAATAGCAGGTAAAAAGGCTACAATCACATAACTTGCATTTGTTAGTGTGAGAACTCCATTAAACCTATTCTGGAGGTCAAAAATTCTGCGCTTTCTTATGGTTCCAATGGCATTTCTACAGAGACACTGTTCATGAAATGCCATACACACAGTGCATGTTCTGCATACCGATGATCTGGAAGAATATCAGTGAGTATATCCAAGAATATTCAAACCACTCTGAATGAAGGCTGCGTTTCTAGACTCTACATGAAAAGTCCTTCACTTTGGATCCACCTTCCTCTGCTTTAGTTGAGGCATTAGGCTGAAGTCAGTACATCTGTGAGGTATTAATGAAGTGGTTTAAATTGCTGCTCTTTCTTTGACATAGTCAGCTATTTAACACTACGAACGTTAGAAGAGAGCCGTGCTCTTGCTGATCTAGAATGATGTAATGATTCCACAAATTGATGCAACCTAATAAATATTCAAATCATTTCCTTTAAACTCCGTACATACAGTGAGAGCAGCGACCAGACACAGCCTGCTCTTATGGTTCGAGGTTACATGGATTACAAAAAAAAGCATGTGCCTTTCCTAGAAAATGAACAGAGGTACATCTCAAATTAAAGCAAATGTATGCAGATAGGACTCATTTACTCCAGAAGTTCGGAACATCAAGGCCACCCCGTGGTACTCCGCCAGCAGCCCTCAAAGCACTGACTCACCAGTGCAGGAAGCCAGTTGAGTGCACAGAGTTTAACCACAAAGTACGATCAAACTACAGCATGAGTTAAGGGTAAAAAAATATCACCCTTTTCTGAGTAGAGTTGTTACACAACTCTATTTCCATGGTGGCCATCAAATGGTAAGAGGTAAAACACCCAAGGTAAAGAAATCAATATGCACCAACACGGGGCTAAAGCTTAGAGCTACTTCATCAGAGAGGCTTCCATGAACACATAATACAGGAAAAACACGCTACTGTCAGGAAACAGGCAAGAAATGAGATACAGTCACATCCTGGGAAACGCTCACCTTGTGGAGTGGCTTAAGTTGTGCCCTTACAACATCTGCATTCAAGCCACTTGCAGGACGATGCCATTTTACTGACATGACTTGAATTATCGACTCAGAACTGTGCTGACTGACCCAAATAACAGCAAGCATTTACAGCTTATGCCAGCGCAGATTACCCTTTGGTCCTTTATGCCCAGAAAACTGTAAACACATTCAGATTTCTTTTTTTTCTATTTTCCCCCAAAAATGATTTAGAAATTATGTCTCAGAGATCTCAAGATCTTCAGAGATCGCAAGTCGAAACAGACAGCAGTTATTAAATGTTAATGCTATTAATTGCAAATGATATGCAATCAAACTGCATTTCAAAAGTATGAGTGCACACAGGGTCAGTTATGCACTCTTGGATGTGACAACAATGTGAATCAAGAACAGATAGGCCATTTAAATTGTTGGTTGCAGTTCATATCATTTCAAATTATTTATGATAAGAACACAATTGTATCCTCCATCCCTGTGACCACCCTCTTTCTTTCTCACACTCCGTCTCCATCTAGTCTTGTCCGAAAGTTTAAAAAAAGAGTCTCTGTTACTCACATGGATGTTCCTGAGTTTCTTCTTTCCTCTCTCCAGACGGCTGAGCAGTCTGTGGTGTTCTCTGGATGTCTGCCGCAGGACTGTATCGTCCACTGACACAGTCTTCCTCAGGGTGACTCTGTCCCCCCACAGTTCAGCACGGGGTCTCTCTGACTCTACAGGCTTGGGGATGCGCTTCACCTGCGACACACAAGCCGCCTCTCCCCGCTCATAGTCACGCAGCACTGACCCTGTGAGAGGAAAACAGACACTTCAGAAGACAACTGATACCCACAAAGGAGGGGAGAGGGGGGGTGATCATAGATCCAGGCAGGCTGAGGACAGGAAACATCTCATTACACAGATACAATTATTCTGTCACTTGTGAATCTCAAAACGAATAAGGCTCTATTGGAAATATTAAGGAAGCACATATTACTAGATATCAAAACTAGCTCTCAGCTCATTTCCTGTCTCAGTCCTGATTGCTCCCAAACCTCCTGTTAATAGTTCTGATTCAAACTGCCTCCCACTACATCCTCAAGAAAGTCATATCTCGACAACAGCATTCTACTGAGGATTCTATTCAAGATGAAGTCCAAAATGAGGTACACAGTGCGCATATATATATATATATATATATATATATATATATATATATATATATTAGAGCTCAGTTCTAGAATGATACACGGTGACTGACGTGTAACATATATTCGTTTTCATCACTATGCCGGTTCGGGTCAGACAAAAATAACACAAAAGAGAAGAGCATCTTTTGGGCTTAAGTACTTGAGTGAGAATAAGTGTAAAAGTGCCTAAAGCAATGCTTTAATCCACCACTGTGTACGTGAGCACTCTCTCTCTCACACACACACACACACACACACACACACAATGTACATCTTCAGGTGCAGAGGTGTCTAATTTCACTGTATTCATTCAGGCCAGCTGTCAGCTGTGAGGCTGCAGTAGATCAAGTTCATCCCTGTTACTAACTACTCAGCTACTGAGTCACTGGTAGCAACCGAGTTGCTCATCAGCTCAGCAATTAAAACTTTATGAGGACCTGGCATCTGTTATCTTCTTGAGAAAAGCTGTTATGGCAACGAGTGTCTTCTGAGACAGCACTGGGGACCAAGACACTGCAGCGGCCCCAGAAAATAAAAGCCTTAAGCATTCTGATTGGCCCACTGAAACCCATTCTGTACAATGTAAAGCACAGTGTAATACATTAACCCTTGACACACCTAAACTAGTCACAACTGCATGAAAATACTGTGTTTTATCAACAGATTGTATTATTATTACTATTATATTAATATGTTAATATGATATGTGTTACAGTGTTACATATAATGCATTAACAGTCCATATGTGCAAGCATTATTTTGCTTGACTACTGATCTACTGTTCCAGTCAGTCAGTCAGCTCTTAGAACAGAGCCATGTGACAGGCTCCTGGTATTACACAGCTGCACTTTGAAGAACACGTTTCTACCTTCTCTCCAGTAGTGGATTGCTATGGTGACAATGGTGACGATGTTGTTCGTTTGTGTGTGTGTGTGTGTGTGTGTGTGTGTGTGTGTGTGTGTGTGTGTGTGTGTGTGTGTGTGTTGGGGTGTAAGCTTATCGTGTGTCCCATTGTGGCAGATCAAGTTGCCTTGCTGGATGCTAACGAGTGGGATTCCTGCAGAGTGCTGGCATGCAGAGCTGGGTCATTATTTTCCCATTATAAACGCACATCTTCTCACACCATCTGGTTTGGTGAATTCTCTGCATGCGATGGTGTATTTATGCTGTGTGTATTTATCACAAAGCATTGATGTACAAACACCTTTATCAAACAAACATAGCATTTGTTTAATTTCTTCACTGAGTCTAAGAAGAATAAATTTCATTTGTTATCTTTAATATCATGTCTGATTCAATTTTTTCATTATTTCTACAAACAGCTTAAACCTGAGCCCAAGACAAGGTTGATGCAACACTACATGGACATAGTATTAGGATTAATAGTATGGCTTAATTAGTATTTCTAATTAATCGTTGCTTCTGAAATCAAGGTATTAAAAAGAGTGTATCCTCTCTTTGTCGGAGTAACTGTCTCTACTGCCCAAGCAAGGCTTTCTACTAGATTTTAGAACATTGTTGTAAATCAACAAGAACATTATTGAGGTAAAGTTGGCAAATGATCACCACCCTACCTCATCTCCAGCTCCCCAATTCATTCTAAAATACAGAATGGAGCACCATCATTCCAGAGAGCACAGTTCCACTGTTCCACAGCTCAAGGCAGGCATTATACCCTTCTAGCTCACCCCCAGCATTAGGCATGGTGCTAAAAAATCATGTTCATCTGCTCCAGAGAGTCCTATTCTACTGGCAATCCTTCTCTACAGGGACTAGACAAACTGTGTGGGCATTTGCACATCTGTGTCAACAATGAGTGCAACATAAAGTAGCTGAATGCATTCTTTAAAACGGACGTCAACCCACATTTGGACATATGTCCTAGATAGCTTCCACTTCTACAACAACCCTGCAGGAGAATCACTACAGCTTAGCTGTGGTTATTATTACAGGTCTGCTTCACATTCAGACAGTTCTATTTCAGTCCTTGGAATTTAAGTTTGCTATCAATAAGCAATTCTTTATATATAAGTGATAGATTTAGATAAAATTTTAAATAACTTTTTATTCAACAGAGCTCGATTTTTACCTGGCATAAGTTCTCAAATATTTGACAAAATACAATAAAAAAGAAACTCGTTTCAGAGAATTTGAGTACTTTTCAAATGTTTTTTTTTCTAACTGTATGACATTTTATTAAATATGTCCACCTTTAGTGATATATAGAAAATCATACAACAATTAGTTCAGACTGTGCAAGCTTTTTACCGCTGCCACTAGAGCACTTTTTTCCCCACTGTATCATTCCGCTGAACAGTGCTGCTAAGAAAATAACTGCAGAAACTCCTTTAGTAGCATAAATGACCCAAACAAAAGAGTATGTGGTGGATTCAGAGGTTGATATGCCAGTTTCGTGTTGCCCTGATTGTGGGCCAGCAGCAGCCGCTTGAAGACTCTCACGACGGCTTATATAAACTCAAAGCAAATGGACACAGAAGCTTGATTAGAGTGGGGAAATATGCGATCTGGTCAGGTGATCTTCAGAGGCTGAGATCACAACAAGAGTTCACAAGACAAGAAACACGGTGAGTAGGAAACTGAGTTTAATATTTTGGCCTGAGTAAGGAGCTGGAGAAGTGACTCCTGGCTGTGCAGTGAGTTAGTGGAGTTCGTTACTGTGACATTGCATCAAGCTGCTAGTTAAGGAACTAAAAATCTGCAGAAGGAAATGCTAACATTATAACATATTAAACACAACATTCATGGCTCAGTTCAACATTTTCTTACTTTATTTATTTTCTGAACTGACACACACACACACACACACACACACACACACACACACACACACGCACACACTCCTCGTGTTGTATTGCCACATAAGAAAACTAAACTAAACTATACTGTCCTGCTATAATATTTCATAATTTCTAACACATTTTGTAGTGATTGTGATTCAATGTCAACAATGTACAACATTGACAGAACATATAATTATCTAAACATGGGGAGAAAATCACTTGTAGAGAGCACTTGTAGCTCACAATAGGTCAATACATACACATGTCCATATTCTTCAGACATGTCACTGATGAAAATGAGAGAAAATGGCAATTTTCAAGATGTGAATAATTTACTGATTTTACAAGGATACAAGCTACTGCTATGAAGTAGCCTTATGAGGTTCCATGCTATATGTGTGCAAGTGTTAAAAAGAGCCATTTAAAAATCGTCCCCATTGAATTTCAAAGAGGAAGTCAAAGGAAATTCTTATAAAACACACCTAATGTTAATGAACTGTGGGCTCTGTTTCCATAGTAATGTTTGATTGTTATCAAGAGTATCATCATCATCTTCATCACAATGATGATACAAAGGAAGTGGCTCTACAGAAGTCCTGCCAGCTCACAATGAACATGTATTACAGCCAGGAGTGACATAACATCTGATCACATCCTCCAACTGAGAGAGCCATTAAGAGTGCTCTTCTAGTTTATACCACAGGGTTTTGCAGACAATATGACCAGGCAGACAGAGTAAGCATTCTGGGAACATGCAGCCTTCAAATTGCCTGATAATGTGCATACTGTTGGGAGGTTTAGAAGAGCTATCATTACGTTCTCTGACTGAACAGCGCATGCAAGAGAGAAACCGAAGCACAAGTGTAAATGAGTGCTAGCACTGTAAAAAAAAAAAAGCTTATGAATGTATCTGACTGATACTTCATAACACAGTGCAGCAATATTAAGTACCACGTTTGATTATTATGTGCAAGGAGAGACCAAAGGCTATCCCATAATGTTGTGAGCAATCTGGCAAGATAAACATTTTGGCAGCTGCTGTCAGCTGCCTGCTTCCTTTAATTTCCCTAATTAGTTTGGATGCAACGGCACAGCAATTGTGGACTTTAGCCAATATTTTTCATGTGTATTTCTGCTGATGCTGATGCATAACAACATATAAAATATTGATTCTGGATCATCTGGATACATTTGTAGTGAAATTAATAAATGCATAAAAACCTAAAATCAAACAGAACACTATGTTCATTCCGATAAATATAGAGCATCCAGAAAGTATTCATAGAACATGACCATAAGTATTCACAGCCTTTGCTCAATACTTTGTTGAAGCACCTCTGGCAGCACTTACAGTCTCAAGTCTTTTTGAGTATGATGCTACAAGCTTGGCCCATCTGTTTTGGGGAGGTTTCTCCCATTCTTCTTGGCAGAACCTTTTAAGCTTCATTAGATTGGATGGGGAGCGTCAGTGCACGGCCATTTTTAAATATCTCCAGAGATGTTCATTCGGGTTCAAGTCTGGGCTCTAGCTGGGGCACTCAAGGACATTAACAAGGTTGTCCCAAAGCCACTCCTTTATTATCTTGGCTGTGTGCTTAGGGTCGTTGTCCTGTTAGAAGATAAACATTCTTCCCAATCTGAGGTCCAGAGCGATCTGGAGCGGGTTTCATCAAGGACGTCTCTGTATATCGCTGCATGTCATCTTTCCCTCTACACTGACCAGTCTCCCAGTTCCTGCTGCAGAAGAACATCCCCAACATGCTGCCATCACCATGCTTCACTGTAGGAATGGTACGGGCTAGGCCATGAGCAGTGCCTGATTTCATCTAGACATGATGCTTGACATTGAGGTCAAAGAGGCCAATCTTTGTTTCATCAGACCAGATCATTTTGTTTCTCATGGTCTGAGAGTCCTTTAGACAGGGTGTCATGTGCATTTACCAAGGACTGACTTCCATTTGGCCATTCTAACATTCAGACCTGATTGATGGTAGTGCTACAGAAATAAATGTCCTTCTGGATGGTTCTCCTCTCTCCACAGAAGAGTCCTGGTGGTTCCAAACATCTTCTATTTATGGATGATGAAGGCCACTGTGCTCATCAAGACCTTCAGTGCAGCAAAAATGTCTCTGTACCCTTCCCCAGATCTGTGTTTTGATACAATCCTGTCTTGGAGGTCTACAGACAATTCCTTAGACTTCATGACTTGGTTTGTGCTCTGACATTCACCGTCTACAGGTGTGTCTCTTTCCAACTCATGTCCAATCAACTGCATTTACCACAGGTTTCCAATCAATCTGTAGAAACGTGATCAGTAGAAACAAGATGCACCTGAGCTCCTGAGTACGTCATATTTTTGTGTTTTATTTTTCATGAATTTGCAAATATTTCAAAGAAACTTTTCTCACTTTGTAATCGTGGGGTATTGAGGGGTGAAATAAACTGAATCCATTTTGGAATAAAGCTGTAACACAACAAAATGTGCAAAAACAAAGCACTGTAAACACACTGACATGCCAAAAGTCGTGTCACAGCAGGATATAAATTAAATTTGAAGAGAGGCTACCTCAGGGAATGTCTTAGGAGTGTCCACACCTGTAGAAGTTCTGAGTAAGGACATTCCATTTTGAAGTTGTTCAGACGATTAATATTCCCCGATCATAAACCACACATCATAAAACCAATCCTGGACAGCATGGGCCTGAGAGCATGGTGTATTGTCATGCAGAAATACTCCATCATTGTGGGGATAGATGAAGTCCATGAAGGCCTGCAAAAGATCACCATTCAGTGAAACGTCGCAGGCAGAAATCAATGGAGTGATTAGGTGGACCAGTAGATCCAAGCCATGGGAATGCACCCCACAGCAGTACAGAACTACTAACAGTCTGCAAAGTGCCTTACTGACCACTGCGTCTATGGCTTCTTGGGGTCTGTGCTGCACATTAACTCCACCATTGAACGAATTCTGACTGTAACTCATTGGACCACACCAAAAGTTGCAAGTCTAGGGTCTAGTTAGCAACCTCAATAGTGCGGCTGAGACACTGTGTCTGGTGTCATGGTGTTAACACGTTGGTGGGTACTCTGCACTGATATCGCATGGAAGCTAAAGAAGCCCAACTTCAGAAATGGAATGTCCAGTTAGGTTGTCAATGTCCCATCTGGCACCGACTATCATGCCTCAAGCCCTGAGCATGCTAACCAGTGTTCAACCTCCCTCGCAAGATATCTCACATCCTATAGAGGTTTGGGTGTGCTCAGACCATCCCCTTACATAACACCACTTAAAAAAACAATTTGAAATGTAAATATATTCTCTTTTAAATGCTTTAAAACCTGCATATTTGGTGGTCTTTAGGTTGTTGATCAATCAGTCAGCCCTGCCCGTTCAGCCATAGCATCATTCAGTTATGCTGATCTTATAAGTCAAGCAAATAAACCATTGCAGGATGTTTGGCTGAGTTCACTGTGTTTTTTTCTGTTTCTGTTGTATATATTAAAAAAAAAATGTGGGTAGAGGACAGGCAACGTGCTTTAGCTAAATCTGAACTGACACCCAGTTCAGTCTGTTCATTGTCACTGTATGACGTTCATTAAATGCAACATATAACAAGATGTATTATTAATAAATATATCAATACACTGCCATATGATTCCTGCTTTAGGTGGGTATACACCATATACCAGTATATTCACCCATACCATACCAGTTTTAAATAGTAAAAAATAAAATCACATTTTTAAAACTTCTTGTAAATACTGATTAGCAAATGTGTAAATAAAAGACAAAATACAAATGGTCCCAGTCTTTTGGTTTCAGGCGTTTCAGTTCTATTTTGTTAAAATGAGTGAAATCACGCAGGAGATTAAATTGCAAGGTGTCCACCGCTGTTTCCGGAACGTGGGTGCATGATTATTCATAGTTTCACATTGTGAAATGATAATGGACTTTTCGTATTGAAAAGAACTGCAGGTCATCTATTGCCCTGCAGCCTTTCCTGTGCAGACATAATTCAACTGAATTCAAGAGAGTTCGGAGAGGACAAAACTGAAGTTCAGTCTCTAACTCCTCTACCATCTCTTCAGGAATGTTATCACCACTTCCACCCTTTCCTGTTCACTAGCTCAAATGCAACAGTGACCTCTGCAGGAAACATCTAGAACATCCAGGAGAGAGCGAGAGAGAGAGAATGCATGTTTCCCCATAGCAAGACTAATAATCCAGGTGTTACACTAAAGATAGTCAGTGGAGATTCGCATTTGAAATACAATAAAGTTCATTCCACAAACAGGAAAAATCTGAGTCCATTATAAACTATAAAGTTTAGTGCATAAAATGAAAAATAATGTGTGGCATTCATATTTGAACATAAAACAATTCCTTTGTCATGAAATTCAGAACATTTGAGGGTGAAAGCAGTGACTGTACTTTGAGTCTTTCTATACCTTCCACTATGATACGCAGTCATCATCCTGGCTCTTGAAATAATTGGTTTTCTGTGCTGAGAAATCATGTAATGAAGCGAGTTAATGTTTTGAGATCAAGCTGGGAGTTGTTTAATGACCTGTCAGTAACCTGGCTTTCAAGGTTGAGGCGTGCACGAAGGTGAAGTCCAAAAAGCACTAAAGTAAAGAAGTGAAGTAATACATTATTGAATAAATGAATAACCAAACATACGAGTGCACGGGTAGCTGAAAAAATGAAGTCAATAACAGAATATAAGCCGAGCGAATTCCTCATTTCCTGGCACATAAGCTCCTTACTGGCTGTCCACAGAGGTTATCAGACACTGATTGTATCTCTTTAAAGGCGCAACACTATACCACAGACCTGGAGCTAATGAGGAGGATGTAGTTCAGCTCCAACCTACTGCATTACACAACACAGCTTCGCGAAAGAGCCAGTGCGTAATACCCACTGGACTGCTTGATAAAATATTGATTCCGATGCTAATGCTGACTTCACTATGTTTGTAGACCTCTACTGTTGAAACTCTCCCAGAAAACCCAGATGGCATAACATTAATGCCACTTCCCTCCTCCATTAGACTCTACCAGAGTGGCTACAGGCAGTAAATATGGAGAACATGGGTATGGGCTACAAAACGTATATTAAAGCAACACATTATGAACATAATGAAACATTTTTCCATTTCTCCTGCGTAGAAGGACTGCATTTCTTTGTCAACTGCATCTGTGTTGTTGGACAGACAAAATTGGGGTATATGGTATATGATACAGTACAGACTTTCCAGCAGGTAGCAAACATGCAGTAAAACATGCATTCTGGAACCACTGTGGCAGCATGAGTTGCCCCCAGGCACAGTCAGCATTGTTTATGATGGAGAAAGAAGCTTCCTGCTTCTGTGCACCACCCATAATGAGATTGATAATAGCTCCCGCTTCTGAAGTTGGGGGGGTGGGTGGGGGTGGAAAGGACCTATTAGCTCTCAGTCTGTTGGCACCAGCAGTTGTTGTGTTAGCTGACAGTTTCTTGACAAATGAATTGTTCATTAGACCATCCGTATGCTTTGACACAGCAATTGTTACAGCGCTAATGAACAATGTCTGCAGGTGGCTGCCACAAGTGTAACCTGCAATTAGGAGCCATTTCTATGTCCAACAAGGGCACTAATGACAGGGCCACTTCTGCTGACTGGAAGAGAAACAGCATGCTTTCTTGGACTGGTTTCCACCGTGCTATAATAAAGCTTATAGCCTCATTCTTGACAAAAGGGCAAATATATACCTTTTATATATTTATCTTATCTCCGTTTGCAGCAGCTATCTATGTACACGTGTGACATTTCATTCAGATTATTGTAAAGATCTCAATGCTTTTCAGATCATTTGTTTACCTATTATAAACAGTATTATTAACATCTGTTTGTTTTCATAATTACCATTTTCAGACCTTAAGATTCTTGTCTGAAAGCCAAATATCACTAGTCATTGTAGTGCACAACCACTCACACTCACAGACACCAAACAGCCACCTCTATCTTGCATTATGTATCACATTAAAATTCCTCCTGTACATTCAAAAGTCTGTTCCTCTTCACTCATATGAGAAACACATGAATGCATGGATTCTCCAAGTGCTTTAATCTCAGAACAATAACAGATAAGCCACGCCCTGGTCATAAATGCATTGTTTTGTAGCAACTGTAACATCTCTTGGACAGAAAGTATTACAGAAAGAAATTCTAGACAAGCAAACAGGAAATATAGAGTTTCCAGCAGGGCTGCACAATATATGGCTTCAGCTTCATCATAGCAATGTGCTCATGTTAGGACTGGGGCATATATTGATAGTCATATCAATCTCAGGATATAAACAGAGGGGCTGAGGCGATATTGTTTCTATTGAGTTTTAAAGTTTTTAAATAACATTCTGTTTCAATCTTGTGGAAAATCTTCTCTGAGCTTCTCCCCTACTCTGCACCCCCGGTCACACTCTCACATACACACTGTGGAAGGGGTATAAGATTGAATGTGTGTAAAGAACAGATCAAAATTTCAGTATATGGTAAAACAAATAATTATAAAAATTTATTTGGGGAGCTCGAAGTTTTTCACAGTCTATTTTTCACATCATATCATATATCATCATTCAGCTAAACTATAGCAGACATATCACCCACCACGACACCTGTTGGACATATCAGTCAGCACTCGTGCATGTGCAATAGTCATATGGCAGTAAATTCAGTGTCACATACAGCCAATTAAATCAAACCTGTCACGCTTTTTGCTGTTTAATACAAAAGGAAAATCCCACTGTTCTCATTTTCAAAACAAACAGAGGCAGATTTTTTTTTCTGCCAAATACTGTTTATTTTTACTCCAACACTAGATACACATTATGTGCATTATTAATATCATGACAGGATGGATCATTGACATCTTGTGAATTCATGTATTGTTTTAATATCACAAAAATATTGCAATGTAAGTTTCTTTTTTAAACATTATGCACCCATAGTTGTCACTTTAAAATGCTACACTCCCAAACTGGGCTTTTCTTTCACTTCAACCACAACTAAGCAAGCTTGAAAAAATGAAAAATGTAGGGCTGTTTGATCACAATTAATCACAGCGAACCTTTTTTACATTTTTAAATGGTACTACAGCGCCAGTATAACCCACCACCCAAAATGATATTATTCTGTGGGGTCCTGATCATTAGATAAGATAATGGTTTATTAGTCCCACAGTGGGGAAATTCACAAGTACAGGGTAAAAGTATGCAGAGAAACAGATAGATATTAATTTTGGCTCTATATAGGGCTTCTATATGGTAAGCAGAGCTCATAAAATGGACTGTGATTGGTCCTACTATTCAGACATGACAGATGTATACAGGCTTACAAATTCGCCAACATCAACATTTTTATTACATTCAATAAACCCCACATCCCATCTATCCTATCAGTATGGCCTTTTAAATACACAGAAAATATGAATTTATTAATTTAACAGTAAAGCGCTCTGAAATGAGGCAGACTGGGAGAGGTATGTGGCATATAGGTGAATGCATGCCTGGTTTAGGACTGGCATACCTGATGCATTCCAGTGCAGTCCTCCGGGGCTGGCAGCCAGGCGTCGCCGCTTTCTCTGACTCACACCACCATGACAGGAGTCCCTGCTGGGGTTGAGAAGTGGTGTGGAGGTGGTCTGCAAGGCCACAGGGGACGGAGGGGGGACAGAGACAGGCAGGGTGGGGGAAGGTGGCAATAGACAGCTCTCCCCCTCCCGGGAATGGTTTGAATAGATGGACTCCCTCTCAAGAGGCCTGTTGAAGAGATTCTGCTTCAAATGATTTTGAACATTCTGCTGTTAATACTGTCCATCATACAGTGGAGATATATATATTTTTATGATTGAAATGAAGATAATCTTTCTTGATCTACTACTTCAGTGCTAAAATACAGATCATATAAAAATGACAGCTGTGAAACAAGACAATCAGATATAAAGTGTTATATTTAATAAACTCCTAACATTTAATAATACATACTAAAAACATTCACCTTCTCAAAGTATTAATGACAATTCCAGACATTATGTTTCCCAGAGCATCCAAACATTCAATCAAACATCTTGACCAATCATCACACAATTCCACAAAAAAAAAAATTCAATATTTCATTTTAGATGAATTTTCAAAACTTTAAACTGAATCACATTCCATTAAAAGTCAAACCAAGCTGAATCATTGTGCACTAAATCAATCCTGCCTGAAACTAACAACAACCAACCATTGCCCACAATATTACTATACATTCATTGAATCGGAAGCCCTTTCACTCATGTACCTGTTATTCTGAAGTGTATAGCTTTGGCTTTTCCATGATCCTCTCTTGTAGGACTTGGTCTTCCTTCTTCTGAATAAAAATTCTACCAGACGCTCCACTGTAAACATGGTGTGCCCCTTCCTTAATCCTCCAATTAATGAAAATTTCTTCATGCAGGTTTTTCGCGATATTGATGCCTACCCATGACGTAGATTAAACTTACATACACCATCTGCGTGGGGGGCCAGGGTATTTGCCCAGGGCTCCCAACACTATGCCATTTCACAGTTAAAACAGCAGGCCTGTCACACAGCGTGGTAAAGAGGCCCCTGGTGAAAGGCAGCTTTAGAGCTCTCTAGTGTACAACGTCCATCATAAATATTGAATTCCACCTGCAGCTAAAGTGTGCCAACAGAGAACAAACAAAAGCCACGTCAGTCAATCAAGAGTCAAGTGTTGCATGTAGCTGATGGTGGGGGAGTTGGTTCTTGATAAGCTGGAGTGAGATGGGAGACATTTTCAATTAATGTTTTGTTTTCATAAAGAGATGTAATAAAGACCTACCAGGTAGGTTATGCTTTCATTTTTGCAATGAACAGCTCAACAGTAGTCACCTACAATTATGAATGGGACAGCTGTACTTTCTCAGTCTGCACATAACCTTGGTATTTTTGTGCGTTATTAATAATAACAAAAAAGAGGGATTGTTTTCATCTATTATACTGGCTTACCACAGACACCTCAAATGGCGGCTTCTTCTATGATTTTTTATCTGTGTCTCTTTATAGAGAACATAGATTGGTGTTACAAAAACACTTTGTGAAAGGTTCATAATAGGATTCTTAGAATCAGAGAAGACACACAAATTCTTCAATGGGGAATAATACGATTAGTCACGTATAACAATTTACACACTAAGAACCTGTACAAAATATCAGCCATTAATCTCTTGGTTGAGCAGCACTTCAACGTGGCACTATTAAGCCTACAATGTAATACAATAATGGAGATAAACACACAGAGCAAGCTGCAAAACCACCAACATATACTCATCTGCCCCAATGAACTTCTGCAATTTAACAAGTACCTAAGACTGTCTAGGTCCAAATATTCAGGTGGAACACTGTGTAACAGGTTACACACACATATAAATCATAATTAACCATTAAAAGATATTTTCTCCAGTAATAATAGCAATTGCTATGGCTTTGACACTGAATGTTGGATTAATGGCTATGACTTTAAAACTGAACTGCACTGAATCCACTGATAATGCTTCCACAATGACACCTAGTGGACAAATACATTACTATACCAATTGCAGCACCTTTGCAGAATGCACCAAATTCTGAAATTAATAGATTTTTGGGCAGTGCTTTGGGCTGTAAACACAACAGATTCAATGAACATGCATTCAGAATGCCAGTACCTTTTTGTTTAATAAAAATCTACACAAACAATCTAGCACTCCCCAATTCTATACAAAGTCTTACCCATTGTCAGTGTCTGCAGAGTCACTACTGCTGGAAAGAGGTGAGTCTGAGCAGGTGGACTCCAATGTCCTGGGTAGCAGCGTTGAAGGCATGCATAGCCATGTCTCCAAATCCATGAATTTTGAGTAGCTCAGCATCTCTAAAACACTGCAATGCACACAGATAAGAGACTAAGGAAGAATATTGGGCCTCTGATAAACAGGTAGTAACACTAGATGTTATAATAGTGAGAGGTTCAACATATTTTGTAATGTAATTACGATTGCAATTGCAGTCAATAGGAATGATGAAGGTAAGGCTGAGTTCTGGAAGACCAAGAAAACTCAATGAACTGCCTGTATGGTTGGTGGGAAGGCATGAACATTGTGGCATGGCGTGGGAGTGCACTATTCTACTGTGCATCAACACAGGCATATGACCGTTATAACAAAACAAATGTCTTTTCTATGTCCTCACCACAAAATTTGCAAATTTGCCTTTTCAAATGAACAAGCCTGAACCTTTTGGCCACAATGAAGAAAAGTATGTTCATCCAACTGGTAAGAATTGTTTTGCCACAAAGATTGAAGAATGGGTTGAATTAAATATGAGCAATTTCTGGAAATAAATATAACGTTACTTGTTCAAAAATGCCTTCTAGAAATCATGTCCAAAGTTACTCAAAGTTTTGCATGCCACTGTGTATATTGCTAGGAACATAAGGTACAACTAGCTGTGCTGTTGTACTCATAAAGATAATGTATTACAAGCAGGTTATACAGACTCTGAAGCTGTTCTGTAGACTAATGTCACACAGACAAACAGCATACACAACTAAACGTCTATATTCAGGTTACTGAAGCACAGAACATGATTTGCATTTTCCACCACAAATGCAAAATATATAAAGACTGACTGAACAGATGGACACAACATAATTATTTGCATAAATGATTACTTACTAGCATTTCATCAATATATACAACAGACACAACACGTATTAATCTTGTGGATGAGTTTACCTGTCCTCTCCCATGCCTGGAATTTCATCCTTCTCATCAGCTGTGTGAAATACACAGGATGCTCGGGATTCCTGAGGAAGCAGCAGGCATGTCTTCTCTGTCTCATAAGACATCTTGAGCCATCTCTGATGGGACACAGAAGAACAAAATGTGAAAACTGTGGAAGACTTTGCTATAAAATGATATTGTGAAACACTACATGTTGAATACACATGGCTGAAGGACCTCTATGTTACCCAAAAGCCAGGGCTCCTCGAACAGCTCACACCTACCCCAGTACTCGGGCCTGTAAGAATTTTTGAGATTCTTCAGTATAAATCTGCTTTCTGAAAGATCTTTTTTAAAATATAAGGTACCTGGAGAACCATCAGAAAGAATAGCTTCTATATAGGAAATGTGAAACTGTGGAGGAACCTCTTATTGTGCTTAATGGAACCTTCAACAAAAGGACAAAGGTTTCTTGAAGGTTCTTTGAATCACATAGAGATTCCTCCACAATTTCACACTGAAGAACCTCGTCAAAGATCTTGTCGTTTTAACAGTGCAATATGATGATTATAAAGTATGATGATTATACACGATTGGTCCAAAAGTATCCAGACATTATGTCATAGTCATATTTCTACCACGCATCCAGTCCAATGAGTGAAGATCTTTTTTTTAAATCCAAACTTGACCCAGGTTTAAGCACACATATACAACATCAGTTCCTCTTAAATGGCCTGCTTTGGATCCTGCTTCCTGGACTTTCTCTGGAGTGATGGAGCTTCACCAGACACCTTACAGCTGTGATAAGTAGGAGCTGTGTCTGTGCTCCAGAACTAATCACCAACACCAGTACCTGACCTCGCTAATGCTCTTATAGCTGAATGCAATCAAATCCCCCCAACATCTGCTGTAAAGACTTATCATAAGCAGAGATTCTGGTAGTGTAGAGAACACACTGCATATGAAGTGCTTTAGTAAAGCTTGACCGAGCACATGTTTTCCAACTTCTGAAGTCTTGCTACAGACTATGCAGCTTGTGATGACGCAATGGCTGTGTTTTCTATCAAACACACAGGCAAAACGATACAGAGGAACAGCTGATATATTTTGATAAACAATAGAGGATACATGGCTGGTGAAATATCAGCTCCTGGACTGGTGTTTCAGGACAGGAGATAGTGAAGACTGAGTGAGTGGCTACACCTGTAACAGTCACTTCAATAGTAACAGTAACTGTAACAGTAATCATAAAAGTATCTGTAATAGTAACTGTGACAGTCATCAAAACTGTAACAGTAACTGTAACAGTAATCATAGCAGTAACTGTAACAATAATTGTAACTGTAAAAGCAACAGTAACCGTAACAGCAACCGTAACAGTAACTGTAACAGTACCCATAACAGTAAGTTATCGTAACAGTAACTGTGTGTAACTAAAACAGCAGCAGTAACTGTTTCAGTAACTGTTTCAGTAACTCTTTCAGTAACGCTCCTCTGTTATGATGTAACACATCCACGGAAGCCGACTCAGAAGATCAGCAGATGATGACGAACGCAGCCAAACATAGGTTCCACAGCGTTTTTCTTCTCCACTTTCATCCATCTTTAATTCCTGCTGTGTTCCCTAAAGACAAAGCCACCAACACAACTCCTACACCAGCTTCCCCTGCGCTTCCTCCAGTCTGAAGACTGCTGCACCAATACCGCTCCCAGTCTCAGCTCCTCCATGACTCTTTGTTCCCAGTTCTGCTGTGAAGAGCTGCTGCAAACTTCCAGCTCCAAGGAAGCCCGTGTTTCCCCCAGATCAGCTCAGACTCCCTCAGACTCCCTCAGCTCAACTCAGATAAAGTAAGAAAGGCTGTTTTCCCCCAAAACTCACCAAGTAAGATCCCTGTTCAGCATCAGGAAGTGACCCAAGCTCGGCTCCCTCTGTCATCCTGCAATTATTCTTCGTCCTGAACATAAAATCCCTCCATTCCTGTTCAATCATCTCCCTGTTCCCTCATCTCTCCCTCTCTCTCTCTCTCTCTCTCTCCCTCCCTCTAAAGCCCAAACTCTGCTCTCCAGCCTGAAGTGCAGAAAAAGGAAAGAGTGGATTCCTTCTCAAAGTTTCCTCGTCAGAACTTCAAAGAGGATGTCAGAGGGAAGATCATCTCAGACAGGAAATATTTCTGGAGTTATTCAGGAAAATTGCTTGGCTGTAATTAAACCCGTGCAGTTAGATAAACACTGCATCTGTGTGTTGATGTTTCAGACCTTCACTAAGAGGAGAAGCTCAGTCTGAATGGAGCTCACACACACACACACACACACACACACACACACACACACACACACACACACACACACACTTTGCATTCCTCTACACAGACCTGTTATTATTCCAAAAGAATACTGGGTTTCATCGTGTTATTAACAGTTCGAGCCACACACACAGTTATTACACACTGACAGGCTGGACATTATTACTCCTTCTATCCAATCAATGCACTGACACTTTATCTACACATTCACAAAACTGACAGACCCACTGGACATTACTGCCCCTCCATCCATATCACTCTGCAAATTGTCCAGATCTTCTTTTCATAGCTTTTGCACAGACACTTTACCTTCTCACACGACCTTCTCATACAGCTAACTATCTGTATCTAGTTAGAAAGTGAACTTCAAGACAAGTCTACTTCAAAGCTTTCCTACAAATAGAGCAAGTCAATGCATCTACATGATTCAGTCTACAGGAATGTTGGATTCCTGGCCCATGAGTACTAAATAAAAAGTAATGATGTCATGAAATATGGTGATGTTCTCAATTACAAATGAAAAAATAAAACTATCCATGTTGGTCTGAGCTGGTTTATGCTGGTCTGGTGCTGGTATATTTGGTTGCTGTAGATGATTGATTGGTATACTACTGTTCAAAACCTAACACTGCTGTCCAATGAAAAGCACATATCTCCATTTTTGTAGGTAGTAGTAGGTTTGAACCCTGTGGTGGTTTTGTACACTGTGTAAATTCTGGATGAATAGACCAATGGAAATGTTCTAAAAGCAGTAAAATATTCTCTTCCAACGTCCAGTCAAAGTTAAGAACATTGTTCCCTTCTCCTGTTTTCCATTTTATGGATACTTGTTTTTCATTGGACAGCAACGATATGCTGGAGATGTAAAAATTGAAATATTTAAAATATATATTTTTTAACTTTTTGTTTTTTCATAATATTGGAATATTCCAGAAGATCAAACAGAAACAGAACAGACAACAATGCAGAAACTTCAGGCAAGTATGTTCATTTATACACTCAGTACTTGGTTGGGGCTCTTACTGAGTCAGTGCAGCAAAGCATGGAGGCAGTTGGCTTGTGGCACTGCAGAGATGTTATTGAAGCCCAGGTTGCTTTGATTGTGGCCTTCAGTCCATCTGTATTGCTGGATTAGGTGTTTCTTATCTTCCTCTTGGCAATATCCCATAAATCTTCTGTTAGTTTCGGCTTTGTAGAGTTGGCTGGCCAATGAAGCACGGTAAAATTGAGGTCAACAAACCATTTGGTGGTAGTTTTGGCACTGTGGGCAGGTGGTACAGCCCGATAAAGTTTGTCTGCAAGTGGAAGCATGAAGTGCTCTAAAACCTCCAGGTAGATGGCTGTCTTGACTTTAGATAAAACACATTGCTCCAACCCCAGCAGATGACACCCTAATCCATCAAAGACTGCAGAAACAGCACACCGGACACTGGATCTTGGATCCTGTGCCTCTCCACTCTTCCTCCATAATGTGGCGCTTGAGGGGAGACTCTTGATTTCCAAAAGAAATGCTAAATTTATTTTCATCAGAAGTGAAGACTGGACCACTGAGCAACACTCCAGTTCTTTTTCTCCTGACACCAGACTCAGTCCAAGCTCCCCCAAGTTCTTGAATCAACTTTCTTGACAATCCCCTCAATATTGCAGTCGTCCTTGTTGCTCGTGCACCTTTTCTTAACACAGTCGACCAGTCAACTATGCTTTGATACCACATAGCAGTACCCTCTTTGTGAAGGTGTTGATAATCTCCTTCTGGATAACTGACAGGTCAGAAGTCTTTCGCATGATTGCAGTTGCATGTGCTAAACTAGACATAGCTTTAATAAGAGTAATACGTGTAATGAATGTAATATAGATCACAGGTTACTTTTTAAATTCAATTTTGCTCACCTGCCCTGTTTCTTCCAAAATCAGGGGTATTAAAAAGGGTTTATTTGTTGGAGTGGTAAAGTCCAAAGAAAGCTTTTTACCAGATTACATTAGCAAGGTCAGGGTGTATATAATGGTGCTTGAAAATTTGTGTACCCTTTAGAATTGTCCATTGTCCTGCATAAAACTGACCTAAAACATCGTCAGATTTTCATGAAAGTAGATAAGGAGAACCAAAACAAACTAACAAGATAAAACGTTTCATTATATTTCTGAGGAAAACAATCCAACATTACATATCAGTGTGGCAAAAGTAAGTGAACTTCTAGGATAAGCAGATAATCTGAAGGTAAATTTGAGATGACAATCAGGTGTGAGTGGGCACTCTCTTTTTATTGATAGAACAGGGGTCTATCCAATTCCCAACACGTTTGTTGACATGTACCATGGCAAGCACACAGAAGATTTGGAGGACCTCGGAAGAAGGGTTGCTTGTGCTTATCAGGCTGGAAAGGTTAGAAAATTCTCTAAAGACTTATAATAAACTTAAAATAAAGTTTCACAAACTTTCAAGAGCCACTGTATATATAACATTTAGTGAGAACAAGCCAAAAGACATGCCAAGACACCAAGTCATAACACTTTCTATTTCTTTATTGTATAGGCCTGCACGAAATGAAGAACTGTGCACAATCACAGCCACCTGCACAATGTGTACAGAGCTCAGCACAGGCGAGGAGCAAGAGTCAGCTCAGGGCACGAAATCAACAGGAGCGAGAGAAGATGAAAGGGGCAGACGGTATACAACATCTGTCAGTAATCCACATCCTGGTTCAGCACGTCCAGGACACAGTGTGGCTTTGCAGCTGTGGGCCAGTGATTTGTTTTTCTTTCTAGGACGGTGTGGCACCCTGGGTGGCCAAGAGATTGACCCTCCAGTAGGCCACCTAGAATGACTGATCATCTTTGACCCCTCTCACTTGTCTGAGCAAACAGTTCCCATTACCTCTTGTGACAGCAAAATGAGAAAGTTTCATTGCGCTTTCCCAAGGCTTCGGACTACACATCAGAAAACCAGGACAATGAAACAGATGAAACTCCAAGGGCTCACATCCTGTGGAATGTAAATGTATAGTCTTTGTACTTGCTGGCATTGAAAAAACTTTACACGTGTCTTCATAAAAAAATCAGCATATAAAGGGTTAAACCCCTGTCTTGGGTGAGGAGAAAGGAACTCCCTCTTGGACTATTGGTTCTTCCTTTCACACTGGCCATAAAGGGTTATCTAGCACAGAAGGGCTGCATCGCTCCACATGGTAAGTTTAACACAAATTTCTTTCCTGACTTTTTGTAAAATGTCTGCTAAAATCCAATCTAGCTTCAACAATGATAAGGTTATCTGACAGTCAGTTTACTGGTCAAGTAAAAACACAGTTTGTGTTGGTAAATTAATGTATACATGCAAGCATAACATGTGCATGACATGATGGTGCATGAGATGAATTATAATTGCTACTACAATGTTGTTCTTTCAGATTTTACGATTGAAACAAATCACAACGGAAATTTCTGCCATAGTAAAGAAACTGGCTTCATGCTGTGAGTGACATCACACTGCTCTTTAAACAAATTTCAGAGGACCTGCAACATGAGTACTGACTGTCCCATAATGCAGAATTCCATCTTAGTCAGTGAACTGGAGCTGACCATGGCCACTGGAGGCACAGAAGGGTCCTGCTATCGTTGTACTTTACCTTTTGGAGTGGTGCTTCTGATGATTGGCAGCGCTGTTACAGCTGTGGCCTACAGCTTCAATTCCCACGGCTCCACCATCTCCATCCTGGGGCTGGTACTGCTTTCCTGCAGCCTCCTCATGCTTAGCCTCACTGCGGTGTGCTGGAAACTCCTGCGGAGCAAAGGGATGGAAATGCGGTCAATGAGCCGAAGCAGCCTCATGGAAAGACACAAGGAAAGCGGCAACTGAAACTGATGACACTTGGAGGATACGTTTACATTTAAGTACTTTACGTTTATCTCAGTTTTAACCATAGACTGAAACATGTTGATTTTCCTTTTATGATAGGCTTTGGAATAAAATGATGACCTCTGCTGTGATTGGCTGGTTTTACAGAGGCACCATTATGGTTGACACAGAAGCCACACAGCAGAAGATTCTATAGCATTGCATCACACTGTAACTATATCATTTAGAATGTCTAGAACAGTAATTTAGTGTTATATGGACTCTCACTTCCCCATCTTTTATTGCCATGTGCCCTGCTTTGGACTCCCCCTTTCAACCTCATATTATGCTTCTGCCATGAAGCCTAATTGGTGCAGGAACCAGTATTTCCAGTTCTAGCAGGGTCTGGCAGTTTTCTGCTGCTCTCTTGTGTATGGAAGCCCAATTCTGCAACTTTGAGGAAAAACGTTCATGCAATAAGTCATAATAATGGGATAGTAAGTCATAATTATGAGATATGAAGTCTTAATAAACAGAGTAGGAATTTGCTGTGCATGAATGGGTGGCCTTCAGTGTAGATCATATGAGTGTTTTGTATGCAGTGTTTTAAATTAGCTTTTAAGTATGTTTAATTTTGGGACTTCACCACCTATATTTTCATATGAAGTATAACATTGTTTTTGTACTAATATTGATATTGTTATAAATGGTTATGCTTAAAACTGTTACAAATGGATCAGCTAGACAGATACCACATATGGCACCAGGGCCTATTTTTTTGATATCCCTGTATAGCCTAGAGCATTTAATCTGGCACCTTGTGATCACAGGGCATGAAAAACTTTGGGCAAGAGGGTGGGCTACTCTTTACTTCATTTTAAGCTGTAATGGAATCAAATGGACTCTATATCAGCAAAAGAGAACCACTGTCAAACAGATGCCACAAATCCAGATTAAAGGCAGAACTTTGCATGTCCACTAAATGTACTCCAAAATAAATAAATAAATAAACAAACAGACAGCATTTTTTATCAGTCTCATTAATGATTCCCAGCAACAATTTGTTTCCTTATTGTAAAACCCAATTGCCTGGACAATTACAAATTTATGACTAGTGTCATTTTTAAATGTCTGTGGTATAAAAATGGTATTTATTTTTCTTTTTAGTGTTTTAGCGGATAAGTAAATTATCAGCGCATGTAAAACATATACCTCAATGCAATTAATATATGTTGAGGAAAGTTTCTTTGTTGATAACGGATATGGTTTAGGACTTGACTCGAAATGTTGCTATCAATGAAACTGCGTACTTCCAAAATTAGTAGGGTCTGCTCTAGACAAAATGAAATGCTTTAATTGTGTGAGAGTCTGTGTTTCTGAATTTCATGAGCTATGAGTAATACTGATCAGAATATAAATGAAAAGGCTTGAGTTGTCACTTTAAATGTGATGAATATTAGAAAAATGCAATGAAATGATGAAAATGAATGAACATTTCAATGGTATTCTCATTTTTTATATGTATTAGTATCCTAAACGAGTTATAATTAATGTGAATTGAAAAGTTCAAAATTCAAAAAGTGATTGAACTGATTAAAATGTTTTCCTAAACTATCCAGAGCATTTCTCTCACTGCTCATTACTAATGACATAATTAACAAGTCATTTGCTGCCCATTAATCACCCAAATCCCATCACAGACATGTTCTTGGCATGGGGACAGGACTGAGACAGGGGAAAGGTCCTGTGTAGTCCATTTGTACCTCTGCACCATCATTTGTCAGAACTCATCCTGCAGTGTGCAGTTGGCAAAATTAAAATGGTAGCTTAAGTTATTAAACTGAGCAGCTTTGAATCATTGGCTACAGGAATTCAAGGTTGGAGGAGTAGCAGGAGGGATTAAAGTCTTTGAACTGCAGAGCTACATATCCACTCTGATCTGCGGCTGGGCCCTGCTGGCGCGCTCTGGGTTTATTGCACTGACCACTGCGGCACACAAGCCAGACGAGGGTCCATGGTGCCCACCTTTCTCTCAGAGCAAGGCGTGAGGGATGAAGCTTCACCATGGGTCTTATGGAGTTTTACCTGGAGATTGACCCGGTCACCCTGAACCTCATCATCCTCATCGCCAGTTACGTGATCCTGCTCTTGGTCTTCCTAATCTCCTGCATCCTCTACGACTGCCGAGGCAAGGACCCCTCCAAGGAGTATGTTTCAGAGCCTCCAGCTCCGCAGCAGCAGTCTCCCATACGGCTCGTGGTGATGCAGAATTCTCCAGCGTCGTCCCGCTACAATGAGCAGAACAACACAGCTGCCACCAACTATGTGCCACCCACCCCTGACCTGCGGGAGAAGAGGAGCACACTGGTCTGAATGGCCAGCAGTGGAGAGGATAAACTGCTGCTGATATCTAATGGGTTTTTTTCTCCCTCTTATTTTTAACTTTTCACTCTGGGCAATATTTAACCAAGAACCAAAATTTGGACTGAGCTGAAAAAGGTAAGCTATGGTCACTCCAGTGACAAGCCCTTAAATTAACCATCCAGACAGATGACACTGTGTGTGTTCACAGATCTAAGATGCAAAGTATTGACTCTGATATTGAAAACACACACTGCTTAAAATACAGAATAACAGCATAGGGTTCCACTATGTTCTACTGTATAACTGATATATAGTGAATGTGCACATATACACTCCTGGATTATGTGCTTTTAAAAGACAACATTAGAGGAAAAGGGTTGTTTACACAGTGTGTGACATAAGTCTCGCGAATTTACAGCATTTGTTTTCCATTATGGTGGAAGAGAGCATTTAGAGTCAGAGGGATTATCTCCAGCTACATCACATCTACATCACTGTTGCATCAGATCCCAGCACTGTGCTTATTAAACACAAAGACAGCACATCCTCTTTACCCTTTTTTTTTTGCAACTGTTATGTAAATATGTAAATATAATATTTCATGTCTATTGTCCAGCTTCTTTCTGTCATATAAAATCATAGATTGTCAGTAAATCAATGTTGGTTGATATTTACAGTTATTAGGTGTATGCAGGGTCCTATTTCAGGTCTTAATGAAGGGTTTCATTCAAAAAAAAAAAAAAAATAAAATAAAATAAAATAATAATAATTAAAAAAAAAAAAAAAAAAAATATATATATATATATAATGTTCCAGGATGTATATGTATCATCATTATATATATGTATCATGATATAAATAATTATATATATATATATATATATATATATATATATATATATATATATATATATATATATATATATATATATATATATATATATATATATGTGTGTGTGTGTGTGTGTGATTTTACCCAGTTAGCAGAGAACATTATGGGAATGTTCAGCAATATATAATGTTCCAGATGTGACATAATGATGGTTTGCATCATCATTTTATAACATTGTTTTTTACACAACATTCCCAGTTAGACAGACTTTATGAAAACAACAGAAGTAACTTTTCATGATACTAAACATATAGTAAAAAAAATATTACTTGCATTACTTCCAGAAAACCTTCTACAGTACATTCTAAGAAAGTTACCAAAGCAGACTATAGACTGAAATATAAATACTTATAACAAATGCCCACTTGCATCTTTCTGGTCTTCAGCTTGCCAGACAGACAAGATTTATAAAAGTAATAGATCTATAATAGTCTAGCTAAAGTTAACTTTTCATTACTTGCCAAACATGGTGATATTTGTGCAATAAATGTAACACATTTTGCACCAAAATCAAATATAATATCAGCAAAAAGGTCACAATAAGCAATTTAAAACGGAAAAGAACCAGAATTAGAACAGTCAATTTAAGAACTATGTTTATTGGCCATATCTTAAATTGAACATGTTTGGGATTTGTCTAAATTCATGCTGTTGTGTGGGGTCAATAAATGTGAACAACTACCGATGCTTGGAACTCTTGTGACTCGATACTAAATCAATGACTTGATACTGACACAAGCAGAGAGCTGGCAAACAGTGAAGTTCTTCTAACAGAAAAAAAGGAAAAAGAAGAAGATATCACAGAGAATCAGAAATGGACAGATCGGTGACAGTGGACGGTGCTATAGTGGTCAAGTTTTTATGATGAGAAGCATAGAAGTCTAATTAACTAGCATAATGCAACTCTCACAACTCACCAGATGTACATCAGCAAACTTTATATTTCTCTTCTCCCAATGTCCTCAAAAAGCTTTGGTTTTGTTTTGCATGTCCATTTTTTTCTGCAACTTTCGTACTTTTAAATGTCGTGTGTATCAGCAGTGGTCAGTCAATTTAACTGCCACTCTGATAATGTACCCTGGAAACAAGGTTAGATGCAAGAAAAAATGGAGCAAGACATTTTGAACCTCCAGACTAAGAGCTCTGTTTGTAGTGATCAGCAGCAACAACCTCAGTTATGTAACTCTGACACAGTCCTTCCAATCTCACTCCCCTGAATATAAGCTGAACAGCCACTGAAATAACAAATTATACTTTCCAGCGGTCTCGAATGCTCGTCTTTTCTCTCTTCCAGGACACCATCCTATAATCCAGGTCACACGTTAAGAATGCTTTCCCAGTGCAGAAATGGAACCAATATAGCTTCCGGATTCACGGTTTTGGTGGGACTGGCATTTACCAGCAAGAGCCCAGAAGAACACAAGAGGCCCAATGTCTACATTGCCAATAAATGTAATTTTTAATACATATCAGGATATTGTCTGAATATGTCTACATGCATATTTCCACACTGTTCATGGGTTATAGGGTTACATGTGAAAAGCGTGAAAGGTTTTGAATTTACTTGCTGCTCATTAAACTTAAAGTTTACCACTGCCATTATTAATTTGGTAATGAACAGCACTGAGTAGTTTTACAGTGAATTTCTTGAGCCTGAGATCCAAAAGCAGGGCTGTGCTGTGTGTCTAAATGTGACAGTCCTCCTTCACTTTAATCTCTCATATGCAGTGATGTTGGGAAACCAGCTTGAGCATTTCTAGATGTCTCCAGTTTATTGTTGTCTTTTGCTTTTGCAATTCAAACATATTACCAAATATTGCTTCACAACAGTAATGACTACATGCTGGGAGATAAATCAAATGGAGGTCAATAAAATGGGATTATACTATATATGAGGTACATTGAACTCTTTATAATATGTACATAAATAAATACATTACACTGTAAAATAATAGCAAAATAATCAAGTCAATGTAAGTTTAACTTGAAGGAATAAAGATGTTTTATGGGATTTTTTGTTTGTTTTGCTATGTTCTCTGTTGTGTGTTAGTGCTGAGATCTAAAAAAGTAATGCATTAAATTTACTTTTAGTAACTTAGAAATAATGTGGACAGTTGGCTAAATTCAGGGCATTTTTTTAATTTACATGTGCTTCTGTGAATAAATAGGTCTCCGAAACATGAGCCGACTACGTTAACACAGAAACATTCTTTATCAGAACCAGGAAAAGGCAAATTAAGGTGGTCAAATACACGAACAAATGATCAAGACAAAGGGACGAAAACTCATTATCAAGCTGACAACACTTCACAAATCTTCTTCCTCTTCTTCTTCTTTCAGCCGCTCCCTTTAGGGGTCGCCACAGCGGATCATCTGCCTCCATCTTGCCCTATCCCCTGCCTCCTCTACTGTTACACCAACCATCTCCATATCCACCTTCACTACATCCATGAACCTTCTCTGAGGTCTTCCTCTTCTCCTTCTGGCCGGCAGCTCCATCTCCAACATTCTTTGTCCGATATATCCCCTATTCCTTCTCAGCACATGTCCAAACCATCTCAACCTGGCCTCTCTGGCCTCTCTGCTCCACCTTCACTGTCCCTCTGATGAAATTGGAAGTAGGGTCTAGTGTGGAGTCCCTGACACACACTTAGAATGAAATGCAGGCTGTCAGCATTTCATTCTGCAAAAGAAAATGAAAGGCCTGAAAGGGCACCATTTTTTGTGCATTTATCTGTTTGATGTCCAATTCGAACATTTTATTCAGTCTATTAACAGACTTCTGATCGTATCAGTGTGAATGAATGTTCTGACAAATGGTAAATGTTTTAGAGTAACTTGTATGATCATTTTATCATTTATGATTTTATTCTACACGTCTCTAAGTGTCCTAATACAATCCAATTCACCTGTCTATAACTTTACAATGCCCCTGAAGCTCTTTATTACCTGGATCAGATGTATTAGATTAGGATTGGAGCACAAATCTGAAGGGTGATATCACCAGGACCAGGACTGCGGTAACAAGTCTTGACACCAGGCTGACTGGGCACCCCTGTGTTATCAAACCCAGCAGCTATTATCATAGAGAACTTTTAAGGCTATGGTCTTCTCTATTCAATGTACATTTAAGTTCAGAAGGTGTGCACATGCTGTGACCAAAGTCTAAAGTCAACCTGTGTTGACGGTTGATTGCTTTCACAAATATTTACTGATTTGAAGTAAAAAGTATGATCAATTTAACTTTCTCATGAATGAATTTTGACAACATGACAATCAGGATTTTTCCCCAAACAATTTTATGAACCTTTCACACTGATAGAGCAATTGAATTGTGTATTAATGATGTAGTTGTTCAAGAGATATTCAGGCGTCCACGTAGGTGCTCATTTACTGTTGCATTCATGGTCCAATGAATGGAACAAATCAAGTTTTGACAAATAAATGAAGCAAAGCACAACAAATATTATGCTAAATATTATGTTTGAACACGCTCTGGTCTGGCTATGACAAAAACATGAACTACAGTCCACTGTCCTGTGAAAGCACAGTCCATTTCTCTGTGCTTTCAAATAAATAAATAAATAAATAAATAAATAAATAAATAAATAAATAAATAAATAAAAACAAATCACTAAATACATAAATAGATGTGAGTCTCCAGAAACATCAAATGCACACAAAAAACTGGCACACAGAAAAATAGTTGTCCACTGTAGTGTCCACCATGCCTGACAGGGTACAGATCCATTAAAATCCCTTAAAAAGCAACTTTCTACCCACCTAAGAAGTTAAAAGATCACAGTGCAGGTTTATATTTATGGCATTTATCTGACACCCTTATCCAGAGCAACTTACAAGATTACTTAGATTGCAGAGGTGGGTCATAGTTGTGTTAGGAGTCTTGCCCAACACCTCTTATTGGTGTAGCCCAGGATAGTCGCCCAGACCGGAAATCAAACCCCAGTCTCCCACATGGTGTGGTGGATCGCTGGTGGTCTTATCTGTGGCGCCACACCAACCACACCTCACCAACCAGGTTCATTCTGCGTGTGTGTATGCATGAGTGAAGCGTGACAAGCTGAGCGCACACATGGAGTGACGGTGTGTGTGAGTGGGAAAGTGAGATCAGGCCTGGGGCTGAGCTGCTGCTGCTCTCTCCCTCAGTGGCTCCACAGCCAGGCAGGGAGTGGCCTGGGATTAACAGCAGATCCCAATCTGCTCCCTGTGCATTTACAAATGGCTTTATATAACCCCAAGTCTATTTGATAAATGCCACAGAAATCCCTGCAGGAAGTCATCTGTGCTTGAGTGTGGGGTAAGAGGTCGCTTAGACCACACCCAGAGGAAGAATACGCAGATAAACATGCGCAATGGCTGTTCAAAACATGTCACCGCAGCACAGAGAAAGCACCACACTACTACCATCAACCCCGGATAGGGATTTGGAGAGGAAGAATAAGAGATTTGGAGGGTGGGGGTGGAAGGAGAAGATCAGAGAGTGGAAAGAATGATGCATTTAGGATACTACTTACACCATACTGCATGGACAAAAGTATTGAGACAAACCTTAATCAATGAACTCAGGGGTTTCATTAAGTGCCTTTATCGTAGGTGTACAAATTCAAGCATCTAGTCATGCAGACTGTCTATACAAACATTTGTGAAGGAATGGCTCATTCTAAAGAACTGTTAGAGCTGAACACTCCATATTAATGCCTATGGATTGAGATGACATAAAAGGTCTTGTAGGAGTAATGTGTCTGTGTCCTAATACATTTGTCCTTATACTGTAGGTATGGATAAAAAGATGAGGCCTAATCATCCATGCCAAAGAATGATTATTTCAGTATAAAGAAAAGGATCTGTGCATGATTTTCCTTTATAGCAGGGGTGTCAAACCGGGTCATGAACGGGCCTGTGTGGCTGCAGATTCCACTCATTTAATCAGTCTTCAAACAACTGATCACATGAACTTCCATTTGTCTGGAATGAAAACCTGAACTGATCACCTTTAAGAAGGTAAATCTGTTCTTAATGTAATCTAAACACACACACACACACACATATATATATGTATTTTTTTTTTTTTTCTTCATTCATCAAAACACTTTCACACAACATAAAGACTAACTGATAGATATTCAAATGAAAACCTTTGGACAATGAAATGAAATGCTGCCCAACACTGTTAAAAATAAAGAATTTTCAATCCGTTCTTTGAGTGATGCCATCGAAGTATGGCTAATGGTTCCATATAGAACCATATTTGTTATACAGATGTGTAAATGTACACCTTTAGATCACCTTTAAAATGTTCTTCACACATGGACACTTCTATTATAAACATGTATCTATATGCAGCTTAAAGTGGTTATTCTATGGCATTGCTCAAAGAACCATTTGAAGCACATTCATTTTAAGAGTGTGGTTTATTGGGTTATTTTAAAACAATTGCAGCCCTGAATCATTTTCTAAATCTATAGACTCTAAGTTTATTTAACTGCTTTACTGTATATTTACAAACACTGTTAATCATGACCAGTTTCTAATTCATCAGACTGAATAACTAGGGAATATTCTTATCTTTATTTGGATGGAAGAGTTCCATCCACATCTAGATCAAGGACACTGAAGATGCATGTTGTTGGTGATGATGACGAAGGTAATGACAGTAATGATGACGATGATGCTGATGTTGCTGATGATGAAGTGAATGGGGGGGGCAGAACAGAGAGGATGGAGCAATGTTATGTAGAGGCAGATAATGATGTAATAACACGCATATATATGACGTTTATAAATCCCCCTGATTTGTGCGTAAGAGAAGTTCCATTTTGTAGAAAGGATGCTCTCTAGTGGCGTGTTAAAGGCAAATACACCAGGAGTTTTTTCAAAAGCAGAAGAGTTGTACAAACTCTTACATTTACTTATTCCATTTGATTAATTCAGTCCAATGGTTATTAAAACACTTTAATTTCAGTTCTAGATTTAAATAAGAAAAACTTCACTTGTGCTTAATTTATTTTGCATGCTTTATGTTGGGGTTTTTAAACCTATGGGCCACTCTCTAGTGGCCTGCATGCCCATCTTCAGGAGGGGTCAATAATCCGTAGTTGGCCAGTGATGGTACTTTGAATCAGAATAGTACTTTAAATGATTTAAAACCCAATCAAGCTTAAACTATAAACATTATATAAATATTAATAGAAAGGAATGAATAGTAAGTAAAAGTTATTTGAGGTAGTTTAAGACAAAGCAGCCACAGGCACCTGATGCAGATAAGTAGCTAACCAGAGAATGAAAATGTTCCTCATAAAAAGCAAAAAATGCCACATATATGACGGCAGCATATGTAGAACCCCTGCTCTATGTGATGTTGTATATGTGCACGCAGATCTGTATTGTAGAGAAGAAATAACCATTCTAGATGTTTCACTGAAATACATGTAATGAATATCAACATTTAGCATATAAATGAAGCTGACAATTTTGTTCTGACAGCACAAATATTGATTTAAAAGTTTATTTGAAAGACTGAAGAGCTAAAAATAACTTCAGTCCAAATCCTATGCTATAATCATTGCATGAAAAATATGTGACCAGCATTACTATGTTTCTTATCTGTGTCAAATCAAAATCCAAAACATTTCATGGATAATCAGATATAATTCAAGGTCCTTGACTGCAAGAAAAGTCATTAACGTTCTGTGGGAAAACAAACAATATGAGTAGATATCATTTTAAACCCTTTATTTTGGTCATGAGCAAAGAAACAAAGAAAAAAGAACACAGACAACAAAATGCCATTTTAAAAAGCCAATAAATAATCAGAAATTTCTACTACAGTTAAACATGCTGTAATTTAAAAAATAACAAGTGCTGTATGCCATATATCAAACCTTCACTGCCAACGTTCACGACTTTCACTTTCATGGCAAACACAACAATACCATCTCTCAGATGGATTAAAACAGCAAGAGCCAGGGCAGCCTGAGCAGCTAAATCTACCTGACAGAAAGGAGGAAACAAAAACATGTTCACCCTTCAGCCCGTACACAGTTTCTGCTTCATGAATGGGCGACAACACATGAATGTTCAATAAAGAAACTGTTAAATGTATTAAACAAATCTTTTGGATTATAATATAGTAATGCCCATGCACAATTCCAGCAGACCAGAGCATTACACTTGAGATTTTGGAATGTTTTTGGGTTTTTTTCCATGTAGTTAAACACCTTTGAAAACATATCCTCAGAAATTCATAGGAAAATACTGTACAAAAAAAACAAGAATAGCTTTGTAAAAACATCTAATTTAATATAACAATATATTATATATATATTTTTTTGGTCTGAAATAAAGAGTGATAAGCTTATTCACAGAGACAGAAAACACACCCTACACATACATTCATCTGAAATCGGTTGAAAAAGGCAAACAGTAAGATGTTTATCAAGTTTGTCCAAAATGTTTCCATTCTCTGGGAAATGGACAGTGCTTATAAAAGATTACTTGATCATTATTTCAACAAACAAAACATTCCATATAATAACACCATAGGTTATGTACATGTTCGACATAGAATCCATTGAGATTATTGCCCAGGGTGTGGTATAGTAATCCAACTTGACAATGGGGACATAAAATGTATATGGCTTATTGTACTCTGTACTCTGATTAGGTTATAACAGGAATAATTTGGAAGTTAGTCAGATAAGAAAATACCTGTTCACAATATAGTCTACATCTTTGTTTTTCTCACAATAAATCCTGAATTTAGCATTGGCTGATACATTCCAATCAGACTAGTGTATAATGAGAAGCAGAATCAGCCATTCTATTTAAAAAAAAGTATGTTTTGTTTTTGTTAATATAATAACCACTATAAACCAATCTCATATATTAATCCTGCTACATTCTATTCTCTGTGAAAATAACAGGCCTTTGTATAGACACTAAACTATCCTGAGGCCTACCACTGTAGCTGTGTGAACCACATACCATGATCACTGAACACAAAGCTGGAGGGCCAGTTCTTCGGGACGTATTGCGGTGAAAATATTTACTTTCATCATTAAAACTGTAACAATGTAGCTGTTAAGACAGACCATAAAAGGCATTTTGTCACATACAAACATAGAACAAAATGCTACAACAAGAAAAAACTGAAGTCATATGTACAGTAATGAGAAAGAAAATCCTGGTAGCATCAAACAACTGTGACAGAACATGGACAGAACAAGAAATATGGAATATACACATGACTATACACAAAATGTACTCTGCCTTCTAAAGTGCCATAAACAAACTGAGGTGAATGTTGGCTGGAGCAGATGCTGAATGGATCTTACCCCATTACATTGTTCTTCAAACTGCATGATAGCCTTTAGGGACCACAGCCTCACAGGGGGCCATGCTGAGCTTCATACTTTGCTAGAACATTTTTACAGCGCCCCAGCTCTTTCCGCAGGTCTGACACTTCCTGTCGGAGAGCAGAATTCTCTTTCTCCAGGAAGGAGGCCCTGATGGCAATCTGGTTCTCCTTGAGGCGCCGGGCGTCCCGCGACCGCTTGGCAGCCATGTTGTTCTTTCTGCGGCGTGCCCAGTATTTTTCATCCTGCTCAAAATATGTAAAGTAGTTGGAGAAAAAGAGAAGAGTGAAACATGCCCAGTTATTTTTACTAAACTTTCTTGTATTTCTCTGAAAAAACATGATATAATTTGCTCTTGGAAAAAAAAAAAGACACGTGAAACTCCATCCAAACTTTTGATTCCACTTTGTAATCAATACCATGTTTGTGTTTGCAAGCAGGTGAGGAGATATTTTATTATAATTTAGTTTTTAAAAAGGTTAAAAATGTGCATTCTGTGTTTCACATTGTTAAAGAGAAAAGGTAGAAAATGTGGGTTTACTTTGTGAATAAATGTATACTTATATAATTCAATTGAAATACCAACCGATGTTATTATTATTATTTAGAATCATTAAGGATTCAAATATCCTCACTATGTCATGATATGTGTGCTCAGGAATTGCACTTATTATGGGAATCATACTGAAAATGTGGTTTCTGCCACAGTCCCTTCAGGCAATACCCTATCACACATCTGACACACTGACACCAACACATTCAGCCCATAGACAATGCTCCTAAAATGGGTGTGCTGAATGTATTATCCATACACATATCCATCCATGCACTTTGCCAAAGGGAACAGAAAGATAAAACCAACAATTTTCAATTAATCAGACCAGAGAATATTTTTTTATCCACTGGTTAAGTAGGCCTTCATTTGCCTTTTACTCAATTGTAGCTTCTGTCTTAAAACTATGTTTTAAACGCCTGATTTAGGGAGTCCTATACAGATGACACTGTCTCCACTTTCAGCACAGGCTGTATGGATCTCTATTAGAATGACCATTATGTTATTTCTTGCCTATTAAAGATGCTCCCAGTCTTTCAGAATATAATTTCCACTTCACTCCTGTTCACGTGACTTGCCCGTTGCGCTGGTTAAATAAACAAATGACTAAACTATAAATAAACAATAAACAAGGCAACTGTAAATAAACACCTAATATACATCTTAAGTGGTTGTCTCCAAACAAACAGTATTGGGCTACTGTCAAATAGCTCTTTTAGTGTGAGTTTTTAATGAGACAGTGGGTATTAGAGAATTATCCATCCGTGTGGCGACAGGTTTTCTCATGAAGGCATGGCTGTGAAATCAGCTTTGAGCAATTTATTACTCCGCAAATCCTTGCATGGATCCACTTTTATTTGAACAAATTAAAAAGGCAAATCCTTTAATCCCAACCACAGCAGAAGTACTGAGATACCAGGAAAAGTAGGATCACATGGGTCTGGCCACACAAGGATGAATGAATGGACGACTGGGCTTAAGCCTCTTAGCCACAACCTGCAGCATCTCTGACTAGTGGAAAAGATGCAAATGGTCAGATACAAATGGCAGCAGAAGTGCCTGAGAGAACAGGGACACAGTATCTAGTATGTTGAGTCTCTAGAGTTGTACCTTCATGTCATCAGGAATGAAGATTTTCCGTGCCTTCTTGATCATGGGTTGTGGTTTGAGCTCTTCTTCCGAGAACTTGCGCTTGCGAGGGTCAAAGGCTTCCTGCCCAGGCACACTGGACAGGGCCAGATCTGTTGGGTCAGGCTCATAGCTCACTGGCACTTGGATGGTTTCTGGATCAATTGGACTGGGAGTGTTACGTGCTGGAGGCAACACTGTAAAAAAAAATATATAATATATATACATACAATTACAATTCAAAAGACTTCTATGCATGGAGTGTAGTATTCTCATTAATCCACTAAGTGGCGCTCAAGTCATTGATTCTAACACAAACAGCCAAGGGAGGTTTCTTAGGAAAGTGACAAAACCTATTTTAAGCAACGATAGTGAATTGCAAAACATTTCAGTTCTTTATTATTTCTTAATATTATGTATTGGTCATTTTCCTGCAGATAATATAGCCTACAGTCATTTCCAGCCCAGTCGAGTTGTTTCATGAATAGCTGAAGCAAAAAAAGATGAGGCTGTATCTCCAATTTACTATATTAGTTAAATAAATGCCATTTTAATGAATTGTGTGTGAGATTTATTTTTCCTATACTACTATGAAAAAAAACCCTATACATTAAGAGAAACATAAAGGCAAGAAATCTGAACTGCCTGTCTTTTTTCATAAAGTCTATCATAAGTCTTTTGATGGTCTCTCATTAATCAATATCCTTGATTATTCTCCACCCATATTCCCTCAAATCCCACAATCTCCCTCTCTGGATTGGTGAGTAAATGTTATGAGTAGCCAATAGTTCACACTCACTTACTATTCACCTATTCACCAGCCAATCTGAGCACAAAAAGCAGCCAATCATAGCACAGAAGTGGGGATTGCCAGAAAACGGGTGGTACAATACTGTACCTCGTTGGCTAAACGTGACCAGAGAAATACCTGGCTGCTGTAACTGGGATGCAGATTCAGTACAGACAGAGAAAACTGCATGCAATCAGTGGCTTTAATCGGGTTAGTATGAAAGGGGATGCACATAAAAAAGTGATTAAATTAGGCCACTGATAACAGTCACATGTAAGCCATGCTGGACTGTCACGTTTTTATACATGCTGATGCACACGTCTAGATAACACCCCCACACCAAAACCACCAGCATATAAAAATATAACTGTCATATCTGTTTTGGTGCCTCCTTTTTATGCACTTTTCTTTTTTTTTCTTTTATTCATTTCCAAAAATCAAATAGATTATGTTTTTGTTTTCCCAGTAGGCCATATTTCTCAAAGTACAGAATCAAGCAGCACCATTGTCATCAGTGCATGGCTCAGAAGTCTTGAATTACTAGCAGTAATCTCAGTTTAATGTGCAGTGATGCGTTAACCACATTTTTACAAGCAGGCAGGACCAAATATTGGCTGAAACAGTCTTGATTTTCCTTGGCTTTCACAGTATTGTTCTTTGTATTGTGTTGTATATTGCCACACTATTGTTTTTCCTTTAATAGTCTGACATTTGTCAACTGTTTAGCATCCAAAAGCAGATGTGTAACACAACCCTAAGTTCCTTGTTTTCAGTATACTGCCTATGGCATTTTAGTATATTTGTGCAGGGTACTACTACAAAACTACTAAACATACTGGCACAAATAAGCCGGGAATTCCCTAAACTCTAGTTATACCTTCCACTGGCTGATGCAGTGTGCTTCTGTTCACATGTTTAAATGCCATCTGGATTAATTGGAGACATTAAAATCAAGACTGGGATCGCAGTCCTTTATAAATCCATATGATTCACGCTTTGTTGAAGGGGGCCATGTTTCCCTGGTGAAAGTGATTCTGCCCAGCACTAAGGCTGTTTACCTGGTCTGCTGGGGGTCTGCATGCAGGTCTGAGGGATCATGCTTGTATGGATGGAGGTGGTGGCTCTGTTGCTGAGGTCCATGACTGACACTGAGGCCTGTTGCAGGCAAGGTTGCTGCTGCTGCTGCTGCTGCTGTTGCTGGTGGTGATGATGTTGGTGATGGTGGTGAGGGTGGTGGCTTTGGTCATGTTGTGATGGACTAGAAGGGATGCCATTTTCAGAGAGGAATTCTTCAAGGTTCATGTACTCCAACTGGAAATTATCCCCGTCGTAAGGCAGAGTTTTATCCCAAAGGGTTGGGCCCAGGAAAGCGGACTGCGGCACATTCCGGTCTTCGTCCAACTTTTTCTCCTCAGCTCTGTCTTTGCCAAAAACTGGAAAGCAAATAAAGCAATGGTAGCAGGTAAGCATGAGTGATTAGATTAAAATACATGACAAAGGTTCTGTCTGTTTTATATAGTTGAGTTAGTTTTACATTAGCAGCACTGTGAAGGAGAATAAAGGACAGAACTGTGTTGCAGTGATTTGGGTGGATTTGTCTACACACTTAAAAACGAGGGTTCTTCAAGAGTTCTTCAGTAACAAGAACTATATAAAACAGTCAAAGAACCCTTTGCGTGATTAAAGGGTTCTTTGCATCATGAAAACGTTCTTCAGATGGATGGAGAATGTTAAAGAGGGTTCTATATAGCTACATTATATACAAGCTACATCCTAACAACAGCAGAACCCTTTTTGGTATTATGTAGAACCCTTTCCCCAAAAGATCTATATAGAACCCTCTGCAGCCCATTCTCCATCAATTTAAAAAACGCAAAGAACCCTTTTTCATGCAAAGGGTTCTTTGGGTGTCGTATAGGACAATTTTCTTTACTGAAGCACCTTTGAAGAAGTGTGTAAGTTTCATGTTCTCTCAGGATGATCCTCCTGGGTAGATCCAGACAAAGTCCACCCAGACTAGTGATGAAGGTTTCCACTGATGTATAACATTATAAAATTAGTAACTATATAATAAGGACCATGCCCATGGGTTCATCCACCTAAACCTCACTGCAGGTGATGTATAAAACACACTGATCTGTATGAGGGAAGCAGCTGACAGATCGTCGTGGCTGTAATTCAGAAGCAGTGGAGTTGAGTATAGACTCTTACCCTCGTCGTGGTGCAGAGGCAGCTTCATTGGGTTCTCCAGGAGAGATTTCAGGACGCCGTGAGTTTGAAGAGGTATAAAAGTTGGGTTCATTGTCAGAGGTCTGGACATCTTTCAATCGTCAAAGAAAAATATGCAAACAAGCAAACAAAATGTGTTTTCCAGGTCAGGCAATGTTAGAGTATGATGTGTGTGTGAAAATGAAAGAATGCACAAATGCACGACAGCCAGCTGTAGCGCGCGCCACACAGAGGTTAGTGCGCGTGCGAGTGAGTGTGAGCGCGTCTGCCGACTGGACTGGAGCGATCAATTCCATGTGTGAAGGCTGAGGCTCGTGACGTCAAACCTCTAGAGGCTGGGCCGGCTGGACCGACGTCCGACAAGACTGACAAAGCGAGGACAAAGTGGCAGCAGACGATTCGTGATGTCGTTCAGATTTCTGTCTTTTTTAGTATTATAATTAGAAAAATAAATATAAAAATATGTGGGGGAAAGAAAAATAAACTATGCACGTCCTTAAGAGACGTGCTAAAGGTGGACAACGGCGTGATGAGTAACAAAAGAAGGGGAAAGAGGGGGTAAAGAAAGGGACAGTGTGTAGAAATGGAAAATCCAGGTCCAGAATTCAAACATCCGCTCCGGAGTTTTGCTCCGGCTGCCTGCGCGGCTTGGGATTGGTCGAGCAGAGCCGAGCAGGCAGTCGGACCAAAATCCCGGAGCGGATCTCTGAATCCTGGACCTGGATTTCATACAAAAAAAATCAGAGAAATGGACGGAGTTGAAGTCAAGTTGCTTGTACCAAATCCCCGTTCCACCTTAAATTTCACTAATTAACAAAAACTGAAACTGGTGCACCACTTAAGGTGGAACTGAACATTAGAATTAAGTAACTTCAGGCGATGAAACAAACTTTCAGTCAGGTTTTCACTTTAAGCAGAGTGGTGGGTTTTTACTTTCTGGGGGTTAGAGATGAAGTTTGATTAGTGAGGCTGATTTTCTGAAGTTTCCGTTCCACCTTAAATGGTGCAGCACGTAGTCAGGCGGCTCAGGCACCACACTTCAAACTAAAACACAGAAATGGGCGGAGCTGAGACAAAGTTGCTTTTTGTATCAATTTCCCATTCCACCTTAAATTAAAGTCAAAGTCAGCTTTATTGTCAAATCTGCTTTACATACAAAACATACAGGGACTTCAAACTGCATTTCTCTCAGACCCATGTTATATACAGTAAATATATACAGTAAATTTTAAACACTAATATACACCACAAACACTAATATATACAGTAAACATTAAACAAACACTAATATAATAATGTAAACACTAAACACTAGTATAATAATGTAAACACTAAACAAACACTAATACGATAATGAAAACATTAAAGAAACTAATATAATAAACACTAAACAAACACTAATAATGAAAACATGAAACAAACACTAATATAATAATGTAAACATTAAACAAACACTAATATGATAATGAAAACATTAACAAACTCTCATATAATAAACACTAATATAATAATGAAGGCATTAAACAAACACTAATATAATGTAAACACTAAAAACAATAATGTAAACACTAAACAAACACTAATAATGAAAACATTACACAAACACTAATATGATGTAAACACTAAACAAACATTAATAATGAAAACATTACACAAACACTAATATGATGTAAAAACTAAACAAACACTAATAACGAAAACATTACACAAACACTAATATGATAATGAAAACATGAAACACTCATATAATAAACACTAATATAATAATGAAAACATTAAACAAACACTAATATAATGTAAACACTAAACAAACACTAATATAATGTAAACACTAATACAATGTAAACACTAAACAAACACTAATATAATGTAAACACTAAATAGACATTAATACAATGTAAACACTAATATAATAATGTAAACACTAAACAAACACTAATATAATAATGTAAACATTACACAAACACTACACATTCATTGTGGAAATGGTCATATAAAATATAAAGGTGGATTTAAGGGGGCACAGGCAGCTGTGTGTGTGGTCAGTGCAGGTACAGGCAGTCCTGCTCCATTTAAGGTGGAGCTGAGTGCTGGGGACTGGGGCTGTCGCTGTTTTCTGTCGTGTCAGCCTCCCTCACTCTGCGTGTTCGTCACACCACCTTTACACACACGCACACACACCAACGTGGGCGGCGGGAGCGCCAGGTCATGTGACGAGAGCGCTTGACCCAGTTTTGTCCAATTACCGTCGAGCGGCGGCGCGGAGCGGAGCGCCGGCCCTCAGCGGTCACGTTGAAACTCACGCAGCGCCTTTTATTCTCTCCGAGCAGCCGCTGCCGTCGTCCCTCTGATTACTCCGCTCACCGCCGGCCTTTCTCCTCTTTCTGGAAGCTGTTTGTTTTCTCCTCTTTTGAAGTTTCCTTGGCAACTGCCTGCAAAAGCCATATATGTAACGCCCCCTGCAGAAAGTAGGCCAGCAGTGGCCCCTCCTCTGATAATGTGGAGCACCATGGACCACATGTTGCTGCATGTGTTGTGACAAATTGGAAACAGATTGCAGACTGGGCTTGTTTACAAAACATATCCCTAGATCCAGTGCCCTTTCCACTAATTTACATATTGTCATGGTCATCCTTTCCCACTGCCATGCATACACACAGCACTTTATTAGGATCACCTGCACACTTGCTGGTTCATGCAATCATCTGTTTTTTTATTATACTCATTTGTCCCACTGTGTTAGACCTGGAATTAGACCTCACACATCAGGGGGCAGTGAGCAAACATGCCCGCAGCGGTGGGCAGCCCCATCCTCATCGCCTGGGGAGTTGAGTGTCTTACTCAAGGGCACTTCAGTCATGTCCTGCCAGTTCAGGGATTCAAACCGGTGACCTTCCAGTCACAAGGCTGGTTCCCCAACCACCTACGGCTGCTCCATATTCTTATATTTGAAGTCTCTGCTGTTGGCAGAGCTGCAACAGAATAAAAAAAAACCTGTTCTCATCACACCAATTGTGTGTCCACTGTGCAATGCATGAAAAAGTAGATATGGGCTAGCAGCTTCAGGTGCAATTAAAGAAAATGCATCCATGGAGGAGCAACCCTAACCCTAACCCTAACCTTGTTAATGAAACGGGTCATCCTTTAGAGCCCTGGGCCGATTTTAAGGATATTTTTATAGGCTTATGTACTTTTATGCACCAAAACATTGGAAAAATATTTATAGGAGACAATCATGCATACCAGGTATTGTTATTTACAGGAGGTTAATCAAAAGAAGTCTTCATTCCAGATGTAAATATAAACAGATTTTAAACATCTGAATGCATTTGTTGTGATTTAAAATGTGCTTGCATCTACATTTACGTTTGCTTATAAGGAGTAAAAAACAATTTACATCTCAGAAATCCTGTTGGAAACTGATCCAGAGTGTTTTTGAGCTGAACATGCAAAAACTGATTTATTTGTAATGATGATATTGACAGGAATGTTTACAATAATAAGCTGTTCATTTATCCCCTATTCGTATTATCCCCTCTCAGGATTTATGCACAGAGCAGTAAACATGCACTGAAAGGCTCATTTGGCATATTATGTCATATTATGTCAAAAAGTGAAAAACTGTAAAAATGGACATACAAGGTTTTAGTCTGACAGCTATGATATATTGATAGCTTTCTCAAACGGGCTTACTGTGGTACACTCTTAAAATGCAGTTGTTGCTTTACGCGTATTTACCCATTAGTCATTAATCCTTAAGGAGCACTGAAAGAGGTATAGTTTACTTCTAACACAAAATAATAAAATCACGTAAATATGCTGTATTTGTTTCAGCCTGGTAACCTTTGTATTCTAGGATATTTCTTGTTTTTCAGTTTTGCTATTTTTAATCTTTGTATTCATCAGGTCCAACGGTCACGACTTAACAACTTTTAGATTGGATCCTTCAAGTGAAAGATTCCAATTAGCAGATAAATTGCTCAGCATGACTCAAAGTAAACATCGGGAAACAATGATGCTTCATGTTGCACAGAATAGCAATATACAGGGTTTAATTTCAGAATGTAATTATATGTAGCAGAGCTGGCAATTTTGTGAGGCCACCTGTATTTCTGTAGATGAGCAGGCAAGTGTATGAGTAGTTTGTGTGATTTTAAATTCCTGGAAGCAGATATATTTAACAACACATGCTTGGGAGAGAAAAAAAAATCAATACTTCTTGCTCTGGGCACTGAGCGTGTTAATTCGTGTAGTGCAAACCAACTCAGACCAGAAATGGTTTCCTTGAAAAAGACACAATACGTGAGGTACAACAGCATTCAGAGGGTTCTTGTGAACAAAACTTTATTACTACCACAATATAATTGGAACATATTCCCAGACAAAACAGGGAAAACATCTAATCAATGTCCTAAATAATCTTTCTACTATAAACCTATGTTGTTAGGCAGTTTCAAATAATAATACCTTAAAGGAAGAGTTCATCCAAAATTACATCTGATCCCTTGAATGACATTTTCTAAATGCAACAAAGCATGTTAGGGTAATCCATGCAATTTTAACTTTTCTTTGCATGTTCATCATTGATTGTTTGGCTAAATAATGATAATCATGTGTATTTATGATAACCAGTTAATTTGCTTTGTGGTTTTTAGTGAGCTGCACTGTTATAGGCTGTGGAAATAGTCAGTGGACTGAATTAATCAGTGCTCAGCTCCACTCATTTCTACTGAGAGACAGAGGATTGTGCAAGTTATGGCTGCAAGTGACTTTATATCATTTGCTTAACTGATGTGTTCAAATCATTCTAAATAATTTCAATTTTAATATTATTCAGGAATAATAGCCTGCAAAGAATCCAAAATCTTCTATCCAGAAGACACAATTCCCAGTTTCAAATGAACCCCTGGAAATCTGATGCCATAAGGTTTTCACTGTAGACTCTGAATGATGTGTTTTATATTCCTTTAGTACTTGTATCTGCACTGTATTCAGGATGCACTGTAATAATCTGACCATGCCCTGAATATAGTGTTGGTTTTGAATTATATGCAGGCTTTTGTTTCCTGAATAATATTATGAATGGAATAGTTTTTAATTTGGATTACTTTTAACATATCAGTTATGCAACAGATACAAAAACTAAGAATAAAAATCTCCCAATAAGTAATTAAAAGGCCTCAAACGTGCAATACAATGAACTCTCCCTTCAAAGCAACCTGTATATAGCAAAGCAATCCTTCTAAGACAAGAAACTTTCAGAACATATGCACATAAGGCTTAGGGTACAACATTGAGATTTCACATGTCTACTGGAAATGCAGACAGCTATAACCATACATGTCACAGCAGCTGTTTACATGTGTGCTATGCATCTTAACAGTTATAAACTCCACAAAGGTTTACAACAGTTATATTGCTTTGTTGCATTGACAATGTCAGAGTGCACGAAAATGAAACATGAATGCACAATTATGCCTCACTAACACACCATAGTGGACTGTGGTTCATTCAAATGTAGCAGATAAAAGGGCACCTAAAAGAGTTGTTACTGACTACACTAAAAATCTAACACCTGTTTGTCATTTGAAAACTGAAGTTTGTATAAACCATTTATTTTAGATTTGATTAGCACTCGAATAAGCTCACTTTGTCCTCTCACAGACCTTTTTATTTATACAAAACGAGGGCAGTACTTTGACTTCAAAGACATTGTTTGGTTACAGAAGGGCAGGGAAAGGGGTGTTTCTGGAAAATAGTAAGGGTGAATGGGCTTTGGCCATTGTTTTGGTAAAGATACCAATATAAAATAAAGCATGGAGTAGAATAAGACGGAAATGATTGAAATGCACAGTTAAAACATAACTCACTAAGAATGTAAATTATTTAGTGTTAAAATATCCCTTCAGTCTAATAACCCACATTACATGTTGTGTATTGATTTAGTGCAGGGGTCTCCAGCCCTGCTCATGGAGAGCTACATTGATGTAGGTTTCAAATCTCCACACTCCATTCAGCCATTCAAGAACTTCTCAAGGCAGTAATTAGTTGTGATGGATTAGGACTGACGTCCAACTATGGTCAATTGGACCCCAATGTACTGTAGTATGTTTATTAAAGGCAAAGCCTGTCCAAGAATGACCATTCTGCTGTTTTGGCAATGTCTCATTGGGAGCAGGCTGCTAACAATTCTAAACGATATCCAGCCAATGTATTTTTTCATGTCCTTTTGTCTTTATATCCTATACCCAACCATACGACAATGACAAACTTCCTGTCAATGCGGCCTGCTTGGCTTTAATGAAAATGTGGAATTGAAATATTAACCAGTGCCAGAATTATACTGTCTATTTTGGAATCTAAAACACTCTTGACAAAAATGAGAAGACAAAACAAATTTTCCAGATTGTGTACTTTAGCCCTTGGCTTCTGGAGTGCTCTGCATCTGGTCATTTGCCTCTGGTTCCGCCAGACCCAAGGAGTTCATCACAGGGTGAGTCCATGATGTTGTCTGGGTTACATGACTATTGAGAACAAAAACACATATCAAAACAATTTGTTGTGATATGAAAGTTAAAAGTCCTGAGTTTATTAAAAGCACTGTGTCACTAAAGTAGAATAGAGGTTTAATATTAAGATATTTTGAAGAAAATCCATGTCAGATTATGTCATGTTTCAGACATGATCTGTATACTGGGATGCTTTTGGAAAACAAAGCATTGATCGAATTATATCAAGTTTCTTCTGATGTTCGTGAAACAGCTAAAACATTATTAGGAGTTCAATATTTTGTCTGAAAGTGTAGCGCTCTTGTCTAGTTCCCTAACCTTCCTTGTCTGTCTCTGTTCTGTTTCTTTATGCTCTGTTGTGTTTACTTTCTTGTCTCTAACTTTTTCTTGTCATCAGTGCTCCCACCTGTGCCTTTTAGTAGCCCTGCCCTCTTGTTATCTTCTCCAGGTGTGTCTAGTCTGTCTCTGTATAAATAGCCCCTTTGTTTCAGTGTGTCTTTGTCAGCCATTGTGCGTGCATAGTGTCATGCATTTATTTTTGCATATATGTTTGTTTGGTTAATTTCTAGTCTGTTTAGTTTAATCTCCTGACTGTTTGCTTTTATTTTGATCCATTGTTTCTTTATCCTTTTTGTTTTGTATTTTGATTTATTTTATTGGTTAATAAATGCATTTACAACTGCGTCCTGCTCCCACATGTGGCAATGGAGGAGCTGTTATCATCTACATTTATACACAGATATAAGATATTCAATGATGGAAAAGCATACCTCATTTTTGATTTATTGTCCTAAACAATCCATATATATATATATATATATATATAGTTTTTTGCAGCATGGGGTGGTCCATTGTTTAGCAAGATAATTATATTTCATAAGGCATGATTTTTCTTTTTGTACCATTACAGGAAATCATCAGTTAAGAAATCCACATATCTTGCAGAGGTGATTTTGACACCCTCAATGACCCTCATAGGTCTTACCATCTAACTTCTATATTCCAGCCCAAATCATCACTTTTCCACTGAAACAGATGTCACAGTTTTCATTGGAACAGACTTGTCATTCATCACCCATGCAGAACTCCATACATAATGGACCAACCAGTGCAGCATGGCATTCACTGGTATTTCTCAGCCCACTGTAAACATATCTAAACTGTGGTTGGGGTTTGCCAGTCTTTGGAGGATTCTGCATTGAGAGGTTCTTGAGGCTCGAGAGACACCAGTCACTTCAAATACCTAGTTGCTGATTAACAGTGTTTTTTTCATAGTGGCTTCTAAATATTATTAATTTGCCTGAGAGATATTTTTTATAATAAGCCTTTATTTAACCAAATTCATCTGTGCTTTGAATCACACATCAATGTTTGGTGCAAGGGCTGGCACATTTTCACACTTTCACCTTCAGAAAGCTTTCCCCATATTGTATGAAAATGGTGGCTTTCTTAATAATGTGGGTTTTCAATTCATTAAGGTCACCTGTCAAATTATTAACAAACCTATCTGAGATTCATATCAAAAAAGGTATGAGAAATGATAGTAACTGAAAATCTAAATCTATATTTTACTGAAATCCTATTGATGTGTTAATAATTTGTACACAAATTTGTATATTACACTTGAGTGCAGTGTAAACATCAATCATATTCATTATGTGTTATTTTTAACAACATAAACAGAGAATGGTAACAAATAAAAAGTAGGTAGGATCTTCATTTCACACTCCACGGCTTACTTACTTGATGTAGTATTTGATACCATCTGCCGTGTAAGCTTCATCCCAGCCATAGGGTAGGCCTGAGAGGGGAGAACACACAAAGGCACTAACATCATTTCATTTGTTTTGAAGTTGAAAAAAGGTGTTTTTAGTATAACAGACTTTGAATGTGCTTCTACATCCTCTTTGGGGTGTAACTGTGAGAATTTCCTGGCTGCACTCTATGAAACTGGATCAAATGAGGTCAAAAAAAGCTCACGCTAAGTACCTTTTCATGAAAGAACACTGTCATTGGCGTCAAAACATTTATGAACATAAAGGCTTAGTTGACTTTTGATTTAGTCTACCGTCGTCCTATTGCATGACTGGACTAAATAAACTTCATGTGAAGATGTGTTATTCAAGATTAATGTTTCGTTCCTAAAAACAATGGCAGCTATTATGCTTTAATGCAATTTAGAGAAGATTTCAATTAGTCCAGTCCTTGTAATGAGTACTAAAGGATGTACTAGAGCAACCCAACTGGTTCAAAATACCTGGCAAAACATCCTGAGATGCCCTCTGTATTATCAGGAAGCCCAGATCCAATCAGCTAATAGCCATCACACATTGTGCTGCCACTGTATTGGATTTCTCAGTTACACAGGAGTCTTTGAGTGATGCCATAGAAGAAAGTTTTGTTTCTACAAAGAACCATTTTTGATGCAGATGTGCATCACACGAGTGTGAGGAACCTTTAAAATGCATAATTAATGAAGAATGGCTTGATGATAAGGTTTAAAGGTTTAAACACATTGTGCTCCATCACAAAAATGTCTCTTAATGGAACCAAAATGGTTCTATGGCATTACTCAAAGAATCCTTCATAGCATCTTTATTTTTACAGTAGAAATGGAATATTATACAAAACAAGTGTTTTGATTTCAACTCTACAAAAACAAATCAGCACCTGAAAGTCAGATCAGGGAAGAGTATTGTAAGAAACTGTACAAAAAAATAAGAAAGTATTTGAAAAGGATGTGTTATTGTAGTACATTTCAGTATGTAATACACCAAATAAAACAGTTAATTTCAAAAACTAACAGAGCCACTGTTTAACCCTCACCCCAGGGTTATGGCACTGTGTTAGCTGATCTAGCCTTAGCAAGCAACAGGAGACTGTTTAAAGCTGGAGCCGTGGGGCTTGGCTGCAGACGTACAAAGTAACCACGTCAGAGCAGCTCATCACAAGGTCCAGAAACTCAACCAATCCTTTGTTTCCTAGAGACCTTACTCCAATAGCTATAATGGGACTGTTGAGTTCTTGGAAAAGAAGAATGAATTTGCTTAGGATGTCCTAAAACATGCCCAAATATCTGTAGTGTGATAGGGACAAACCTAGGAATCACCCTACAAACTGAATTTGCTCCATTCTCCTTTGGCCAAATGCCTAAAACCAACATGCAGTGACAGAAAAGACGTTCTCCAGGCATACTTATTTGTAAAACTATAAAAACTAAAAAAGAAAGCACTTTTGTAAGTAATTTAGCTGGTTTATTTTGCAGTAAAGCACTGTGCCTGAGCTTGATCAGAGCTCACACTTTGTGACCATATTGATGAGTCAATTGAATAATCTGAAGCCAGTCACATGGCTGGCACAATATCTGTCACATGGGAACCCATGAACTGCCCCTCCCAAGCTAAGATTGCTTTGTTTTGTTTTAGTGGGTGAGAAATGGTGGCAGGCCATGTGCATCTCCAAAAAAAAAATAAACCCTCTCACCCTCCCAGTGGAAAGCACTCCGCTGAAACGTGAGTATCGCTGGCTGAGAGATCACATGCTGCCTGGCATGTGAGACATATTTCCCCTTCTAATCATCCTTCAATCTCTCCTGATCCTCAACTTCTCTCTGATCATCCCCCACCACTCACTCCTTTTCTGCATCTCTGTCATGAACCTCTCTTACCCACTTATATCCATCACTTTCCATCAATCACTTGCTTTCCTGCTACTGTATGAGTTTAAATCTGGGTACTGTAAATTATGTGGATGAGCATAAAAAAAACAAACAAACAATAACAACCAAAACTTTTTTCTGAAGAAACATTAATATTAAACAAAAAATGTCTAATGATCCTTCAAATGAATTAAACTAATTATTTCATGAATTTAGTTTGTACAAGAACAATGACCTAATAAAGCTGTGAAATATAGACTTTTCAGATTTTAATGATAAATCTCATGATACAAATTTAAATGAATCAAGATTATTTCAATGAAATACCAATGAAACTGCTTTTATTCATTTATAGGTTAAGGAACATATGAACAAAAGTAATGTTAATGAATAAAATTGAGAATCTAATGTGATTATTTCAAATCACGATCTAATCTAGAACTCTTCCGTCCTCTACTTAACTAATAAACCAATGTGTCTGTTTATAACTAAGAATCTGTCAGTCTGCTAATCTAATTTATTATATATTCACATGGTATTCATTTATTTATTTTACAGAACTGCAGATTAAATTTTAACGTTGGGCCATGCATCTCCCGTATCTCTATGTTTTATCATACTGAACATGCTCTGAATATTACTGAAGAACTTCTGCAAACAGGGTTTTAATTACAATTCAACTTCAGATATGATGCAGGTCACACTTACACACACTGTGACCTCTATACCAAGGTCAGTACAAATACACATACAGTTACACCCCTAACACACAGATTGAGTCATAAATGTTACACATATAATGCACTGTTTGAGTGAAAAATCTGCTATATAATTGTCTATGTAGGAAAACATTTAGAGACAAGCAAACGTCTAAGGACATGGGGCAAAAAAGTATTTACTTTTAAGTATTTACTTGATAAGTAATAAGTATTTACTTGCACAGATTGTGGAAGTTCTCCTGCTATAAAGATGAGAGAGGTCTGTAAATTTCATCATAGATACACTTCAACTATGAGAGACAAAATGAGAAAAATATCCAGGAAATCACATTGTAATCACATTTTTAAAGAATTTATTTGTAAATTATGGTCAATAACAAAAGTTCAACTCAATACTTTGTAACATAACCTTTGTTAGCAGTGACAGAGGTCAAACGTTTCCTGAAAGTCTTCACCAGGTTTGCACACACTGTAGCTGGTATTTTGGTTTCATCTGATCACATGATATTCTCCCAATCCTCTTCTGGATCATCCACATGCTTTCTGGCAAACTTCAGACGGGCCCGGACATGTACTGGCTTAAGCAGTGGGACACGCCTGGCATGGCAGGATTTGAGTCCCTCTCGGTGTTGCATGTTACTGATGGTAGCCTTTGTTAGTTTGGTCCCAGTTCTCTACAGGTGATTCATCATGTCCCTCTGTGTAGCTCTGTGATTTTTGCTCAACATTCTAATGATCATTTTGACCTCACAGGATGTGATCTGGAGTGGGGGGGCGCAGATTGAAGGAGATTATCAATGGTCTTATTTTCTTACAACTGCTCCCACAGTTTAATTATTCACACCAACCTGCTTGCCTATTGTTGATTCACTCTTCTCAGCCTGGTGCAGGTCTATAATTTTCTTCCTCTTGTGCTTGGACAGCTCTTTGGTGTTGGCCATGGTTGAGTTTGGAGTGTGACTGCTTGAGGCTGTGGACAGGTGTCTTTTATACAGATAACGAGGTCAAACAGGTGCCATTAATACAGGAGTATTGGAGGACAGAAGAGCTTCATAAAGAAGAAGTTTCAGGGCCGTGAGGGGCAGAAACCTTGCTTGTTTGTGGGTGACCTAATATTAATTTTTCATCATAATTTACAAATTAATTCTTTAGAAATCCTAAAATGTGATGTCCTGTTTTTTGTTCCTATTTTGTCTCTCATAGTTGAAGTGTACCTATGATGAAAATTACAAACCTTTCTCATCTTTATAAGTAACTTGCACAGTCAGTGGTTGCCTAAATATATTATATATATATATATATATATATATATATATATATATATATATATATATATATATATATATATATTGAAAATGCAGTCAAGCCAGGTCAGCAGTTCATCTTCCATGAAGTTACATATATGCCATAATTAGGTCACAGTAAACACAACAAAACAAAGCCCCTGATAAACACTTCCGGACCCTAATTTGACTTATGAATGAGCGATCTATAAAGGGTTCAGTAAATAATAATCATTTTAATTGCCTCTATTTCCACTAAGCAACACTGAACATTACTTTAGTTGTGTGAGGACTGAATGCTATCCATACTTCCTCGTCCTACGAAGCAGAAACATTGGGAATATTATCAGTAACTAGCAGCACAATATCTAAAATCTAACATTTGAAGAATTCCCTTGCCTTAAGCCATTCAGTTGTTTCTAACACAAATGGATTTACAGGGGTAACATCATTAGATGTTCAAAAACATCTGCGCAAAAGGGGTCATAATGATTGGTGAATGTAGATTTAATCCACAGTGGTCTTTGTCAGGCGTTTATTCTGATTTGTTTGATATATGATATGATGAAACAAACTAAAAACTGGACTTTTAGTCCGATACTGATTTATTTCAACAGCAAATCTCCTTTTTCTTCAATTTGACACTGTTGTTGGTACACCCTACAGCATGCTACATGACATAACAATGCTTTTGAAGAACCTGGCAGACAATTACTTTTTCAGAGCTTTGTATCCAGGCAACAACTGCAGCAGTGAGGAGCATCAGACTGAATGGGACTTCTTACCATCAAATGCACCTTAGATTGTGTTTCCTTATTGGGTTGACCTAATTCTTTTCACTCTGTACACCAAAACAAGATTATTTCACCTGATTAGGTTACACCATATGTGGATGTAGTGTATTAGTATGATCGTTTAGATAATTTTCCTGCAGCATTACACAACAATCAGTATTTATTGTTGTATACAGATTTGTGCATTCAGTTAGGCGCCCTACTGCTTTTCACTTCATAAAATCATCAGAATAGACTGTACAATAGTTTGCTGGCCCTAAGTGTTGAAAATACTCTGATTTTTTTTTTAAAAAGTTCTAAGACCTTGTTAAGCAAATCAGGTCTGAGACATGTCACCAGTGGGATCTGTCATCAAGCTTTGTAAAGCTTTATAAACTTTTATAAATTTTCTGAATCTTTAAACCTTGAGTGAGCACTCACAAAAAGGGGATTTTCAAAAGCAAGTAATTGTCTAAAGGTCTAAAAACAGGCAATAAAAAGATGATGTATATTGTCCTAAATAGATTAATTTTCAGCTTTTATTTAATTGCCTCTAGATGTGTCAACGAAGAACATGGCATCTTTCATTTGAAGTTACCCTTGTTTGTAGTGAGTAAAACTATTGGATCATTGGAATCCTAGTTGGATCTCAGAATATTGGAATATCATAAAACTTTAAAATTTTCTTCACAAATTTATTCACAAATTCACAATTTCATTGATAAGTGGTCATATATTAATTTCAAGTAAATGTACATATTTCAAGCCTTTTTGTTTAACAGTATGATTTATAGCTCATAAAAATAGTCATCTAGTTTCTAAAATACAATATTATTAGAATATTTTTAGAATATCACATAAGCTATATAAGACATTTTGGCACCATGGGCTGTTGCTAAGTCCTGCTGGATCACCATAAAGCTTGTCAGCAGATGGAAGCAAGTGCCATTCTTTCTCCTGATAGAAGCTGTGTTGATAAAACACAGTGGACCCTCACCAGTAGATGACATGGGCTCCTAAACCATCACAGACTGCAGAAACTTCACACTGGATTTCAGACAGCTTGGACCTTAAGCCTAGACCCCTTCCAGTCAACTTTCCATTAATATGCTTTGATAGAGCACTCTGAGAATAGCCAGCAATGATCTTCTGTGGCTTTTACTCTTTGTGGAGTCAGCAGACGTTTCTATGATTGAACTAGATATGGAATTTATACTGTTTGAATTGTAATCTATACACATTTGAAATAAAATATTCTAATAGAAACATGATTTCTGGGTTACATGAGCTGTAACCCATACTGATCAAAAAAATAAACATACTTAAAAGGCTTGAAATTTCAATTTATGAGTAATGAATATGACACTGTATGATATGTATGATATGACAGTTTACCTTTTTGAATTAAATGATGAATAAAACTTTCACTATTTATTTACTATTTCTCTTAGATGGACTAGTTTTGTTGATTGACAGATGTGTTCTGCTGCCCTCTGAAGACTGCACTTGTGGTTTAAAAGGGCAAACCAACATTAACACAAGACAGCTGTCTTATATGACAACAGCATTAGGCATCGTCAATGCAGAAGTTGCCAAAAGAATGCCCTAAAGAAGACGACTGATGTACTAACAACTAGACATTGAACCAAGTGTGCCAAGGGGAACAGCAGCAGCTGATAACAGAAACACTGTGAGAGCTTTGAAGAAAACCCAAAAGCAACACTGTGACATCACCCGCAAACTCCACAGGGCAGAGTTGAAGGTATCACAATCCACCATTCAAAGAATACTTCTAAAGCATAGAAGCCACACCACAAGATGTAAACCACTCATCAGCAGTTAGAATCAGAACATCAGCTTGGAATTTGGAAAGATGAACCACAACACACAGTTCTGAAACGTTGTATGGGCTGATGAAACTAAGCCTGATGATAGCAGACGAATGACTTCAGAGGTCTTCAAAAGCCAATGTAGACAAAAATGCACCCAATCTAATCAGGAGGAACGTCGTCATGCAGCAAGACGATGACCTAAAACACACTGACAACACAACAAATAACTTCCTATAGTCACTAATATTCCAAAAAATATTTGCAACCAGGATGAATCAACCGATTGCATGACTACAATGGTGTTGTCAGGAGCGGGTCACCCCACTTTTGTCTTGGTGCAGACAACCAACAAATCTGTGTGGAGGCATGGGATGGATTATTGCAGAACATGATTAGGAACTTCTACAGCTGCTTTCTGAGATGTCTGGCTTGTTGCGTTCGACCCAAAGCCATAATGAGAGACACTACTTCTGTACGTGTAGATCAACAAATAATGTCCTCATCAGTCTGAATTTCTAATCATTTATTGTTGCTGGTAATGTTTATCTTCCTTCTGAATAACATCCAACATTCTGTAATCCAACACTTCTGTGTGTTATTTGGACAATTATATTTTGACGACGTGTGTAAGACATTTCGCACTAGCCAAGTCAATCACCAGACCTTTTTGGACATGACACACTTGACACCAGTCCAAAAAACCTTAAAGATTCAGTGTCTTAAAACAGCATCAGGAAAGAAATATGCAACAGTTTGGTGATGTCATCAGGTCTCTTTGGTTAGATGTAGTTATTGCAAGCAAAGGGAAACACAGCCAAATAGAAGTGTTACTGGCTTTCATTTATTTTAAGACTCTATGTACCAATATTGCTCTGTTAAAAATGTGTGGTCTGCTAAATATCAGTGCTGTTGGCATGAGTACAGTATTACTAGTAGCAATGCTGAATGCCAGATTCTTAAACATCCTTGAAACTTGCAGAAGCGGATGTCTCTGCAAGCAGAAAGAATATTTTTGGTGCATCTACAACAGAGACTTTCACACAACAGCGCCCTGAGCCTTAACGTTCCACATGTACACTAATACACATTTACTGTGAACCCTAACAGTAATTCCAGAGCTAATTGTGGGGAAGACATGGTCCTATTTTTGCATTTCCTAACCACAGATTTTATTAGCTTGAATCTCACACAGTACAAATAGCAATTGGATGATGTTGCATAACTTTTAAACACATAAGTATTCAGGGTTCTTCTATAGCAGTAAGGCTTTCAACCTTGAATGAGGCAAAAGAGATTCACCCAGGTTTACTTCAACAGGCTCACCTCTCAAGTAAAAAAAAAAAGATTAGTAATCCAACCAATAAACAATTTTGGCTGCACAAATGATACAATTTAATACAATTATGGGGGCTAGAGTTTGTGACATCAATGGAATCATCTGATTTGATTTTATTATTGTTATATGACATAGAAAGCTATATCTAGAATTCACCAGCCCCTAAAAATTTGGTAAAAGTATGGTTCTCTGGTTGCAATGCAGGCCACAGCCATCATACTCCCTCCCCCACTCTTTAAATCAGTATTTCATTTTTAGGCATAAATCTCTCTGAACCCAAAATATGTTGTGAGGTTGAACATGCAATTCATCTTTAGAAAATGATCAACAAACCTGAAACAGGCAGCAGGATATATTATGTTCAAAGATTACCGGTTTCCTCTGTTACAAGACTGCGAACCCTCATTAACGTGACAGACTCACGAAAACAGACGTAATGTTTGAGGATTCAAATGTTTTCACTGATCTTTTGCAGATCTGAAGAAGATTCAATGCTATTAATTTCTGACGAATTTGCTTAGCATTACCTTATCATTTCTACCATTAAAGGCTTCAGCAGCCGGTCCATATTGCTCTTTTGTGAAGACCATGTAAGCAAAACTGTGTGTGTTTTATAATGCAAGCCAGACCAGTCAGGCAGAAGTGTTGACTGGAAATCCATTAGTGGCCTCAAATCTTTTGTTCTACACACTTTACTGTTGCTGACAGAGATGTGCAAATGCACACATATAGCTTGTCTAGTCTCTGTTGAAAAGTTGCTGCCAACTGAATAGGACTATCTGGAACAGATAACAATGAATCTATTGGCACCATGCCTGATGTGAGGCATGGGTTAGAGTTGAATACAGTTTGAATAGCAATTGAAAGAAAATATTCGAATAATTTGAGAAACTAGATTTCTGATTAAGTAGTAAAACCTAAAAAAATGTTCAAAATGAATATAATATATGACAGACTATCTTTTTGAATTAATTATGAATAATTCTTTTTTAAGAGGCACATTGTCCCTTTAGAAAAGTTATTGGCAATTGAATAGGACCAGGGGGTATAGTGCTCCAACCAATACTTTTGACATGAGTTAGGAATGAGGTAGATGCTCCAAAGTCTAGTAGAAAGTCTTCCCAGAACAGTAGTAAGATAAACTATTTTTAATATCCCTGAATTCAGGAGAAACAATGAATGAGCAGGTCTCCTTATACTTAATTTCTATTTAGTGTACCTTTGCAGTCAATGTGGTGATGTCATAAATATTCTGATGCCATTTCATGAGAATACCTTATTTACTCTACAATTAACTTAGTGAATTGTTTTTCATAATATTTTAATAGTTAAAAAATTAACTACTATGACTGGTTAGGTGTAACAGCTCTAACAAATCTACTAAGATAGTCTCTAACATGGCTCCAAAACAGACCTCATGACCGATCCATTAAAACAATGTTCTAATGGGGAAATGATTTGGCTGCAATAGGTGAAAACTAAAAGTGTCAAATTACTTACAGTCCACCTCTAAAATGGCTCTAACACTGCGAGTGAGCTCTTTGGCCTCCAAGGCAAGTGCTGAAGCTGTCCTGGACACTTTTTTTCCACTTCGTGAAGATAGAGCTTGAGACAAAGCAGCCAGCTTTGGCTCACTCTGGGAACTGAAAGAGAAGGAATAATATAGTAATCCATCTGCTGTGGAGAAAAATTACATATGCTTATACATACACCTGTGAACTTAAATGTAGTATTTTGTACAGCAGAGGTTCTTAACCTTTTTCACTATGCGACCCCCTTTTAGGCTCCAGTAAATTTCGAGAGCCCCCCTGCCCCCGGGAAAAAGCGGTATCAATAACTTGTAAAATATTCCAAGTACTTTTCATCATATTTTCTCACTTTCTTTGTTTTTTTCTAGTGATGATACCCTTGAATCTGAAGCTTCAGGGTGTGTGTTGAAAAAATGATACACATTTGTTCGAATCACTGTGCCGATGCTTGATTCGTTCTACATTCATCACGTGACCAATGACGTCCGAAGCTTCATTTCGGCACACAATCACGTGACTGCTTTAGGGAACGATTCAAAAGCAGCAAAACCTGGTGGTCACGTCGAGGGTCGTTAGCAGAGATATAGAGATACACAGAGAGATAGAGAGTGAGACACAGAGATATAGAGATTTAGAGAGATAGTGAGTGAGTCACAGAGGGAGAGACAGACAGAGACAAAGAGAATGTGAGAGAGAGAGTGAGAAAGGCAGACAGACTGACAGATATATATATATATATATATATATATATATATATATATATATATATATATATATATATATATATATAGAGAGAGAGAGAGAGAGAGAGAGATAGAGAGAGAGAGAGAGATATATATATATATATAGAGAGAGAGAGAGAGATTGCCTTGATCCTGAATAATACTAAAACTCAAAGAACTGCCATAAAAGTGTTGCTTTATGATGCCAACAAATAAAGAGTTCTGAGAACCTTTAGGCTATTATGTTTACCTTTCTACTTTCTAACATACAATTTGCACCTTATTTGCACTTTGTACTGTTCCTGTCAGTCTGATAAAGATTAAATTTGACCGTGCATGAAAGAGTGGATAGTAAAAAAAAGATAGCATTTTCAGATAAACAGTTACAGTTTCATAGTATTCAATAGTATTTCATAGTATCATTAACACACATTTTATAGCTTCCAAGACGGATCTGTTCTGTTCAACTTTGTTCAATTTCATTCGCACAGCATACAACAGTGTTGTTTCCCACCTAACACAGATGATATGGTTAATAAAACAAAGAAACAAATTAACTCTACAATGGAAGATAAAAGAAGGATCTATTAGCTATTCTAATTCAAATATTGTGCAGCATTTCCATTGGGCTTCATCAAATCCTTCTTGATGGGACTCTCCTACAACTGTCTTACAAAAAGTCTGTTGGAAAATGTGTGATTTGTGTAGCATTTCAGTTTTTTAAATAAACAGATTTTATAACATTTTACTTGTTATAAAAGTTGGCCTGTCCTGAAGTCCTCTCACTTTGTCCTGAAATGAACAAAGCATACTGAGCAGGGGGCATGAGAGTTACAAGTCAGTGCCCAGCAGGACACCTAACACAGAAAGAGCTTTTGGGGAAGGGAATTCATCTGCTCAGACCCACTGACATGGATAGAAAGGTTATGAAAAAAAAAATAACGATTGCACAATCACTAGTTTTGGGTCATTGAGAGAAAATAATGTGAAATAATGTGTATATATATTTTTTTTTTATTATTATTATTATTTTTTTTTTTTTTTTACTTATTATTTTACAATTAGCCATTAAACCACCACATTTTATATTATCATATGTTGCAATTGCACATTTTCAGATTGTGTGTAAAAACCATTCCTTGTGCCCAGTTCCTCTTTCATGAATATGGAAAGCATATTTGTGTTCTCATAAAAACATGTTTTATCTTTGACCTTATCATATTTAGCAAACTCTAAATATAAAAAATAATACGGCTTCTAGAGTAAGAATAGTTTTCATATATGGTTTTACCAAAACCAAATTTTCTCTCAAACTAAAACACACACTAATACACACAGATACGGTGGCCATTAGAGGCAGCAGGGGAGATCATTAGAGAAAGCAAGGTCTCTCCGTTCTCTTCTGCCAGCAGAGTGTGAAGAGCAAGGCAGCAGGTGTCCGTGCTGATTGGACCTTAACAAAAATCACCACCAAGCTTAGCTGATGCTCTGACTTCTGATCATTATCCACACCTGCTTTCTGCCCTGAATAAACTTTTCACCACAAAACCTTTCAATTACTCAATGAAAAGATAGCTGTTATGAACTTCACTGCAGTAAAAACATGTTCTGTACTTAAAAATAACAGAACATTGGAGGACAATGGACACGTGCCCAGCATTAACCCACCACCTTCTTAATGGTCAATTTGTAAAATTAGATTAGACTCTGCAGATCTCTGATGGCAGCAATATTTCTGTTTCACCTTTACTACAGCTCCACTAGCAGGGTTTATCATTGTTTCTGTTAGATATGAATTATTATTTCATTTCTTCTGTGAGGCCCCTTTTCTTATCAGCTTTTAACTGAACACAAGATTGGAAAGAAACCTTTCTTACCTATAAGTCCGTAAAGATCCTTGATGTTCTGCTAGGAAGTCTTGCATGACCTAGAAGAGTTGAAATACCATTTAAAATAATATTTATGGTTTACAATCCCTTTTTTGTTTTACAAACAAATAATAAGAACTGAATTTAAATATGATTGAAATATTTCAAGTCTGTGTTTTTTTAATGTTGATCAGTGGAACTTATAATTCATGACAAGCAGAAATCCAGAATCTCAGATTAATATAATATTTAATTTTGAGTTTGAAGAAATAACGTATACACAGTATAATGTTAATATAGTTCATATGAGTTAATATAAAGTTAATATAAACTTATGCACTGTTTAGATGTACATTCATATTCATTTAGAACTTCTTTTGTGTTAAAACATAAAATAAAATGCCATAAAGTATTTTTGTTGTTTTCTAAATACTTTATGTTTTTCAGGAACAAGAAGAAATCATATAAAAACACATACAGTATGATTCCTTTATCTACTGAAACTCATTTACTGTCAAATTATATGTCATTTTGTATACATTTGAACCAAAACCTTATATCTCCAAAACAGTAAATATACAAGGACAAGGAAAAAGGAAAAAGCATGCTTACCTTTTAACATCCTAGAATTTATATGTACAATTTGGCAATTTTTATTGATTAATTCATTATGAAAATTCATTGTATGTTCATTGTATTGAAATTGTATATGCCAAGCTCTTGATTTACAGTCATTATATATTTTATATATTTAAATTTTCCAACTCTATCTTTGTATGAATGTTTCAGCTCTCAATCAGAGTGATATTTCTATTCATGCTCTATTAAGTTTCCCTTTTCCCTTAATTTTTGAACTAAATTTTGAATTACAAACAGCTCATTATCCTTGATTCAGTCCTGACTGTACTAACTGGACAAAAGATGGAGGAGGCAAACTGGAATACGATCTGAATCTGAAAGGAAGCAGAGGTTTTCCCCTGACAACTACATGGGTCACTCTCACAAAAGATCCTCAAAGCATATTTGTACATATTTGTGTGTAATAATCATGCATCATGCTATACCAGTGACAGAACTTTTGCAAGACTCCTGTGTACATGCTCTGAACCACAGCAACTTCAATTTGAGTCATCAGGCAAATGCTGTAAAAGTTTAGTGCATCTCAAAAAACAAAATATCAATAAAAAGTCCATTCATTGTCAAAATTTTATTCAAAAAGATTAACTGTGATTTTAAATTCATTTAATGTAAAATTACTTTTCAAGCCCTTTTTGTTCTACTTACCCAGTATGGTTTATAGCTCAAAATCAGAAATCAGAACATCAGAAATCCAGAATTGAATTTGAAAATATTATCAGACAGTATTGACATTAAAACAAGTAGTCATGAAACATATAAATTTAAAGGTAATGAATATGAAATACTCTACAGTTTGCCTTTTTTAATAATTGTGTCTTAAATATTGTGTTATAATAATTGTGACCATAAAACCTTTTCACAATATTCTATTTTTATATACACTAGTATAGTTTTGTAGATAAACGATGTTCAGTATGACATATATATTTTTCTATTTGTTTTAAAACCTAATTCTTGTTGTCTCAATGTGTCCATATTCTGTCTCTTGTGACAGATATTCATCTTTTTTATTTTGGTATCATTTTTGAATAATAATCTCAAACGTTTGCTTAAAATGGGGCGTAATAGCTGTCAACAAGAAAAAAACAAGAATACTTTATTTTTTTATTTAATGATATCTTACACCTTTTACCAGAAGAAACACACTGACAGCAATGTAAGCACCTTTTGAGAGGTGTTCCTGCAAACTAAAACAAAATACCTCTACAAAGCGCAGAAGTTTGCCGGTAGAAGCCTCAAATCCTTTCTTCGCACCTTCACTCTTCCGTAACTGACACTCAAGCAAAGCAATCCTTTTCTTCACTTCTTGCTCCTCCTATAGGAATGTAAATTACAATAAGATCTTACCAACCTATTACCAAAATGTATTAATACTCCTAAGAGCGTAATAAATATCAACAGTGGTTTTATAGTGCTTTGTGTCTTGCTAGGAACAGATAAAGTGAAAATCTCTAATTATCTAATATTATTTTCTTCTTCAATGGAATCAGGACATTCAAATTGATATGTTAGGGGCCCATCTGAGATGGACTGTGTTTGGGCCCTTCAGTGACCGGAAATTTACCTTTCAGTGAATTAAGAAAATTGTTTTATGTAATGGATGATAGTTTCATATATATAGTAAAGGGAAAAGGTCCTCCTATGACCTGTGAGGTTGCTAGCCAGAAATTTCAAAAATAACTTCATCAGCCCACGTCACCCCGCAAGATCACGTTAAAGCCTTCACTGCACATCAGCCCAGTTACTGAATAATACAAAGCAAACAGTGACCTACTTTCAGCAGTACAGGGTGGAGAGAAAACCTGAGCTGGATCTGAGCAGGGAGTTGGACTGAGAAGAATGGTCTCAATGTCTTTACTTCAGTGGATGGGAGGTTATCTTTTCTAGTGAATACCTTGGACTGGCCAAGCCTTTCATTTCTCTGAGACTTCATCTCTGCTATCTCTTCCTCCAGGAGGTGGATGACCTCTTCATAGTCCATTTCCATTCCCCGCACCTGCTTCTGAGCAGCCTCAGCCAGCTGGATCTGTGTCTGCAGGGCCTTGCTCTCATCCACCGCAGCTTTTGCTTCCTGCAGCAGCACAGTCAGAGTTAGAGAAACCCTGATGAGAACGCACATACTGTATAGCAGTACAGTGCTGAGTAGCTCTTCCTCCCCACCCCACCCCACCCCACCCAAGCATAGCAAACTTAGTGTACTGTAAGAATGCTTACAGCATGACCAAGCACTGTTTCAGATCAGCTTCAGCTCAGTCCCCTTTTGTCATTGTGTGTATGGGCTTACATTTTTTGGCCTGCAAAAACATGCTTTCTTAAAGCCCATTTAACCTATAGAGGAGAAACAAAGTGGGTGTAGACAGGCATGGAAAGGAACCACACCTGAAAAACAAGCTGTTGCATATTGTGGAGTGTGAAATAGACCTGGGCGTAAATGAAAAGCACAGTTGCATTGCATTCTTTTCACAACAGCATCAGTCAACAGATGCCAAAGAAAGGGAATGCAAACAGGTCAGAGTAATTATGAAGAACAAAAGTATCACAAGTCTTAAAAATGCACAGGTGACACCATAGCTTTGACTCATTTTACTTCCAAAAGCAAATTTTTGGGAAAGTCATACACATGGGCACATGAAGTGTGCCTACCTTTGACAAATGGGTGCAAATAATGCCTTTGCATCAAGTTACATACAAGTTACTGTGGAATGATGATCAAACAATTTGTACCATTTTAGTACAATTCTAAGGAGTTTGTGCAGACATGGTACACGACCAAGTGAGACTTTCCATCCAAGAGTTGAAAGGTTATATGCATGTGAGAGGAGGGCTCCACTGAAGGCCAGGGGGAGGTGTCACACTATACCAGCACCTAATTGAGCGTAATCACCCACAGCTGTGGAGAGGGCTATATAAGTCATTTATAAGTCTATATAAGTCTATGCAAGTCTGCCTTTCATTTTCCTCTCTGCAAAGGGGTGAAAGTGTGGGGGCTTCCCTTTACCTGTCTTTCTTACCCCTTATCCTCCAATAGCAAAGGGGAACCACCTAAAATCACCAAAAACTGCTTTCCCTTAAGCCAAGGGTGTCCAGTCTTATTCACAAAGGGCCGGTGTGGCTGCAGGTTTTCATTACAGCCAAATGGATCAGTTGTTTGAAAACTGGCCCGTTGATTAAATAAGTGAGATCAGGTGTCACAAGTGGTTGTTTAGAATGAAAACCTGCAGCCACATCGGCCCTTTGCAGATAAGACTGGACACCCCTGCCTTAAGCCATTTCATCTTTTATTTTGTGAAGCATTTTCTGTTTGCTTTTTCCCCAGTTACTTGGGGCAACCAGCCTTCCCCATGATGTTCCTTTGTTATCACATTCCTATGTTCCACTGGTGTTCCCCACAATATAACTGCACCAGTGGTGCAATGGCAGAGCGTAAGTCAGCACCCTGATTAGAATCCCAAGATCTCCACTGCTCTGCATTTGGTTTCTACCCCCAACACAGCCTGGGTTCAAACCCCTCTGAGTGACCTACCACTATTTACAATGTAGCTACATGTGGTTAGTGTGGCACAATAGATAACCCCACCAGTGAACCATCATACCATGTGGGAGACTGGGATTCGCTTCCCAGTCTGGGCAACTATGCTATGAGTCTTTGGGCACTACTCTGTCCTAACACTATCCTGACCCACATCTGTAATATGAGTAACCTTGTAAGTCACTGTGGTTAACACTGTGGTTAAATGCCATAAATGTAATGTAAATACTTGACATCATTAAACAATATAAGCAATTCATGTGCATAGGTGTCCATTTCGTGAACATGGAAATGAATTCTTCCACAAATTAATTACAACAAACTTACAGTAAAGCAATATTATCCCTTTAGCAGCTATTAGGACACTTGATGTCCCCGTATGTCACACATTTAGCCAAATAAACACTGAGATAAAAAAATGAATAAAAACCACAAGAAGAAGCTGTGTTCTCTGCTCCTGAGGTTCTGAGGTTCTGAGTTTTTATCTACAAACACTCCTGAACTAGGCACCACTGCCTTATATTGTGTCAGGCACCAATAACATGATTCAATACTATTCCTATAGCTGCATGTCCTTGCTGTTTTCCACACCACTCATGAAATTTGAAATAACTACCATCCAGACAGCGATACATAACCCCAACTTATTAGAGCATTTATTCCTAAGACTATAATTCTGACTTTGAAAATCTGCCCAAGAATAAGGCTCTTTTTTTCTTTCTTTTTAAGCAGACATGAAAATGGATGCTCTAACAATGTCCCTTTCTGACACCTAATTATGTAAAACAACTTTAAAACCATTCTAGAAAATTATTTCGGTGAATGCACAGCACAACGTGTGTTAATTTCATTATAAGGACAAGGCTTTGAGTACAGATAAAGCAATAAAGAGATTTTTGGATGATGTGAACTATAATGTAATTTTAGAAGAATTAAGAGATGAATCATCTTTTAGACCTACGTAAAACCCAGAACCAGATCTTTCATCACAGCCGCGTCTGTGAAAACATAAATTCTAAATTAAATACTGCTTCAAGTTTCAAAGGTTCAGACTGCACAATATAATCAGGCTATGTACAAAAGTCTGATTATATAATCAGCAAGATATTGTAAAGAGCTGGTATGGCAGGAGAAAATGGACCAGTATTCAGAGGATGTTGATGGCATACATTTTGTGCATGGCCTCCACTAAGTCCAGCATGTTATTCACAGCTGTAAATGATCATTTACATCAAAAGTACTTGCGTGTACTACTGTGTACGCAAGCTACACATTACAGGAAAAGACTCAAAGACACCTCATCTCTATTCCACGTGACCAGGCACACCTCACACGGGTCACGGCACCCCCTCACACCTTTCAGTGCGCCATGCCTGCGCTACACTGTGTGGACGGCCCTATCGCCTGCACACTCATCTCCAAAGGGAAGGCTTAAAAGCCTGCTGCTCCTCCGATGTGCAGCCAGTCTGCCTACCTGTTAGTCTAATGGCACATAGCACGGCAAGAGTGGGTGGGGGGTGAAGAGAGCAGAACGGATTCAGAGAGGCAGATCCGGGCTTGAAAGAAGCATGGGCTTAAAAAATCCTCGGTTCCACAACGCTGGCTTTCAGCACTCTCGCTTGGCTGCTGTTGCTCTGAACTCAGTAAGTAATGGAGCTCAGTGTGGTGCTGACACCACGAATCAGAGCTACCATGTAGCACATGAAGGGAGAGCAGAAAGAGGTGGCCTAGACCCTATTACCAGATGAGGAGATGCCAAATGGTTCCAACAACGCAGATAAAAAACAGCCAAATTCCAGGGATCTTAGCTGATCCAAAGTTGTTGTTTTTTTTTCTGAAAAACATGAACTGCTATGGTCATTTCATTATGATTTGCCACAAGCTGAATCATTAGACCTACACTTAGAGAAATGTCAGGAAAAGATGGAAAAGCTACATGTCAGTTATATACTGAAGGATTCTGCACACCAGCCAAGAAGTTCTAGCAGCAGAAGAAGAGCCAGAAGGAGGATGCCAAGGAACGTTCTATATGTGAGTTCAGTTTCAAATTTAGTGTAAGTTCAAGTCTACATTTACACTTAAGGAATTTCATGGATGCTCGTATCCAGAGAAACATGCCGGTACTCAAAGTCCAAGACCAAGTGTGGGTAGTGATGTATAGCAGGATGTTCTCAAACCCCTGCCACATGTCAGCTATTGTTGGTTCTGTTGTCTTGTTCCAGGTTTAATTTAAAGCAACCTTCATTCATTCATTAAGAGCAAGGCCTTTAGTTCAGGCATAAAATGTAGACAGTGTAATATACTGTATAAAATATGTGTTTTGTACTTCTCTTCACCCACAAGACACATTTTCTTCATACACGTTTAGAAAGAACTTCGCTATTTCCAATACCTAACAATACTTAACATTCATTAAGATGTTCATCATAATAAATGACATTTTGTTCTTGAATTTTTGGCTTTATGTAACAGCCACTTCTGAGGCTCTGTGATAGAACCCATAGTGCTACTGTAAGTAGAGCCCATTTTTATGACTCAGAACAGAACTATTTCCACACAAGCTCCCATCTCTACTGTGCCCTAAATACTCCAACTCCCACATATGGTGGGTGGATCATGTCTCCTGAACCCAATGTGACTTTATGTTATTATATATGGTGTGTAAACCATCTTAGGCAGTCTTCCAGTGTTCCCTACAAAACAGATTAAATGAATTACAATAAACTTAACAGTTACTGATATGTTATTTAGGATGGGATGCTGACACCGGCCTACAGATTTGTTCAGATCCATCTGAAAGAAAGACTAAATAAACTGTTGAAGGGTAACTATAAATACTGGGCTTCTAGATTTGAAATGGTTAAGCATTCACATATAAAATCACAATATATAATATTTAATTATTTATACATTTATTATAATGTTTTTGTTCAAATAAATGCTTACTGAAAAACAGTGTGTTTAGCCCAGTACTGCATATAAACCTGTAAATGGTATATAATATATACAGTACAGTATAGGGTATGAGTGGGCAGCAAAAGACAGAAAAACACACTACAACTACAGCATGTTTGGTCACCGCAAAAAATTCACTGCAGAGATCACCTGTAGAGCACCAAGGTGGTTGTACACAAGAATATGAGTATATCTAGAGCTCCCCCTAAGGGCACATCTAAAACTGTGCAGCACAAATGCAATTATGAAATAATCCTAAGCTCTAAGAACAAACTCACCTGTTTGACTTTAGTCAGCTCTTGCTGCATCTGATGACAAAGGCTTTCAGATTCAGCCAGCTTATCCTGTTGTACAAGAGATTTCATGAGTGAATAACGTGGTAAACATAAATAAAGTAAAATAAAATAATGTGTTTTGAGTAAATACTTTAAATAAAATTTTATATAAAAAAAGCAGCACAAACTACAATTATGTGTCTTACCTGTAGTCTCTTTATCTCTCTTAAGGCTTCAATGTGATCTTTTCTTAATCTCTCCATCTCGTCAAGGTCATCAGAGTCAGATGTTGATGCCTAAGGGATCACCAAATGATCACAGAATCACACTTGGAAGTCATTCAGGATTCAAGACTCAAGAGTTCTGTTATATATAAGTTGTTTAAATGGCTGCTTAAGCAATATTATAACAATATTGTATTATGAAATAATTATATAGATGACAGCTCTTACCAGAGGGTTTGAAGAGGAGTCAGTGAGATCATCAGATGTGAATCTGGCTACTTCTTGTTCCAACTTTGACCCATCGGTCAGCTTGAAGAGTTCTTTTGTCAAAGTCTCAAAATCTGTGTTTGACAAAAACATGAATGGTACACATTAATATGTACTGCCCTCTGCATTTGCATTTTGCCATTTATACTTGATTTAGTGTTGTGGGCAGCAGAGTGATTCTCTGACCAGGCCAAAAGACTATGCTATAAATGTGCTTTAGACTGCTATAAATGACTGAATTTGTAAGTTACTCATGAAAGTAAATTTCTTTCTTTCTAATACAATTATGTAATGTATTATTAAACATGATGCAGATAGTAAGAAATGGCGTCATATTCATGAAATGTATTGATCAGGTATTGGTTAATGTTCAGGTTATCAATGTCCTTAACTAAAAGTTAAGATGTGCTGTTCATATACATGTGCAATATGCAAACAAACCTACAATACACTAAAGGGCTGGCCAGTGATGTTCTTAATCATCTGTCCAGACACTACTCACAAGTCTTTCACTTGTAGGCCAATTGCAAGGGGCTGTATGTAAGGTCTTTAAGGGCCCAAATTCCCATAATTCACTTTCAAACGTTTTTTTTCTTTCTTTGCTTTCATACTAGTTTCAAAGCCGTTACTGAATAATACATCATCAGATTAATTACTGTATAATAAACTGCAGTTTAGACATATAATGAAGTGAACTGTAGTTTGAGGACATTATCAGGAACAAATCAATACTTTATCCCAAGCTACACAAAGACAAGTGCCTGACTCATCACTGGACAAAGTATATTAGATATGAAGTTTGCTCACCTCCATAGGCCACTGTCCCTCCAGGGTCCACACGGAGCCTCTCTCTCAGGGTCTGGAGCTGAGACTCAGTTGGCTTTAACCCCAGCACCTCTAGAGCCTGTGGACAAAACCAGTTTCCTCTTAGAAAGTACAGTGCCCTCTCACCCACAGTATATCCCCCCTCCCTCTCTCTCTCTCTCTCTCTCTCTCTCTCTCTCTCTCTCTCTCTATCCTGCTAATGCCACACACATTTAATATTTTCAACATGCAATCTTTGTTCTACAACAGCTCTTATGTAAGAGCTATTTGAATGAGTATTTTGTGAAATATCAACTGCTATATGAAAGTCTGCTGAATAAATCATAGTAAAACACGCCTTTATCTCACAGCATCATATTAGCAGGAAATTCCCAAGCCTGGCATGACTGCACAGGCTGGGGCAGCAACACAATCCCTATCGATTTTCCCATTATAGTGCAGGAGGGGCCAACCGTGCCAGAACCTTTCCACCACATGATAGCACAACATTATCGGCTCAATGGAATGAGTGGGACAATGGTAATGGATCGCTAAAGCCTGCTGGGCGAGTCACCAAGGCTGACAGTTCAGAGAGGGCATAGGGAAGGGAGGCCAATGGAAGGGAACAGGGGGCAGAATGCAGGGACAAACCTGCTCAAGTCTCTCCAGTTTGACTCGGGAGCTAGAGCTGAGTGATGGTGGTCTTGACTGAACAGCCACAGGAGTGGTGCTTGGCTTACAGGCAGCACTGGCATCTGGACACAAAGACAGAAAAGAAAATTAATGATTGATACCAGAACCTGTTTAAAGGTGCAATTTGTTTGGACTAAAAAAACCCTTCTGAACTGAAAATTTTGGATTATGTTTTATTGTTTGTTTTTTTTTGTTTGTTTTTTGTTGTTTTTAAATGTGCTTATTAGCCTCCAAGTGGTAAGATTAGCTATTTGCATTATTATTTGTGTGATTTTTTTTCTATAAAAAGAAAAATCAAGAAAAAAAACCCAAAAACACACGTGTCCTACAATCTGAAGAAAATAACAACTTTAATTTGCAAAATCCAATTTAAGGCATAAGACTTTTTATGGGTGTGTAAGAATCTTGTGATACCTCTATTTGCAGCTTTTACTGCACTAAAGAAAAAAGTCTTTTTTAAAGTTAAACAATTAAACAGATTGTCAAGAGTCAATATCTCATACAATCTCATACAGGACAAATAATATTGGATCAATAAAACAAATAAAATACTTGCAATTACCTGAGAAAATGAAATCATCCACAGCAAGACTTTTTGTGCACACATTTTAGCTTGACTTACTAAGCACTGAACAAACTGCACTCTTAAGGCTCAAATGAAAAAGGAGGAGACGTGTTTGTGAACTCCCCTTCTAATAAATGCATAAATGCACACTCTTGGACATAGTTATAGTGTTATAGTTTGTCTAGTAGGCCGTGTAGAGAAGTACTGCCAATAGAACAGGACTCTTTGCATCAGACAAACATAAACCTACTGGCACCATGCCTAATCCAGGCATGGGCCAGAGAGATATAAAGGCCCTCGGCACTGAACTTTGGAGCAGTGGAAATGTGCTCTCTTGAATAACGTTCAGATGATTTGGGGATGAGGTGAAGTGATGATCATCCAACATGCTAATACTCTTATTGCTGAATGTAATCAAATCTTCAGCAATACTTCAAAATCTAGTAGAAAGTCTTCCCTGGACAGTAGAGACAGAATAAACTCTTTTTAATACATGATTTCTGAAGAAACAATCAATCAGCATGTGTGATGGGTATTCATTTTTGTTCCTGTTAGATATTTGAAACAGCTTCTTTCTTATACAATACAGTAATATTCATATATTTTCTCTTTTTTCACTCAAGACCACCCATACACACCCCTACATACTGTCAAACACTGCTTATAGGACATTCTCCTAGAAGAAATGTAGGACCATGGTTGTAAAATGGCAAAAGATCACTTGTCACTAATCAAGATTCTACAGCATTTCTTCAATTTATACAGTGTATTTGACTAAACTTTAATGACAAACTCATGTTCTGAACCTCTTATTAGTCTAGCACTTATTAGAGAACAGCAAAGAAGATTCTACATGATTGTCTATTTTGTCAACTTACTCTGTTTCAAGTTTAAAAAACAAAAGCTATGTCATATGGTCCTTTACAACACAGATAGAACTTGAACTCAATAGACATCCGTCTATTTTAGCCTCATCCTGGAGGCATTTGTGTAATAATATCCATTTTCATTTGCTCATATTGAAAATGTGGTATCCTGCTGGCAGGATTATCTTCAATAATAAACAATGTAACATCTCATCAGCCCATTCTGAATGTTTGCTGTAGTGAGCAGGTAATCCAGGTTATGATAGAACAATGTTTTTCATCCCATAATATCAGATTTACTGAATTACTTCCTGATACGCTGCTATTCCACAACATCAGTAGGCAGAACTGAACTGTACAGTTGGTCCTCCGATAGCAGGACAAAACATAACATAGACTTACAGTACACACACACACACACACACACACACACACACACACACACACACACATATATATATATATATATATATATAGATTGCCGTATCAGAAACGGCAGGCTCTCAGGAGTAGTGATGGACGGAGATCTGGCTTACTGGTACTGCTCGTACCTCCAGCAGCGAGAAATTCAAAAGCAAAACAAAGTTTTACACTTATGTTTATGTGGTCTGGTGCGAGCAGGCAGACTTAATCCAATTAAAGGTCATATTTATGCTCATTTCCTGGAAACCTTTTTTTATATGTCGGAAAAAAATTATACAGTGGTCACATGCAAACAAAGTAAAGCACAGTCAGCAGCTATTCAAATATTTATTTATAAAGCTATTTAAACTTTTTAAATGAAAATGGAAGTTTTGGTACATAAAATTACACAAATGTTAAAAGTGGAAGTGTACTTTTTTATGAGATCATGTGCATTTTCCTTTTTAAGGGGGTTCTGTCATGTATCTTCATATTGGTCAGCTTCAGCTTTTAAATGTGCTTTAGAAATGAACATAATTAAACTGAAATGAATTGAATTTAATAAGTGAGCAAAAAGTATGACATGGACCTTTTAAACAAGTGATATGAGTTTCTTTTGCATAATGTATTAGTTTGTGTGCTTGTATCATCTGGATTTTTACATTGGCATTCAAAGTTTGAATAGCTAGGTGAGTAAAAGATGATTAGATTTCCAAAAGACAAAGTTAATGATGAACCATTTGTAGCAAGAATAATTTCTGTGCCCTGAGAGATTGCTGATCTGTCTCGCATGCACTGCACATTTGACGTCTATCCACAGATTTGTTATGATGTACAGAGAGGACTGTAGTGGTCATGGCTTATGCCTCTTGCAGTAGTGCAAGGTATGTTTTGGATCATTGTCCTGCTGTAGAAATCACTGTACAGTAGAACAATGCAACACCACTATATAGCCTTCGTCTGCTTTATGATAGTGAATTATTTTAATTTTCAAAAACTAAACACCTGCATAATGTCATAATTCACAGACATATTGCAATTGAATTTGCATTTGACCCAACCCAATGATGAGAGAGAACAACTATATCCTGATAGACTAATTAAAGTTGTAAGACTTGGAACCCTGCGGGTCTCCCCAAATGTTTGGTACTTTTATCATTTTGCTCTGATTGATATACAAAATACAAATTCTTGCCCTCAGTGATCAAACGGGTTGTTTGTCCTGTGTTGGATGGATTTGTGTTCTACCTGTGCCATTTGACAGGAAGGCAATGTCTCACCCCAGAGCTAGATAAATCTTGGGAATAAGCCCCGCAGGTGGAGGTAGGCCAGTGGGTCTGGGCTGGGGGGGCATGTTGGGTAGGGGCTGCAGGGAGATGGGGCTGTGAGGGCCACTGCTGGAACCAGAGGAAGATCGCCTCCTGATAAACGCTATCTCCACTGTAGGGTCTGGTCTGTGTGAACAGTCACAATTCAATCAACTTTGAACACCTTTGTAAAGCAGCTTTAATCTGAAGTAACATATTAGACACATATTTACATTAGACAGATGCTACAGCAGCTTTGCAGCTTTAGATCAGCACCTTGAAGAAATATCTGACCTGAGCTTTGTTCGTGTTAGTATACTTCTGGCTTCCTCGTGTGTGACTCCAATAAAGGACTCTTTATTGATAGATATTAGCTGATTCCAACCTTTAGTCTTCCGGGCCCCAAAGTCACATAATAAATAAATAAATAAATAAATAAATAAATTAAAAAAAAAAAAAAAAAAATATATATATATATATATATATATATATATATATATATATATATATATATATATATATATATATATTAAATAAAATTCTGTGTATAAATCCATACAGTATCTTTATAAATGCATAATTTGAGTAAATCTCAAAAAACACAAATTAAACACATATTATATTAATTACCATTATAACATTGACAATAATTCTAGAGATTCACCCTTGGCAATCCCTCCATGCGCCACTATTTCTGAATGAAGACCATTGGCCCTCACAGCACGGTTTGCACCACCTTGATGACAAGGCCTAGTTCTGTTCCCCTTGGCAAACACATATCAACTGAACTGCGGCAGTCACTGGAGAAGGAGAGGCAAAATAGTAAAGACTGACAGTGTGACAGGTATAATCACTTGCTAGGTGATTAATGCATTCTTTTCTGAATGACCTGAACTAATCTTTCATAGGATTTTCTGCTCAGGCTAAGCACCTGACACTGCAGGAGCACAGCTCTGCAAACTGTGACTTTAATGGGCTATTCAAAAAACTCTGGACACATTTCAGCACCTTATCAGACATCGGATTACATTTAAAAGGCTATTATTTATGAATACAAATCTGTAATATTCAAAAAACATCAATTAAGCATCAATCACTGTCCTCAAAACGTGAATTTATTGTATGTCTTTTTTTTTTTTAAGCAATTTGACTTTTGACCAAGTAGTGACTTTGGACCATTTAAATTCTGTAGTTGTTCTTTCTACTGTGTCAGAATTGGAGCATGTAGACTTAAATATTTGTACTTTGACGTCCGTTCCTCTTCATATAAAGTTGCCATTCTGGAGATACAGTGACAGCATGTTAAATGTAAGCAAATCAAAAGTCTCATTGATTCCTCAATTTATGCAAGTGTTTTCTGTGACTTACCTGCAGACCTGTGGAGTTATGGAAGCTGTGCTGCAGTCCTTAGGGCTCAAGATTTGAGGGCTTGTTGATCTTGAAGATGAGGATGATGAAGCAGTGTCAGTTAGTTTACCTGAAAATTACATAGAGAGAGATTGCAGTAACAAATTGTTTCTGTTGTAATAAAAATCCCATCTCCTTCAAAATGGAAACCTGAGAGGGGGTGTTAACAGGAGGGGATGGAGGATGGGAAATCGGGTAGAATCAACTAGCAACCCACAACCCACACCACAACACAACTGGACTTGGTGCAATATACAGTTCAAAGTGCAGTCATTATAATAATGTGCAATACCCCCTCCTACTGGACTCTTTTTGTGCGCACTATTTATATATTATATATTCTTTATATTTATATAGTGTTTCTTTACTAAATTATTAACTTTTTCACCCTTTCAGTACTGTACTTATGATGCAGCTGAACCTTCATTTGGAGTGGGAACCCCAAAGTGAGGGATCACAAAGTTCTATCCTATCAGATCCTAAAATATTGTGTATTAACTGCTAAAACTGACAGCCACTAAAACCATCAAACAGTCGGCTATTTTTTTCCAAGGATGTATAATTTGGCATAGGTTAGATAAGGTTGCCTCCAGGGGATTTAAGTGACTGTGTAGGCTGGGTATGTCAGAAGAAGGGCTTTGGATTCCTGCACTGTAAAAGGCTGGTAATCAGCACATGAAGCTAGACTGAATCAAGCACTAACTCTGTTCTCTGGTTTATCTCATTTAATACAATATCATCTCTGTTTAAATGTCTGTTCTAAGACAATTTGACAAATGCTTTTAAACTATGATTTTAGGACTGATGTTAGTTTTTATGAACTCTTCTAAATGTTCTGATTGTGTTATGGAAAATACCTGTGGAGAGAGGAGTAGGTGATGTCCTGCCAGTTCCTGAGGTTGTATTGCTGTTGGAGCCATATTTCTCCATGAGTTCGGCAAACTCTTTTCTGGCACCACACACACACACACACACACACACACACACACACACACACACACACACACACACACACACACACACACACACACACACACACACAATCTTCACAGATGCATCACAATCGGTACATTTTCATGATGGTCATAAAATTTTAATATGTTTCAGCATGAGAGACACAATGTTTGCTAGAGACTAGAGATTGTCAGGACCTTTGACTTTTTTTCCTAAATGTAAACATGCATATAGACCCACTGTGCTTGCATTTAACCCATGTACATGTGCACACTAGTGAATCCACACACTAGGGGGCAGTGAGCACATGTGCCCAGAGTGATGGACAGTCCTATCCATGGCACTTGTGGAACATCTGAGGATTCAAGTGCCTTGTTCTGTCAGTTCAGAGAATTGAACCAACAACCATTCAGTGACAAGGCTGGTTCCCTAACCAGCAGGTAACAGATGCCCCAGTACAATGATACTGAATAATAGCAAGGCTACTCCAGTGGAAGTACTAATACAGGAAGATGGTTTCTGTGGATAAGTAGAAATATTTGTGATTTCCATTATGAAAACTAGTACTAACTAGGTCTAAAGCGATAGCACTACGATCCAAGCATTGTACATTAGAATCCTGGCTGTTTGCCATTGGCAGCCAAAGTTTGAGAGAGTTAAAATGGCTATGTCCCCTCTAGGTGGGTAGATGGCACATCACACCCAGTGCATGGCTGGTTGGCACAGGCATCTGATAGCCAATGTATCAGAGCTGGGAACCTGACACTTTCCTCCGAGTGTGTCAGCTACCCAGCAATAATACAATGGGGCAGTTTGAAAAGAGACACTGGGTGGCTTCACATGCATTGGAGGAAGCACATACTTGTCTTCAATGTCCTAGTGTCAGGTGCATTGTATGTGGTAGTCCTAAATGGGGTTGGGTACTTGGAACAGCTAAAGCTTGAGGGGGATTTATTCACTACTTGATGACAGTCTGTGCCTCTATATACATATGTGTGTGTGTGCATGTATTTGTGTGTGTGTGTGGGGGGGGGGGGTGATTGGGGAGTAAGTAGATCCTACTTATTGTCATTGTCATGCAAAAAGCTTCTGAACCTTCTAAATCTTTTAGTGTCTACATTATTTCTTTGTCATTCCATTTATCACTTTTGTCATTTTTTTCATAATTTAATTTCAGATCATGATGAATGACCCAACAGAAATTGTTGAAAATGCGAAAATGTACTTTTATTCATCCTGTATAGATTTTGGAGACACAGAGGGGTTGTGTGCAACATTTTGTGAGCCATTTTTCACTCTAACTTCAAAACACATACAAGACTGAATTAATCATTCCACTAATTAGAATCCACTGATTTGTTAATTGTTAGCCAGTGCTTGATACTGTAGTGCCAATTAAAAGCAACTGCTTCATTACTAATTACACAGAGGCTAAGATGCATTTAATTAGATTACTCTCTTAATCATAGATCAATAGGTCTCCTAAAGTAAAGAGTAAACTTAATAGTTTCAAAATGAACACCTGAACTAACCTGAATGATGAAAAGCAAACACATACCCACACTCACACAAACACACACACACACACACACACACACACACACACACACACACACACACACACACACACACACACACACGCACACACACACACACCAGCTTACAGTAATCTACAAGCAAGTGTACTGCTACATACTTAAAACTAAGCTTTTGATGAACAGTTGTCCATTAGCAGGGACGGTAATCCTCTGAGGGTGGCCCCCTGTTCTGACTCTACAGGTTCAAACCAGGTTGTTTCTGATCGACTGGTGGCCCTAATACGTCAACATGGATCCAGCTCTAGGTGAGTGTCTGCCATACAAAGTCCCAGAGACCAGCAAAATGCCAACTTGATTTATACTGAGACAGCCAGCCGATTCTGACAGCTGCTCTAGATAGCACCCTCCCTTTAACATATAGTGCTACAACAAACCTCTGTCTTCAAAGTCTCCTCATGAACATAAATGCATGGCTGTAGTAAGAAACTGACATTGTTAATTGTGACCTGGTGTTTAATGCAAAATTGATTGAACTTCAATGACAAATCAAATGTAAAGTGTAACGGCACTCCAGTTCCACACCTTGGACCAAGCGTGCCAATCAACTGCTAAAGACTTTAATGTACTTAGTGCATTAAGACTATTTTTAGACTTATATACAAATACAATCAAGAAGCTCATCTGTGCTCATCCACTAACTGGATTAGGTGGATGATGACAGCAATACTGTGTCTGACTATTCAACATTTCATGATCTAAAACAGGCCAGTTAATGTTATTGTTTTGATTTTATATTGTTGGCATTGGAACTGACCTCAAATTGTATTTATTAAAATTCATTTAAATCATTGCTAAGAATTAGTAAGGATAGATAAAATAGACTTAAAAAGAAAAAAGGGTTTCTTAAAATTACATTCACAGTATTGATTTAACAACATAGAATTTGCTGTGTACAGGAAAGGTCCTTCAGGACAACTGATAAAAGCCTACCAAAATATTTATAAAAACATGGTTCAACTGGTTTTTTTTTGTTCATCTTTAAACAACTGAGACTTGTTTAAATAAACACATAATTGCTTATATGAATTGTTTCAGTTGTATAGTTTTATGAAGGCAATTTTATAAACAACCTAGGTTTCAAGTAAGAGCTGTTTCAATTAAGATTAATAAATTAAAAGAAAAGAAAACATTAATTTCATAACTGAGGTTATGAAAGGTTGAGTTGTACCTGGACTCCTCATCTCGAGCTATCAGAAGAGACATGTGGTTCGTTGCTGATGCCATGCGCAGAATCTCCACTGCCCTGACAAAACACAGCAGAGGGATTTGATTTGCTACAGGCACATTATCCTCATTTATCATTGAATTGGATGACAGATTACAATGTAATTAATTAACGGTGACAAGATCAAAATATTTCATTTTATAATGTAATAATATGATTTGTATTTGCTGGACAGGACAAGGAAAAGAAGCAGAAGAACTGCTAATGTGATGTGGATTTTTAATTGTTTTTGGCTGAATGTCATAAAATTCTTTCCAGGGTTTTGTATGGTTTGTGTCATCACTCATCATAATGCATACCTCTCATTCGTAACACCCCCTAAATTCATGTTGTTGACATCCAAAATGAGGTCGCCAGCTCTAAGTCGTCCTGGCAAAAACACATTAGCATTATTCCTATGATTAGCGTAACAGAAAGACATCAGGGTTATGATGTAAGTGAGTGCCAGCCTACCATCCTGTGCAGCCACTCCACCAGGTAAGATTCGTTTAATGAAAATACCAAACTCTTCACCGCTTGGCTCTCTGTAACCTCCAATGATCTTCACCCCTGACAGATGGAAGCAAAAGGCCTGAAGTTAGTGATTATTTTCAGTCACTGCAACAATGGAATATACAAAAGAAAATTAAACACTACTGATACATAGAAAATATGCAGTGGAAAAAGGGGCCAAAATGGGTTCTTTGTAGCAGCACCATAGATGAACCACTACAGAGAATTTTTAAATAGATGATTCTTTTACACATTCATGTCCAACAACTCATTTTTCTAACATAATTAGACTTTTGGTTCTAGTTAAACAAATACATGTTCATGTCGATGTTTCTAGGCTACAGTTTGTTGGGACATTGCTTGAGACAAAGCTTGAATTGCAGTCAACCAGAATGGTGCCCATTTCTAGACCTGAAAGTTCAGATCCAAAACACATGCATCTAATATTCAGAATCCTCTGAGCTGAAGTGATAGGGTACTAATGTTGGACGATTATTTCTGGATCACTGCCAAGCTCAAACTCATGTTTAAGTGTTCCATCGTGACAGAGAATATGGATTCACTATGGCCATAGGCAATGTTTTTTTTTTTTTATGAAAATTATACAATGTGTATGTCAATAATGAGATCTAAAGTCACTGATAATAACTCTATACAAATAATTCAATAAATCAATAATAATAATAGGTCAAAAATTCAATCATTAAAATTGGTTTCAGGGTACAAGTCAACTTTTTTTCCATAATAAATTTTAGATTTTTTATTGTGTTGATAAAATAAGAGATTCCATAAGACTGAACTTAATATAATATGGAAAACTCACCTTTGGGCAACACTTACAAGAAGCATGAGATGTTATATGCTAGTTTATGCTGTTCCATGGTGTCCTAAAACCATATATCCATTGCATTTCAGAAACCAATTTAAGAGTATAACATAAACCCTGCAATGGAACTCACCAAGTCCTTTTCTGCAGTCGGTGAACTCCAGTCTCTGCACAGCACGGTTGATGCCATGGGGTCCCATGATGGTCCTGAAAAACAGCCATCAGTTATCTGTATGCAATCCAATAGAAAATATGCATCACAAAACCAAAAACAACAAATAGCCAACTTTATAACGTAGAGAGGTTGTTGCCTTTTGAACGAACGAACGAACAAACAAACGAATGAATGAATGAATCAATTAATCAATGAATGAATCAATGAATGAATCAATGAATGAATGGAGAAATAGTGATAGTAATCCAGAATCACTCTAAAATAAATACACTATTGAAAGTGATTAATGGAAGGAAGTAGGTTACTGCACTTAGGTTTATTTCATACACACTGCTATACATAGGTAACAACAGGCAAAAAAAAGCTATTATTGGGAAAGCGTGCCTTCAATCCAGTAAACAAGAGCCTGATCTCTGTTGAATATAATCCCCATAACAGACAGAAAGAAACACTATTCAAAAGCTCCACGCTTATCTAGGCCATTGACCACGGTGCTGAAATAGCTTTAGAAAACAAACTTCTGAAAACAGAATGCAAATATCAAACAGTGTTTAGTCCATCCAAATTTTATTCCAATCATTAGCTTTTTTTCCCTAAAACTACACTTATCGCAGGACAAAAGCACTGAATATACTTTTTTTCAGATGATCAGCACCAATTCCCACACTATGTCCAATACTCTTACTTGACCTGAGATGAAAATAGTCCAAATAATATTGAACATTATCCTGCAGGTGATGCCAGATATGGTAATATTATGTTAAAACACATACAAAACATTAACAAGAGCTGAGGAAAGCTGCCATTGACCTGCCAAACATGAATGGAGCTGATGAACACCAGTCACGTGAGTTCATGTAGAGGTCAGGAGGAAATGCCATAATACATAATAAAGGCAAGCTAAGACAAAGAGCAGTAATGGGATAGCCTGTAAGCAAAGAATGTGACCCTAATCAAATGAACATAAAGTGCAGCAACACCCCCAAACAAGCGGTGAACATGCCACTTTATTCTGTGTGTGCTGCTACAGGGATGAGGAAAGGTGAAAAGAGCAACAGGCAGAATGGCATGGTGGTAAGCCCTTTTAATCATCTGCCCTACAAATGAATTACAAACCACAGAGTAGACAGTATAAAGCATCTTCTGAGGTTGTTGATCATTGGATATAAGGCAACACTGGATAAAGAACATCTGAGGCATTTGAACTGATCACTTAATTCAGTCTAATCTGTCTTGCTTTCCACAAACCACATTAGGATACATGCTGAGGAGTGCACTGGAGCCATGCTGTGAGCCCATCTCGAACCTGTCCAACCAATTAAACCCTGGAAATCAACTTCCTGCAGACCTGTTACCATTCCAGAAGAGACTTGAGAACAACCTGTTCTCAGGGAATCATCCCCTCTTATCCAACATACTTCCAGGAAACAGACAGAAGACTGCAAATGCCTAGTTTCTGTGAATCTGAGTAAAGAAAACCTCAGATTCACAGAAAGTGGGTCCATAAATCCATGCTCAAACTGCACATCAGTGCTGCAAATCCCCTTCATCTGCATAAACACTGCTCACCTAAAGCTGTCAGTTCTCACTGTCACCTCATGTTTACAGACAATTCCAATTATGAGCACAAGAGCACAGCCTAAATATATGGCAGAAGCAGAATTAGATTGAATATTATTCACAGCTTCTCTAAATATGCAGTTTTTGTGCCTGAAAAAAAACAAGAACAGCCTACCAGTAAAGCAGGGATAGTCCGTCAAAGCGCTCTGCCTCCGCTGACTGTGGCAGCAGTGGCATTGCAGGTCCAAAAACAGCTGATGAAATATTATAAAGGCAACCTCATCATTGGGTCGGGGGAGATGACAGTTCAAATCAGGACGGTCTAAGATGACCGAGAGACAGCAATCTATCCAGACTGTTACAGACATGCGCCTACCTATCCACTAATCTCCCCTGATACCCAGCAGCAGTCACATGGTGTGCTTCACCTCTCCCTCCAGTGCCACTGATGAGGATGTTTCTCCCTCTGCAAGGGTAACAAAGCACCAAACACTAAACACCAGGACACCAGGGTGGCATGTGTTAAGACACTATTTAAAGGAGTATAATACACAAATCATTCTGAGACATTAGTTAAACAGGTTAGGAACATAATAAATGTAAAATAACATGTAAGAAATGTATTTAACAAACGGATAAAAATACTGACATTGAAATATCATGCAAACTGGCTGCAAATACAAAACAAATGCAATGTGAAATAAAGCCAAAATAAAAGTGATAATGCTATTCATTTGCTATCCACATGGTGGCACTGTTCCAGGAGCACAATAAGTAAGAAAGTGTCAAATCATACTATGTCGTGTGTGTGTGTGTGTGTGTGTGTGTGTGTGTGTGTGTGTGTGAGAGAGAGAGAGAGAGAGAGAGAGAGAGAGAGAGAGAGAGAGAGAGAATAGAATGTAAACGATGATAATTCAAAGGAAAAATAACTACATATTATACATTTAATGTACAATAAGTGTGGAAATATAAAAACAATGCAAACATCAGTTGAAAATACACATATATACACGTGTGTGTGTGTGTGTGTGTGTGTGTGTGTGTGTGTGTGTGTGTGTAATATGGAGAGTATATGGAAAGTCCAGTAGGAGGGGTATTGCACATTATTGCACTTGTTTAACTATAATTGCACACAGCCCAGCTGTGCTGTGGCGGTCAGGTAACTGGTTACTGGTTACAGGTTATTGGTTATGAACGGGTTATGAAATAATTAAATTGATGAATGAATTAAAAAATAAATTAAAGTAAACCTAGAAGATTAATTAAATTAATAAATGGAGGTGTACATACACTCGAGTGCGTCCGTTATCATCACTTTTTGGTATTCTATTTCCATTTCTATTCACTCCTCGCCTGGTGGGTCGGAACGACAGAGCGGCGCTGTTGTTGTTGGGGGGAGCGATGAGGCTGCAGGACCGCTGAGCGTGTTTTGCTGTACCAGCGGTCACTTACCGGTGAGACATTTCGAGACATTTTCAGACATTTTGGAGACACTGTTGGTTACATGGGTGAGGCTTTAATGCTCCGGAGCGGACAGAAGTGTGTAGAATGAGTTCGGTGTCCGGCAGTGTTATTAATGCAGTGTGTGTACTATCTATCAGTCAGTGTCCTCCACAGTATCTCTGACATGGTCTCTGTTCCAGTCTCTGTTTCAGTCTCTGTCTCAGTCTGAGTTTTAGTCTCAGTCCGAGTCTCTGACTGAGTTTCGGTCTCTGTCTGAGCTTTAGTCTCAGTCTCTGTCTGAGTTTTAGTCTCTGTCTGAGTTTTAGTCTCTGTCTGAGTTTTAGTCTCTGTCTGAGTTTTAGTCTGAGTCTGGGTTTTAGTCTGAGTCTGGGTTTTAGTCTGAGTCTGGGTTTTAGTCTCTGTCTGAGTTTTAGTCTCTGTCTGAGTTTTAGTCTCTGTCTGAGTTTTCGTCTCTGTCTGAGTTTTAGTCTGAGTCTTGAGTCTCTGTCTGAGTTTTAGTCTCAGTCTGAGTTTTAGTCTGAGTCTTGAGTCTCTGTCTGAGTTTTAGTCTCAGTCTGAGTTTTAGTCTGAGTCTCAGTCTCTGTCTAAGTTTTAGTCTCTGTCTGAGTCTCAGTCCGAGTTTCTGTCCCAGTCTCTGTGTGTGTCTGAGTCTCTGTGTGTGTCTGAGTCTCTGTGTGTGTCTGAGTCTCTGTCTCAGTCTCAGTCACAGTTTCTGTCTCAGTCTCAGTGCACAGACAGTGACTTTAAACGGTTCTCTGGCTGTTACACTCCTGACTGCTGCTGTTACAGTAACAGTAAGTGAGCTGTGGTGACTGTAACACTGATATACAGTCATTCCTGAAAGCCATTATTCATTATACATGCATTAACAGCCTCTGTGTTCCTAGCTACACACACACACCATCCTTTACTGGGTAAATACACTGTAAATACCCCTTCTAATGGGACAATTCAGCTATTTTAAGGTTCACAAATTATCACTACTGAAAAGCATTGGTAATAGTGTGGGACTGTGCATGAACCTGAGAGCATCATGACCAAGTGTAGATTACAGGGGATTAAAGCCCCACTGAGCTGTGGAGCAAGCTTTTGTTCTCATCATTCTCTGGAATGATGAGCATCCAGTACCTTTGGGATGGGTTGGAGTGATTGCTGTAAATGATGTCTGGTGTGTTTTTGTTATTTTTTTTTATTGTTGCTTTCATTATTATGTAAGCATTCAGGAAATAATAGATGTTTTGTTTGTTTGTACAGGTTGGTACACGATCTGTCTCAAAGATACTTCAAAGAAGTATTACGTATAGAGCTTGGGGGTTATGCTTCTGTCTCTTGTACTCCGTGAGTGCTGTGCAAAGCACCATGTACAGCTGGCTTTTCACAATTCACAGATGTGTGTCAAAAACCTGAATGTTAGAGGACTAGCCACTTCCACCAGCCGGCTCTTTGTCAGGAGAACATCTCAGGGTTTTGTTAACCAGACGCGAGGAACTAAGACCCACAGGAAAAAAACACACAGCCATGAAGATGAATGGAAGCAGCGGAATAAGACCATCCTCACATATATTGCAGCAGCCGGGGTTGGAATGATTGGCATGTCATATGCTGCAGTGCCACTTTACAGACTCTACTGCCAGGTGAGTGCTATTGAGCCCAGGATCACACTCTCACTGTCTCTAAATAAGTTGTACATGAATAGTAATGATTCTCTACCTCAGGCATCAGGACTGGGTGGCACAGCAACCGCAGGACATGATGCAGAATTAGTGGAGAAGATGAAGCCAATTAAGGAACGTGTTATTAAAATAACCTTCAATGCTGACACACACGCCAGCCTCCAGTGGAACTTCCGCCCTCAGCAGTCGGAGATCTATGTGAGATAATAAAATTGATAAATGTATTTCATTCAGTTTATTACAGTGTCGCTGTCTGAACAAAACATTGCATCTCCAAGAAAAGTAACTTTACAAAAGAAGGGGGAAAACCTCAATAACAGTCAAAACAATGGTTTGAGGTTTTGTTCTGATGGTGACAGTATATTAATAAAGTTGGCTTTTGGATTGTATTTCACAGTACTATACTTAAAATATAAAATACTCTTTTTCAGTTGACTCTGTACTGTAGATTTGATTACTTAAGCTAATGATCCTTTTTGCTGTTCAGGTTGTTCCAGGGGAAACTGCATTAGCATTTTACAAAGCACGAAATCCTTCTGACAAACCTGTAATAGGAATCTCTACCTATAATGTTGTACCATTTGAAGCTGGGCAGTACTTTAACAAAATTCAGGTAATGGAGATTGTTATATAACATTAATAGCTTGAGAATACTCTCTAGTCTATTTGAACTTGTTTGATTTTGGCTTTTCTAATATAAAATCACTCAACTGAACTGAGTTCTCTCATTGTTCCACAGTGCTTCTGCTTTGAAGAACAGAGGTTAAACCCTTATGAGGAGGTGGACATGCCTGTATTCTTTTATATAGACCCAGAGTTTGATGAAGACCCTAGAATGGCTCGGGTTGACACCATCACGCTTTCCTATACCTTTTTTGAAGCCAAAGAAGGACAGAAGTTACCTCTTCCCGGGTACAGCTAAATATGCAATCCGTAGTGTCCTTCAGAGACTTTGCATTTCCACTGAGACTTCTCAAGATATGTATGAGGCATTGATAAAAAAAGGGTGTTTTTGTTCCTGTTAATATGCTAATGTGAATATGCTATGTAATGAAGTCGTCATGCTGCAACTAATGTACCACGACCTGTTTTATGAAATTGCACGTGATTAACCATAAAACTAGAAGAGCTGTGCGGTGTCCTGCTTTTTAGTGAAGCAGCGCTTGTTGCAGTACCTGTTTCAGGACAGTAGGGGGCGGAATGGTTGCATTAGAGAGAATTGGAAGGGAAAACATGTCCATGTCGTTATCTTAAATATATTTTAGTCCATTAGAGCTCAGAGGCTCGTCTGGGGTGTTATGTGATCTGATTTGATCGTGTTTTGAGGCCCAAATCTGCGTGATCTGGATGTTATGCAACTGTGGTGGAGGTAGAGGCATCTGCCCTTACATAACGTGTGATCAAGATGGTGCTCAAAACAACGTTTTGCAACACACTGAGTTAATCCCCACACCCTGCATGTGTCACATTCATGATGGGATGGACATTAAATAAGAAAAACGAGAATAACGATAATAATCCACCATTCATGTGAATCACCCCAGGACCGGGGATGGACTGAGTGTATAAGCTTATAAACATCAGTTTATAAGCTTATAAACATAAGTGCATAAGCTTATAAACACACCGTACCACTTCGGCCTGAGCTGCACACTCTTCTCCAAGTCTACATGATCCGGAAAACAACAAACCCAACCACGTTGTTCGCTGAATTCAACGGGACTGACCCAGGATCAGCCCAAGCCACGCTCCCGTTGTTGAAGCCCACGGCTCCCTGCGCCGTAACTGATCCAGGATCAGCGTTGTCCAATGACAACGCAGCTCGGCAGCGGCGTTAAGCCATACCCTCCCCATCGCTAAGTGGGCGGGTGTTGGGGGTGACGGACGCGCCTTCCAGCCAATGAGAGGCGAGAGCTGGCCCTAGCAACTCCCCCGGCGAACCAATGGGACCGCGGCTCGGGGTGAAATTGTTTGCGCTGTAGAGGGAAGCTGGAGCTGCGGAGAAGATCTCAATGGACCAGGAGGAGAGAAGGAGGCCGAGGAAGGACCACAGCGGTGGGGAAACGTAGTGGCACAAGCTCGTGTTTGTTGCGTTAGACGCTCCATCCTTGTTCAGAAGATCCTGGTTCCTCGACAGCATCTCCACACCCGAGCTGGGCTGAGGAGCTGTCTCCACCACCATGCGTGAGATGGAACGATGAAGATGTGCTGAACATCTGGTCTGGTCTGGTCCAGCGAGAAGCACACAGCAGCAAATTGGAGATGATCCACAATGGGACATCAGACTGAGCCATCCATGAAGATGAGCCACAGGAGCAGCCCAGCCAAAGCCTATGATTTCCTTCTGAAATTTCTGCTGGTGGGGGACAGTGATGTGGGCAAGGGGGAGATCCTGGCCAGTTTGCAGGACGGATCCAGTGAATCCCCATATGGATATAACATGGGTGAGTCATTGGTGAGAAGCAGAAGCTGGAGATCTTCTCTGAGATGGGCAGGCAGTGTCCACACGTGTCCAGATGTTGCTGCACATCCAGATGTTCTCCCTTCATCAGCTGATGTGTACAATAAGATGCACACCTACCACACCTACCTTCTTTGCATCATGCAAGGCTTCTTGGTGGAGAGGGTTCTGTTTTGTTACTATATAGAACCCCCTAAAGTGCATTCTAGAACAGCCTCAACAGCCCCTTTAATCTTGCAGAGCCATTTTTGAAGATTTTGAAGAAGAACTCTTCAAAGGCTTCAAATGCTGCTGTTTATAGTGGTCTGAGATATTTGGTTAAGATATCAAAGTGGATGCATGAACAGAAAGTTTCACCCGCTCTCAAAAACGCTGAGCCTTCAATGCACGTTATGATCTGCTGAGATTAAATATATTTACAGTTGAAGTAGGACATCCGCAAATTAACTAAGGGCTGTTGGTGCGATTCTGTGGTTTCTGTTGACGATTCAGCTTCAGCATATAAATAAATAGAAAGTGTCTCACATATTTCATCACCACTGATAGTTGAACTCTGGTAACCCTCTGGTAGCCTGTTAGGGGAAAAATAGCTGCTCCCCTGAGACAATTCCATCTCAGTGAATTGCCATGGGGAACACACAGCTGGAAGCACTGCTCCTGATCCACTCATGACAGCATCTTGTTTGTGTGTCTTAAACAGCATGGTCCTGTACTGTATGTGGCCCCAGAGGCTGACATAGAAACATAGGCAGTGTAGGGGTGAGGAGATGATGCAGTATGCTTTTCTGAGATCATCAGTGTTTACAGAACATGTGACATTACAGAGAGCGTTTAATGTTTAACTGGATGGCGTGCAGAAAAGTTTGCATGTAAATAATGTAAATCACCGTACCAAGTATGAGAGTATGAATAACCGATCATCTGAAAAAGAAATGAGCTTTTCTGCTGCTGTGGGTGAATTGGGTCTGCGTCTCCTCTTCCCGTAGCATTGATTCATTGAATTGCTGATCGGATCAAAAACGGCCACAGCAGCTTTAGTGGTTTGGTGTTGGGGCTTGTTTGTTTTTAGACGGGTTAGAACAGGAATGTTGCTGATCGGATCATAAACGGCCACAGCAGCTTTAGATATACTTTAGATTGGAGGAAGGGATGGACTCTACATCATCTTTGTGTATTATTTAAGATGCTTATCATGGAAATAATGTTTTAATAAACCATACTGCCCAGCTCTAAGGCATTGTTTGTGGCAAAAAAATGACAATATATGACTCTTCAGCTCAGTCACAGACATTAGGAACCTTTAGACCTTTGAAAGTGGCAAGAATATGCAGCTACATTCATTTCAAAGGGCGCTTGGTCAATGTCTAAGGTATGTCGTAGTATATTGAGCCTCCCTTACTCAGGTTGGATTACACTGGTGCTGCTTAGGACAAGGCAATTACTCCCCCCCCCACAGATCCAGTTACTGTAAACATTGGACCAGTATTTACTGTGATTGACAGGGTGTTGGCTAAGGGTCAGAGGGTGACCGAGCTCAGAATGCCTTTCAAAGCTGCTCCCTATTCACCTGTGCAGCACATGATTGCAATGCTTACGTCTCATATGAAAGACAAAGGGTTGTGTACAAATGAATTATGTGCTTCAAGAAAAAAATAATAATTATAGAAGTCAATGTTTTTTGTGTGTGTTTCTCTAATATGTAAATATTAATGTACAAACACTTGTCATTTTGTATAGATTTTATTTTTTCAATAATTATGTAATAATTTTGGGACTAATTGCAGAGTGTACCACAGCCCATACAGACCCGGTTCACTTGTTATCTTTTCATAACATTCAATATTAAATCCAAATCAGTCCTCACTCAGATTCCTCGTGGGAGAGTGATGCATACGTAGATCATTACACCATCATGTACGCCTTCAGTTTTCACAGTCAGATCCTCTACATCATCTTTGGCTACATTTTCTCTCTTAGTCCTTCATGTGCAGTTGCCAAGATACAAATATTCTACAAACAGACTCTCTAAGACATCCAAGGTCCTGAAAGCGCTGTGAGCTCATAGAAAGCTCTGTTGTGATTTCAGTCTGGAGCAATTGGTACTACTGTCATAACCTCTTATGTAACTCAGCTTTTCTCTGCTCCCAGGCATTGAACAGATGTAGCTACAGGGAATGTGGATGCAGCCAAGGGTTTCTGGCAGTAAAAGAGCAGAACATTCAGATGTTTGTCTTAGCACTTTTGTTTTGTGACCCTTTTTTGGTGGGTTGTGTTTTTGGGGCGAGTGTTTATAGAGGGTGCTCTCCATTTCAGTCTGGTCCTCCATGCAGCAGTGACTAATAAAGAATCTCAGCTGTTCTTCTGTGTATTGATGCTGTGAAAGAAGCTGCATAGCTGAAGAATGAGTCCAACCTTCTCCTTGCTACTAAGGCCTGTAAGGTCTGTTCTTCTACCTTTTTGACTGGAGTTAAATTGAAATGTCAGGGGGTCAAAACTCTGCTCCGAAATTCTGGCTTGCCCACATGCTTGGTACGCTGTTAGGCCAATGATAACTGAGCCGCTTGAGGCTAACAAAACAGCCAGTCTCCTCAAAGGTCCAGGGAACACAGAGGATGTTTGTGTTGCACTTCGGTCCGTTCAGATGCTCGTGTGCTGTTGTACCAGGGAGCGTGTGCCAGAGATGGTTCTGCACGACTGAGCTTAAGCTTGAGAACGTCATCACCCACTAAAGCTTTCAACTTCCTACTGCTCGCTCCTGTTGGTTCTATATGTGTCATCCAGTTCGAAAACATCAGTGCTTCACTGCCACGCTGCGTACAGCACAGAGAAAAAGAGGTGCTCGGAACTGGATAATTGCACAGGCAGACAGAAAGTGTTTGTGTGGGCAACCTCTGATTCATCTCAACAGATTTTTTCACGCCAACAGGAAGGCTGCATCCTGCATGATCACTTTTAATTTAAAAGAAAATCAGATTGTTTGGAAGTTTATTCAGAGTTACTGTCTGAGATTTGTAAAGTCACTTTGTTTACATCGACTTATACATGCAAATACATTCTCTGATGTTTTTATTGTTGGTATATTTTATCTAATAAGCCCATTGCTTTCAAAATTAAGAAACAAAATAAAACCCTCAGCAGTGCATTTAAACACTTACCACTTACATTTCAGGCACTGCTTGTTAGACATTATCATTCCTCTAAACAGATAGGAAAGATGTCCAAATATCCAAAAATCTACTAGATTTTCTAGCTTGTTCATATCCGACCTTCTCCATATGCAGTGTATTAAAGAGCTTATTCACCCAGGTTTCAAACATGGGTTCTTTTTAGCTATTATCATGCCATACAGAATCACCTAGATCTTTCAGAAACCAAAGGGCTTTATGTTTGGAGACCAGCCCAGGATAGCAATGGCAGGACCTAGAGAGAGGTGTTTCTGTTGGTGAAATATACAAAAATGCTGTGTTGCATGTCACGGGGACCGTTGAGGTTTCCTGGTCAAAACATGTCAGGCTACAGTAATACTAGGGCAGCATGATATTGTGATATTTAAATGTACAGGAATTTTTACAGATTTCATGAAAAAATCAGAAGTTAATGATCCAAAAAGGTTCTGAGATACTCATTTTTTTTTAAAAAAAAACCCTCCACAAATAGTTGCAGCAAGAAGTAAAGATTGGATTGCAGTGCTGTTCATAAGGAAGAGAAGTGTTAGCAGGAACAAGACAAGTTGCATTTGATTCCTTCGGACGATGAGTTTATTAATAATGCATTCTATATTGTACATATTCATAGTAATGTACTTCATTCATACCTACCTTACTCATTGCACCATCTGCGTGGACACTACTGCACATTATGTAAATAATACTATATATTGCACCCTGCTTAGATACTAACTTCATTATACTCTGTATTCTGCATGCACCTGAACTCTGCCCATTTGAATTTAATCTAATACACAAGACTGGAATACAATAAATGATATTTGGCAGGTTTAATCGGCCTTAATGGGATATTTCATGGAAAATTAGAACAATGCAAATTTTTCATTTGTATCAAGCAGTAAAATGCTTTATGATGTATTATAATTTGACATTGCACATCGTGCTTTGTGATTATTGTGCATGCCCACATTACAAAGGCAATGCTGAAATGATACACTGTGCAGCCCTAAGTACTACTACTGTAATTTTTATATTACGTCAGGAATCATATAGTAAATTTGGCAAATTACTGTAGTTTATTATAGAACACGTACTTGGACATAATTTAATAAGTCTATTTTTGCATTGTAATCTGTTTTATTAACCCGCCATACGTCTTCAGGTGCGTTGTCATTTGTCATTTTTTCATGCTCTAATGCTCTAACCAACATTGTTTGAGTTTATGATGGGTTAATTTGGCTTGTTTCTGGCAGGGATGGATAATTCAAAGCCCCATGCTGTCACTAAGATATGCCTCAGAGAGAGTGTGTATATTTCCACAGTATTGGCTTTCAGCCTGGCTGTCACAGAAGAATGTACGATAGGTCATGGAGCTCCTCAGAAGTAATCTGAGTGATCAGTATGTGTGTGTTTGTGTTTGGAGTCAAAGACCTTTTAGACATGACACTAAGCGCTCTTAACAATCAAAGGGATGTTTTAAAGCTTTTTTGTGAGTACTCTGTCCCTATTGTGTTATTCATGGTTGCCCGGAGACTGTTCTACATGAAGGAAAAGTGGGACGGAGTGATGAGCATGATGCTGATCAAAGCAGACACAGTTCTTATTTGTATTGTAGCATCTACGTAAAACATGCAGGAAACCCATTTCTTCATTTTTAATTCAGTTGTTCTGAGCCTTTTCAGTGTTAAAGGATAATTGTTTCACTGTCATCACAAGTAATGTATTAAACGTTGGCCCATTTATCAAGCTTCTAAGGGTAGGAGTGCTGACCTGGTATCTGCTAAGGACTTATGCACAGCACTGGTTTCAAGTAGACAATTAGTGATCTTGGAAATGTATTTTTACTTTGAGAAGCTTGATAGGGTGAGTAAATCACAGTAACTTAAATCTATTCTGTGTTGTTGCTGCAGGGATTGATTATAAAACTACCACTATCCTGCTTGATGGACGCAGAGTTAAGCTGCAGCTTTGGTGAGTACATCTGCATTGAAATGAGCACAGCCGTCGTTTTCCAAATGAATTAGAAAACAAAGTGAAAGTCTTTAATCCTCCACCAAATGAGGAACGGTGCACCATTTCTGCACACATTTCAGAAGTCACCATTTCTACCAGCACCAACTAACTGCTGTGGAAAATCTAAAGAAAGATAAGAGACAATGGATAAGATTGTCTGCATTTGGACCTTCGTGTGTACGATAAGCAGCGGAGACCTTTTGGTCAGTGAAATATGAAGAGAACATGCCAAAAGTCTGAGTATGTAAATTATACCATTGCTCAACACAATTTTCCAGCGAAGCGTTCAGCCAAGTCAATCCTGTCAGGCATGCCCACAAGCCTTATTTAAATTCTAGAATATTTTTAGAGGCCTGCACTCTCACTTGAGTCAGCCTTAAATTATTAATTATATCTCAGCAGATGATGCATCTTAGTGAGGGGTGTTTATAATAACTCATCCTCTACCCATGGAGACATACTATCACATCCTAGTCGTTTGTAGAGCCAGGCCGTGTACTGTAAATGATTCAGAACGCTCTGCTCCTGCTCACGGGCCGCTGGCCTGGCACCGTGCCTCGGTTTAGAAAGCACAGGACAGAAAGTAACTGCAGAAACATCAAAAAAATCTGGACAAGAATTGTACAACTACTTCTCTTTCTTGCTGTTTTGTAGGGACACCTCTGGACAGGGACGTTTCTGCACCATCTTTCGATCTTACTCCAGAGGAGCACAGGTATGCTTATTAACAGAGGCCACAGGTAATAAAAAAAGGGATGTACAGATGCAGCCTTTTCTCTCTCAAAACTGATTGTGAAATCTGAACTCACAGGAAATCAGGCCGTACCAAACACCAATCCCATACCAGTCTTCTGTTAATGCACTGTAATGTTTCATACTAGCAAAACATATAAATAAATAAACGTGAAGGCTAATAGATCATAATGGATAGGGAAATGCACTAACATTCTTTTTAGAGTTGTGTAAATAAAGGTGTGTACTCTGGCAGTCGGTTAACTGTTTTAGGTGCCAGTATTTCTGTGCTGAAATTCCTTGGCATCTTGACATGAAAATATACAGAAAGCGAATTGATTAAACAGAGCACAGCATTTTAGGACTGGGCAATATGGGGAGAAAATCATATTCCAGTATATTTTACCCGAATGGAGAAATATGTATATGATAAACAATATATGATGTGGGAAGAAGAGAAAGAATCAGGATCCTTTTTAGTATATTTAAACATTGAAATTGAATTCTCTCACACATTTAGGGAGGAATTTAGCATAGCCAAGCTCCTCACAGTGACCAGAGCACTGAACCCACAGCCCCAGATCCTTGAAGCTGTGACACATGCATCTGTGGCGCCACCATACCGCTTATTCCATACATGCATCCATCCATCATCTGCTGCTTATCCGGGGTCCAGGTCATGGGGGCAGCAGCCTAAGCAAAGAGGCCCAAACCTCATTCTCTCCAGCCACCCCTTCCAGCTCTTCTGCAGGGATTCCAAGGCAGTCCCAGGCGATCCAGGAGATATAATCTCTCCAGGGTGTCTTGGGTCTTCCCCAGGACCTCTCAGTCAGACATGCTCGGAGAACCTCAAAGGGGTGGTGACCAGGAGGCATCTGAACCAGATTCCCAAACCATCTCAGCTAGCTACTCTCAACATGGAGGAGAAGCAGCTCTATTGCGAGCCCTTCTTGGATGATTGAACTCCTCACCCTATCTCTAAGGGAGAGTCAGATAAATAAAAAGCTTTGACCCTTGCAAGAGAAAGCTCATTTCAGCCTCTTGTACTCAGGATCTCATTCTTTCTGTCACTACCCAAATCTTGTGACCATAGGTGGGAGTTGGAATGTAGATTGGCTGGTAAATTGAGAGCCTTTTGGCTCAGCTCTCTCACTACAACAAACCGACTCAGAGTTCGCAACATTGCAGATGCTGCACCTCACGCTCCATCTCTCCCTCACTCATGAACAAAATCCTAGATACTTGAACTCCTCCACTTGAGGCACGAACTCATTTCCAACTATGAGTACCATGGTCTCAGATTTAGAGGTGCTGATTCTCATCCCAGCTGCTTCACACTTGCACCCGGATGCAAACTGATCCAACGAGAGCTGGAGGTCCCGGGTTGATGAAGACAACAGGACCACACCATCTGCGAAAAGCAGATGCGTAATCCTGAGGCCACCAAGTCAGACACCCTCCACCATCTGTCTATGCCACAGAATTCATTCCATAAAAGTTATGAACAGAATTGGTGACAAAGGGCAGCCCTAAGGGAGTCTGACCTATTGCCTGCCATGTCAACCAAGCTCCTACTCCATTTGTACTGTGACTGGATGTCTCATAGCAGCAAGCCCAGGACCCTGTACTCCAGGAGCCTCCCCCAAGATGCCCTGAGGGACATGACCTTCGCCAGTTCCACGAAACACAGGTGGACTAATTGAGCAAACTCTCATGCCCCCTCCAAGACCCTTGAAGGAGTAAAGAGGCGGTCAAGGACAGAACCCACATTGTTCCTCTTGTATCTGAGGTTCAACTATCAGCTGGTCTCTCTTCTCCAGTACCCCTGCATGGACCTTGCCAGGGAGGCTGAGGAGTGTGATCCCCCTATAATTGGAGCACAACCTCCGGCTGTGACAGATGCATCTGTGGTGTCACCGTATCATCCAAACCTGCAACAATTTTTCTATTCTTAGTGTAACCTTCCCAAATCATCAGAACTTCATCAGCATAGCCCCTGTAATGGATTGGTGCACTGTCTGTGGGTATTCCTGCTTTGCATCCAATGGTTCCTGGTAGTCTCTGGACCCACCTAAGCCCTGACCAGAAGAAAGCAGTTAAGAAAATGGATGGATCAACACCATGAAATAAGAATTATCAGCTCATCTAAAGGGATCAGCATACAAGTCATATCTGATATAAAAAAACTACTTATTTAACCCACAGTCACTCAACGGTTTATTTTGGCAATGTGATCAATGTGCACTTATTATTTTTGCTTCCATGTGGTTAACCAAAAATTCATTATTGATATTCAGAATCCACATTAAGTCAGAATTCACATCAGTAGTGCAAATTCTTGTATTGTTCAGTATAACAGTTGGGTGTATCAGTCACATTGGAACAATATGTCAGATTGCATTACTAACATTACTGGTTTTGAATCTTCTCCGTGGAGTTGTTTCTAAATTCCTCAAATTCCTAAAACAGAGTGAGGAACTGAACATTACACATTTGGAGATGTTAGTAAAATTCCATGTTTTTATTCATTGTTGCTAAAACTCCACCCAGAGTTTAGCGGTTCCTGTTGAAAGGCTGGTATGTGGTAAAACAGGGTGGGCTATTACTGTTGATGGGATATTTTCCTGTTCTGGCTCACAGACATATCATAATAATGCCCACAGTGAGAGGGAATGACAGCACAGTCGGTCTGCTATCCCATGTACACAGAATCATTATATTATAGGCATGTCTTCACTGTGGAAGCCTGTGAAGAACTTACTGATTCCTAAACTGGAAGGTTAAAAATGTAAAGGGGTTTGTTGTATATTTCTGTAAGAAAAGTTCTAGACTAGTACAGATACACAGTGATATCATAGTCTTATCACGGGGGAGATGAATGTCATTGGGGAGATGCTTAAATTTGACCAATGTTCCAAATTGATATTTGATCATGTATTTCTGGCAGAGCTGAATATTTTGGAGACACTGGGCTACAATAAAAAAGATCATTATATTTCTCCATTATAGTCACTAAGGTAGACCCTAATTCCATAATTTTTAAAAGTTAATTTATCTGTTTCAGCAGATATTTACATGAAAAATATCCTTCTATTCTCATGAGCCAACACATTTCATATTGCTGCGTCCCTAATGTCACATAATATGTAATTTAATATAAACTTGTTTTTCACAGGGTGTTATCCTTGTATATGACATCACAAATCGTTGGTCCTTTGACGGAATTGACAGATGGATTAAAGAGATCGATGAGGTAAAATTTAGCATTTAGATCTTATACCCCACACCACAAAATATTATACTGCAAAGGGTCACTGTGTTTTTTTTTTTATTGCCAAGGTCATATATCTGCAACAACTGTAATTAGGAAGTCAGTTTAATTAATTTTAAGATTTATTAATTATTTCTTCAAACTCTAACACTTAGCTTTCTGACAAAGAGGGTGTTACTAATTTCAGATTTTTTTTAAAGTTATGACATAGTGAGTATGTTGTGTTTGTCTTTAATATGTCCTTTGTTGGGTAACTCTAATCTGTGATCATCCAAGTTAGTACCTGTTCATTATAGAAGTTTTTAATCAAGCTCCTTAAAAGCATTGAAGGAGAGCACACTCTTTCCTCACTTGTTTAATTTTAGGCTGCTTTACTTTCTGACATTCTACAGAACCCAGAAACAAATATACTTCAGATGAAATAACAATGAATCAGAAATACCTAAGGAACTAGACTGTACTTTGCGGTTGAAATAACTCTATAAATAACATTTCTTTTCCAGCATGCACCAGGAGTGCCTAAGATCCTGGTGGGGAACCGTCTGCACTTGGCCTACAAGCGTCAGGTAACCACTGAAAATGCCCAGGCCTTCGCAGAGCGGCTAGGGGTCACCTTCTTTGAGGTCAGCCCTCTGTGCAACTTCAACATCACTGAGTCCTTCACTGAACTGGCACGCATTGTTTTAATGCGTCATGGCATGGAGAGACTCTGGAGGCCCAACAAAGGTACCATCATTGTCTTATATCATCTTTTCCTGACTTAAGCTATTTGAGTTTCTCACAGTCTTACCTGTGGAAGGTTTGGAATTGCTCATGTCTGTCAAGAGATGAATATTATTAGACACTAAACAGATCATCTAAGAAAAGATGAATGTGTTCCATTTTTTGGCAGCACATGGGAACTACTAAAATGTATTTCAACATATTGGCATAAAATTATTTCAAGAAGAATGTGCTCGACATATGTGCATTTAGATAAGCAATCACAGCTTCCATTTAAACCTAAGCTTGCCATAACTGAGTGACCACACCGACTTACACAGCAATTACGTACGCAGCCAAAGAATGTGCAGTAAACCAAAAGAATGCAAGGTTTTAAAAACCTCTGAGCTCACTCTGGAGACACCCAGTGGTCATATACCAAAGCAGTATCCAAATGACTCAGACTAAATTAACCTTCAGTGTCCTACATGCCTTGCCTTTTAATAAAGCAGGGCATAGGTCCAGAATAAATAGAGTGGAAATATTCCATAACCTGTTTGTAGGTTATGACTTGTGAGTGCACGTCTTGAAGACTTAAAAGCAAATTAATTATGTTTGCCTTTAATAACTGCAAATGTCACATCAACAGACTGTAGATATGAAGCTTGTCTGTCTGTCGAGTTTAAGAGAAGAGAATATGTCCTGGGATGTGGTATTTACAAGTAGCACAAATCTATATCTGTCAGTGAAAACAATCACTGATAAGTTCCCTCCTTGAGTTTATTTTTTACAGCCTACAACAACCCACCTTATACTTCTAACATGCTAACCTACTACTGAAAATAAAATAAAAGTAAAAAGCATGACACTGTGTCCCCCTGACACAGTTTACGTTTCATAATTTACTACCTGTAAATTTGTTTTGTTCTAGCACCAGCACTACAACTTATGAACTTCAAAGAAGACAGTGAACCAACAAACGATGGGAGCATGTAGACTTTTGCAAAGAATATTAAATATTAGATTTTTTCAGTATCTTGTGTTTTAAAACAGGGGTTCTCAACCTTTTCCACCTCACAGCTCATGTGTTTATAACTAGAATGCATAATGGCCCACAAGAAAGCAAAACTCAACTTTTAATGTAAAATTGTTTTTGCCTTTTATTTCTCTGACACCGAAAACGTGAGAATTACGGCCTGATTTATGATCCCATTTCTGACCCACTATGTACTACTGCCTCAGGATGGGCCTGTGGACCACTAGAGAGTGTTACACAGCCCTCTGGTGGTGCCTGGCCAACAGGTTGAGAAACCCTGTTTTAAAATCTGTTTTGAGGAAATGGAGCAGCACATCAATTAACCTAGCATACATAAATGTTCAAAACCCATCTGATAAATCAGTTTAGTAAAACAATCAATAGTGAAGGAAAAATTAAAGAAATGGAAGCATGCATGTATTGGCTTGGTTGGTGAATCTAAAACAGTGGTTTTCAATTCCAGTCCTGATATACCACTGCCCTGCTTGTCTATATATATATACATACAGACATATACAGGGGTTGGCCAATGAAACTGAAACACCTTTCATTGTAGTGTGGGAGGTTTCATGGCTAAATTAGAGCAGCCTGGTGGCCAATCTTCATTAATTGCACATTGCACCAGTAAGAGCAGAGTGTGAAGGTTCAATTAGCAGGTAAGAGCACAGTTTTGCTCAAAATATTGCAATGAACACAACATTATGGGGGACATACCAGAGTTCCAAAGAGGACAAACTGTTAGTGCACGTCTTGCTGGCACATCTGTGACCAAGACAGCAAGCCTTTGTGATGTATCAAGAGCCACGGTATCCAGGGTAACGTCAGCACCACCAAGAAGGACCAACCACATCCAACAGGATTAACTGTGGACGCAAGAGAAAGCTGTCTGAAAGGGATGTTGGGGTGTTAACCCAGATTGTATCCAAAAAATGTCATTCCCAAGACGAACTGACGCTTTATTGGCCGCAAAAGGAGGCCCTAGTACACCATACTAATAAAATATTGTGGTCTAAAACCACATATATATATTGTATGAATCACCACATCATCTCTCTGTCTTTCTTTCTCCCTCTATTTCTCTCTCTCTGTCTAGTGTTGAGTCTGCAGGACCTGTGCTGCCGCTCCATTGTCTCCTGCACTCCTGTGCACCTGGTAGACAAACTCCCTCTTCCTGTTGCCTTAAAGAGCCACCTCAAGTCCTTCTCCATGGCCAACGGCCTCAACGCTCGCATGATGCACGGACGTTCCTACTCAGTCATAGCCAGCAGTGCTAAAAAGAGGAACGGAACCAAAAAATCCAAACTCATCTACCCACCCCTGAGCCCTTCCCAGAGCTGCACAAGGACCAGCTGCAAGATATCATAGTCTAATGACACGGCGTGCACTTGCAACATATACACACAACCACAGTTTACAACATGAGGCAATGCTCAAAGTCAACAGGGTTTTACTTCAGTGAAGACGTTTCCCAGTGACTCATGGCAACCGGTGCCCATGATCTTCCCATTACACACAGTTTATTTGGGGCGTGTTCCCAATAACCAGATCTGAATGTGATTCCTCAAAGAGATTGAACAGACCCACGAGACGGGATTTGTTTCAGAGTGTGAAGCCATTATTTCACCCTATTTTGCATATATGTACAGAATATTCCGTCTTGTTTGTAAATGATGAGTTAATAATGTAAAGGTACTGCATTTGGACGTCGAAGACATGAAATATTTTACCAAGATTGGACCAAGCAAACATTAGGGCAGAGAAAACAGTCCTGTTTTTTGGGGATAAGGAGTGGACCTAGTTGATAATACCAGCTTGTTTTCTTACTTTTAATCTAATGCTCTTCAGGGTACATGTATTGAACAAACGTCAGTGTTGAGAAATGCAGCTCTTTGTATTGTGTATTTAAGTCATGTTGTTTGATACTATATTGTTATTCTTAATTATTGTAATGCACTTGAACAGTGAACAATATTGTAATATTTTGTATGGAGAGACACCAAAGACATGGCAGATTGAATAAGAAGCTTACCAACGCTAACACGATTTGTTATTGGATTCACTACAGACACTAATATTTCAACTACACTGCAGATCAATACATATTCTTAACTAGATCTCTGTTTTGTTCCGTTTCATTTTTGTAATAAAAGTGTGTTACCAAAAAGATTCCTGACTTGATTGTCTTCTAAACATATCAACAAGCCCCCACTAGAGGGTAGTACTGTTTTGTTAGTTGTTGTTTTTTTATTATCTGGAGACTGGACTGAAGACTGGATTCGGGGGGCTTCATGCTTAGGCTGGGAGTAATGTGAAAAATGCGACTGTAAATAGCAATAAGTGTTAAAATGGTGCTTGCAGGATAAGACACACAATGTTAAAGCCACAAAAATCTTTGCCCCTAGCCTCAGTTCCTTTTCTTAGAAACAATAAAACTAGAATCTTGGACCGAATTGGAAGAGCATGCTGTGTTCCCTGTGAACGTTTGGGTGCAGTTATGATGTGTAAATATAAAATGTCACCTCCATGATGTGCCATTGTCTAAACAACAGTGACCTTTGTTCCACATTTCAGCCCCACAGCACTTTCACACAATAAACTGTTTATACAGAACTCCAGCATGCACCATCAAGTTCACTACTGCCTGAAATTCTCATAGTATTTGTTGATACAATTTTTTTTTTCCACGAGTGATGAAATACTTCACCCTTCAGGCCAGCAATTGTGCAACATGTGTCCAGAACTAATACATATATTTATGTAAATGGTAAAGCTATGTAGACGTTGGTTCCCTGCTAAGAAATCAGCTTGTCCAGCTCAAGCTGGTCATGCTGTTTACAAGTTATTGACCTGCTTAGTTCTTTTGTTGGCTTAGCTGGTCCAGTAGCATGACCAGCAACACCAATTTAGTGGGCCAGCATGATCAAGCTGGTTGATCAGCCTGACCAGCCAGGCCAAGCTGGTTAACCAACATGACCAAAATCAAGTGCAACATACACTGCTGATCAAGAGCTTGTTAATCAACCTGAGTACCATTATAGAGTATATTTTCATCCGGATGACCAGTTATAGGCCAGCTAGCTATAGTTGGGCTGATTCTTCAGCAGGGCTGTTACTGTTACTGAAGTGAACATGTTCTGAAAGTTACTTAGCTTGCTTACATTTTTTACATAGTTTTTAGTAGATTTTTGAGGAGCACAGCCCTGTCTAGTCCCTATGAGCCTTTAAACTTAGTAGGCCAACCTCAACATGGTGACAGTGACCTCTCCCACGCTGACAGAGACCTTTTTCTTAAAACTGAACTGAACTCAAAGTGACACCCTGGAGCATGCCACAATATCAAGACGTCTTAGAGCAGTTTGTCAACCTGTGAGACAGGGACCACCAGTGGGTGGGGCAGTAGTCCATAGTGGGTAATGCCACTTTATATAATAAAATTCTAAATGAAAAAAGAGCATAAATAAAAATCAAGAAATCAGTTGGTTTCCAACTATAATCATTATTACAAACATGCAGACAATTAGCCAAAAGAAGTTTACATAAAATATGATGCATCATCACTGGAGAAATAATAGGCAAAACAACCTCACCTGAAAATTTTTGTTTTCTTTGAGGCTAAAATGCTTTCTAGTTTTAAATAGGTGGGCCAACCTCTGTCATACAGAATATCTCAGCATTGCCTGAAATATATACATAAAGTATTATTGCTATGAAAAAGCTGATGATTTTATGTTTAACAATGATTGGAACAAGATTATAGATCATTATAATAGATAATAGAATGGCATTGCATTAAAAGAGGTTGACAGTTTCACTTGACCCTGACCCAAAGAGCCTGCAGATGGCGTACTTGTCACACATGCATGCTGAAATTGAATGGCGCTAGAGCTTAGATTGCCTGGCACACAGGAGACAGAAATGACCCTCCAATTCCATTTCCAAATAGATGCTGCTAATGTAATCACAAACATACACAATAAAAGGAATAAATAAATAACCTACATGTAAATAATAAATAAATCAATAAATCAACAGAACTAAATATAGCTGTAGGCAGTAATGATGGTGAAACGACAGTGCTTTACAATAATCCAATAAGTCTGATGAGCATATTCTGAGTATTTTTCTTTCAAGTCAACGTCTAAAAAACGTTCCCTGAATCTGAAACCTGATCACGAAAGGAACAGACATAGCTTTCAGATGATATATGGATACAAAAGTCTCAAAACTACACTGAGCAAATGAGTCCTAAGGACAGACCCATTACGAAGCTTATGGTGTGTGACCTTAACATCATAAAACAAATGGCCGACCCAAACAAGAAGTGGGCAGGTAACACATTCTGATTGTGTAGAGCTGTCAAATGAGAACTATGGGATGATTTAAGGTGCCTGAAGAATAGAAAGCTACTTATGAACTGGTCACTTGGCCTTCACGAGGACTTGCTTTAAAGGGATGAGCCAAGGTGGGGGGCAACAGCTGGGAAGGCCATCTGAGGAATGCAGAGATAAGAACTCTCTCTCCTCTCTCTCACTCATTTGTGTTGCATCACAGTAGAGCCATTACATTAAACTACACAAGGCAGCAACTATACAAAAATCATTTGTATTTCCACGTTTTTGTCAGTTAATAACAACTGTCACATTGCAATATTTTGATTCACATCCTGGTCTCACAGCAATCAGGCTGAACAGGTGTTAATAGGTTTTCACTCCAGGCTATGTTGTTAAAATGCTTTGAAGAGACTTGTACTATTGAGTTGCTATGTTTTGGCCACTTTGTCTTGTCCTGCACCTTAGCCCAGTGCGCAGGGAGCAGACAGTCTGCAGGTGTGTCTGTGCATATGGAGCCAAACTCATCAGCCTAGCAGGCTGCCATCTGGCCAGTATAAAAAAAGGCCTTCCTCAGGCTTTATGACCATTAAATCTGTCCACCTCTCAATTTTGTTGGTCATTCCGATCTTAGTAAACTTCTCCATCCTTATTAAAAGTGAGAGAATCAGCTCTATAGAGTCAGACCATTTATTATTCACGTATAATTAATTCCAACTCTTTCACAGGGTTGTCAATCATTGTTAGGTATTGTTGTGTACGTCCACAGTCCAACAATTCTTTGCTTTCAAGCAAAACGTGTATTAAGCACTTTCAAGGATGATGTGTGTTTGCTTCCCGCAGTGCCCTTGTACACAATGTTCATTGTCTCAGAGAACATTTTTTTCGTCTTGTTCGTCTCTAAGGCCTAATGTTTCAGGTTGACCTCCCTCAAAACCTCAGCATCTCCTTCACCCTCCACAGACTGATTTAGTGGATTAGCTCTGCTTTATGATGTCTGAGCACACACACACACACACACACACACACACGTTTTAATATAATGTTAGAACCTTCCTGCCATATTTGAATGCTCCGTAGTCTTTTTGGATATTCTTTTAATAATTGCAATTCAATATTAATTCATAATAATTGCATCTTCTTTTTTAAAGCTAATATTATTGATTCAGTATATATTAAAATGTTACTAGAAATAACAACTAATATTAAGAAAACAGAGGCTGTGACTGAAATAGATCCTTATTCTCTCATTAATAGGGCACTATATAGTGTAGAAACACCTCATCAGTAACATGTGTCAGCACTGATCCCATAAGCTTTAAGCTCCGCCCACTCACACAAACTGAATCCTGAATTAAAGTTAGTAAAGCTCTGTGCTTTTCATGGAATAATCCTCAATTGCGTTGCTCACAAACATAAGCCTCCCATTAATGAACTAATGTTACGAGAAAACATTTGAACTTCTCAGCGTCCAATGTCTTGTAACTTGTTGGCTTAGTGGCTATATGAGCAAACGTTGTCAGCTCATATGTAGTAACAAACAGACTCGCAGTTGCATTCTGGTCCATATTCAGCTCATGTAGTGAGCTACGATGTTTACTATAAATTACCAGTGAATTGTGGGAGATTATAGTTAAAATCAGGTTCCAATTCTTACAATTTGGACACTCTGAGGAAAATACTCATTAGTGGCCAAAAACGTAAACAGGAATCCATTTCATTCACAGTCACAAACTCCAAACTGTCCCAGTAATTATGTGAAATATAAAGCTGCATTAGGGAGAATTGGTATTTCTTGCTTCTTGGCTGGGCGGCACGGTGGCGCAGTGGATAGCGCTGTTGCCTCACAGCAAGAAGGACCTGGGTTCGATCCCCGGGTGGGGTGACCTGGGAAGTTTCTGTGTGGAGTTTGCATGTTCTCCCCGTGTTCGCGTGGGTTTCCTCCGGGTCCAAAGACATGCATGATAGGTGAATTGGTGACTCTAAAGTGGCCCTTAGTGTGTGGATGTGTGTGTGTGCATGTGTGTGCCCTACGATGGATTAGCGCCCTGTCTAGGGTTGTTTCCCGCCCTTGCGCTCAGAGTTGCCGGCTGGGCACCGGCTCACCCGTGACCCTATTCAGGAATAAGCGGTTTGGAAAATGAATGAATGAATGAATGCTTCTTGGCTCCCCCTACAGTGAGGGAATGGAAGGACATGCTTTACACATGAACTTCTGGGCAAGCTGAGAGGTACATGTTGAATGTCATGGTGGAGTTCTATTACAATTCACTTACAGTTAATTCTCTGTTACAATTCTCATGGAGTCAACAACGTGTCAAGCCCAGTGTAGCAACAACAAAGACACTAATCTCCCTTTTACAGGTCAGTGAGGCATCACAATGATTTTGAATCTGTTATTTTAAGGTAAAATGACTACATAATTTAAGTAAGATACAGTACCTGTCAAATGTTTAGACACAACTACTCTGTTAAACCCTTAAAAGTAAACCTCACAAAATAAAGTGCTTGTCCAGTCCTCTATAAACCAAATAGAAATGTTATGTATGTTTAAAAAGACATGACCAATAAACAGTATTTCTTTTTTCAGTTTCAGTTTTCAGTTTCCAAACCTACTATAAACCCTTCCCTGGACATTAAAGACAAAAGCAGGATAAACTATTTTTAATACCTTTGATTTCAGAATGAATAAGAAAGTGTCCCAGTATTTTGTCCATATAGCAAATGTTTTAATTAATGGATAAGATTATAATATCCATATCAAAAGAAGTAGCCTAGTTATGTAACCTATTACACATTCAGTGTCCAAACTTTTGACTGGCACTGTATAATTTATGCAATAATGAAGAGCATTTCAAAATATAAAAACTAAATGATTTTAGTAATTAACTGAAAACCTAATTAAGATGAGTTAAAATTCTCACATATAAGTAGGACAGTAGTGCCTCTGTCATTGATGTAGGTTAGTCTTTACTTTGATATTTTGCTTAGTATTTTGTTGTACCTCCTTTTTTGGCAACAGCTCAAACTATTCTAGGCATGGAGTTCCTGAGATTAACATAACTGACGCTCAGCCAGTCTTGTTGGATTTCTTGGCCAGAATGTGACAGATTTTGAACAGTTCTTCCACAACCTCAGTACATTTTTCACGTTTCATTTTGTGTTTTTCAGTGTCATTTGGTCAATTAAGGGTGATTGGGACAGATTTGGAATGTCTGCCTTTCATAAGCTTGTCATAAATAAAAAAGTCCAGGATATGATACATTTCTGTAATACTGAAGATGATTGCTCTCATTTGAGGAGGTATTGAGCTTCACCCTTCATGTACCCTTCAGGCAGGAAGACAAACCTTGTATAGTTGACCCTGTCCCAGTCATGCTTAAATCACCCTATTTTTTGCACACACACCAAAAGGAGAAGGCGATGTGAATACACTAAACATATAAAGATTCAATGCAGTTTTCATAATGTATATCTAAATTGATTTTTTAGAAACAAAAATGTCCAACATCTCGGTTTTTATGAAAGCTTGATGAAAAAATCACAGTCAGTCCAGAGGTATTAGATTCCAGAACATTTAAACCAGAGTTGCATTTCCTCCCACTTGATCCAATATTACCACCCAGCAGAGGAACACACCAAAACAGAAGTACCAAACTAAAGACGGATTTAGAGTTCCTTTAAAGAACCTAAATCTGTCATACAGAAATGTGCCAAAAGCTGCACAGAGTGATCCGTGAGCCCCTTGTTCAGCCAGGAGAGGATTCACACCTTCACAGACAACCCCTTTCCTTTTTTTTGCAATGCTTCACCTCGATAGTGTGCTCTCGAGCCATTTCTCTGAAGATACCGAGAGTGCTTTATGAAGTCTAGAGTGTGAACAAACAAAGGATGTTACTGAAAAGCTGACATCTGAGACATCGTGGGCTAATTCTGAATAAACCGTAGGTCAGATCAGACAACCATAAAAATGAGAGGTACATGTTAAAGCGAGCATTTAATTCAGTGCAGGATTTAATGCTTTTCCTGTGGATTAGAGGCATAACTGTATTTGAGTCTGGGTCAAAGGCTTTCCCCTGTAGAATGATTGTCCAAAGGCAAGGTTTATTACTTTCTATGACCTTCCAGTGGACATAGTCTAGCCTTTCACCTGGGGTTACAAACTCAACCTGTCAGCAATCTTTAATGAATTAATTAATTTGTTAATTTATGAATTATTTCATTTTTTCATTCATTTGTTCAGCTTTACTGTCACTATATATAATCTACTTGTAAATCTAGCACTTTTCTTATTAATCTAGCAATTTAATACACAGTGTGTGTGTGTGTGTGTGTGTGTGTGTGTGTGTGTGTGTGTGTGTGTGTGTGTGTGTGTGTGTGTGTGTGTCTTATGTATAAAACGTGAAGGTTACATTAAACCCTTTATTTCAAACACAGCAAGGGAAATCTATGGGCTAGAAATCAGATTTTTTTTTATCATTCCAGGAGGCCACAGCTAATTCATTTAGTCTCAAGGGCAGTCCTTGAGGGCTGGCAACCATTCATTCACTCCAATTCAGATCAGCTGGAAAACAATTAATCCTTTTTGTTGTTTATGTTTGGTATACAAGTTGTGCTCAAAGAATATCTGTATTTTCTGTATCTGTATCATATTCAGATACAACAGTGTGATGGCCCACAGCTGGTGCATGATGTCTTCTCTGGACTGAAAGCTGGTCCCTTTAAATGGGCATTTTCAGCTTAGGGAGAAGCTAGAAGTCATACAGAGCCATGTTGGGAGAGTAGGGAGCCTGACAAAGCACAGGTGTGTGTTTGGCTAGGAAATTCTGTATCAAATGTGAAGAATGGGCAGGTGTGATATCATGATGGAGCTGCCAACTGCCCGCTGCCAACAGGTCCGGCCATTTGCAGATCGGTTCCTCTTTCAGAATTGTGAAGCTTTATACATTAGTTAATGCAGTAGCCTTAGTTAATGAAGGTTTTCTGTCATTTTGAGAAAAACTAATGGAATATATTTTTTGAACACACATTGTAAATATGGTAAAAACATATTCGCACAAAAACCAAGTTTATTTTCCTTCTCAAAACAAGCTGATGATGCACTAATGACACTATAGTGCTGTATTGTGGATTTCAGCGTGATATCAAGCTTACCTTTACAGTGACTTTCTCAGTTTGTAAATTAGGACAGGACAGTAATCCCATTTCACTGACCATAGCAAAGCTTGATGGGCTACAGCCACCTCAAAATTTAAGTTAATGTCAAACGAATAATAAATTAACTAGTAAACAGAACTTCAGAGGTCAACTGCACACAAGCACTCATTAGAGTCGACTGGCAGATAGCCTTGTATTGAGCTTGTAAAGAATGTTCAATGGAAAATCATCATTAACTGTGTGATTTATACAAAGTCTTTGGTGTTGCTTATTTTTTTCTGATCATTACTCTCATAACTGAGTAATTGCAAATATTTGTGGCTTGCAGGTGACTTTCATCAGTCAAAACCAAGGCTCATCAGCATTCTTCTAGATGTACTTCATGAGAATTAGACAGCAAAGTTAACCCTACTGCACTTTATTTCTTTATTTCCTGCCATCTCTTACCAAAGGCTTGCTAATAATAGCCAACAGCCACAGCAGCAAACATTCAGAAATGTCACATTTCATAGATGAAAGATAAAAGAGGATTTATTTATATGCATGGCAATATTTATATATTTTGGCACTGTTGCTATTTTTCACTTTTGCAGTCCATCTGATGGAGTCAGAGGTAGGCAATCATTGCCTTGGGCATGCTGGTCTTTGCTGCGCGACACCTGACGGTCTGGCAGGCTCCACCTGAGCCCTGTGGGACACCTGACCCCACTCAGCTTCTCCCACAGGCTTGACATGATACATGCAACAAGCAGCTGCACCCGAGGGGGCCATATTCTCTCATCAATACCGACATGACAATCCTGTCATGGCACATGGCCTTGCGACTGAATGAATCAGGTTTCACCATTACGAATTGTCTGACTGCGGTTACGATTTAGACAAAGATGAGTCACCAAAGCCAAGAGAAAACTCTATGTTAAAAGTCATCACTTCCGGTCTTTGAAGGCCTCCCTCACTCCTGTTGAACCTAATAACTAACAGCTGACTTGAATCAGGGATGTTTAAATGGAGAAATGACCAAAGAGTTGAATATCAGCCTAGAAGGACTAGAATGGGTGAGCCTTGTGTTACACATAAGATTTTATAACACCTTTGTGAATGTGACATTCTCTGTAATACATTTATTCAGGATGTATGGTATCGGAGATATATATGTGAATCCCTATCGCTTGTCAAAGGATAAAAGATGTCAAAGTTCAAGGAATTTCCATGCAAAAATGTTAAAAAAAATACAAAATGATCAGTGCAAAGTAAAAATGCCTCGTAAAACATGTCACATAAATAGGGCAAGTCATGTCATTTAAGTTAAACACATCAATTACTGCCTTAAAACCATGCTGAGTACAACTGTGTGCACTCATTTATATGCAGTGTCTCTGAGACTGTGTCAGCTTCATGCACGCTTTATGTCGTATTGTACCAAAGCATGTATAAAGCGACGCGACATTAGCTGCTGCACCTGTCAGTGTGTCTTCACCTGGCCTATTCAAAAATAGCTCAACTGTATTTTTAGCTTTGCTTAAAAGCTGCCGCGTGCACAAAGCACTTTAGACAATTTACAGACTTCCCTTTGAGCCTACGTAGAATGAAAGGAGATGGGAGCCCTTTAAAGTCTGCCCAAATGCAGGCTTGGAAAATGGAGGGAACAGAATAAGGATGAACAAAAAGAGAAATACATTTATGAAGCATGAACGATGTGAGGAGTGGTGACAATGTCTCACTGGCTTTTTTCTCCCAACGGGATGTACAAGAGTAAAAGACGTGATAGCATTAAGCACATTTATTTTAAAACATGTCAGCAACCAGACAAGCTAGACAAGCTTCATACTTTTTACTGGTGTTGTACTTAAACACATACCACTGCTGTGTAATATAATGATATGTGCATTTTTAAACCTAATTCATGATGCTGGCTTAGACTAACTTGGTCTCAGAACATGGTCTAAATAGTAGGCAGACAGAACAGCAGAATTATGGTATGTTTAATTCACAGTATCTAGTTTAACTGACTGAAAAAGTACCCAAGATTTTCTTATATTTGTTCTTTTTTCCCGGGTTGGGTGGTTGTTGCTAAAACTTTGAACATGACAATGCAACTACTGGTGATGTTACAGTTGGATTTAAACAATACATGTTTGATGTTGACCAGAGGAAGATGGGTTGCCCTTTTGAGTCGTGGTTCCTCTCAAGGTTTTTCCTTACCACTGTAGCCCGCTGGCTTGTTCAATTGAGGCTTGGACCCCGGATATCTGTGAAGCTGCTTTGTGACAACTGCTTTGTTGTAAAAAGCACTATATAAATAAACTTTGATTGATACAGATTATGTAAATAAGCATGTGTATATAATATGTATAATATATACAGTATATATGGACCTGGATCCTGATTGGCTGCTCTGTATTGGCTGCTCTGAGGCTAAAACAATGTTTTTCAAACCTGGCCCTGGAAAGCAGCCCTGTATGTTTTAATGGATTCTCTTGAACAAACCCCTGCATCTCTGAAAGGACTTGTTAATGAGCTGATTATTTGAATCAGGTGTGTTGGAAGTGAGGAAAGCACTAAAATGTGCAGAGCATGAGGGTGCCAGGACCAGGTTAAACCTTTGTAGACTGGATAGGAGGACAGGGGACATTGGGTTAAGATGTGCCAGTGGGTTGTCTTCACCAGTTTCTGGGCAGCCATACATATTTTGTACTCTAACACTTAATTTAACGTGCATTTTCCAGTTCCATCCTGCAAAAGGAATAAGCATGTTGATTATGAGGAAATCATTTTATATCTCTACAACATTTTTTTTTTTTTTTTTTTTAGCAAACCAGGTATAATGAGTCTCACATCAACAGTGATGTTATCGTAAACATGTAAGTGAACTGACAATGTGTAAGAACATGTGAGTGGATTAAAACTGTTGCTAAACTAAGCACTTTTCCCAAAATAGTGAATTCCACAATAATGAATATCTAACATCATATTTCATATTTACACTCAACTTTATTCATACAGTTATTTAATCAGCCAATATGACAGCAGTGAAATGGATAACAATGCATGGATGCATGAAATTAAGTCAAACATGTAGTGGTAAAATTAGTGTTGCATCACAATAATGAATATCTAACATCATATTTCATATTTACACTCAACTTTATTCATACAGCTATTTAATCAGCCAATATGACAGGTGTGAAATGGATAATATCATGCAGATACAGACCAGTAGCTTCAGATAATATCCACACCCACCATCAGAGCAGTATAATAGGTATTTTAATTGTTATTAATTATATTTATAATTAGACTTAGTTAATAACATTTATATATATATATATATATATATATATATATATATATATATATATATATATATAAACTTACCCCACCTTTCTATGAATATAAAATTGTAGCTTCATACAGGGACCCAAAAGGCATATTTTAAAACTTTGTAAAACAAATAATAATCAAATAATTTGAACAAGTAAGGAATATTTAGCTGTCCATTAAATTCCTTTATACTGTTCTTGCTTGGATTGTTGTGGTCTTCAAGCAATGTCCAGAGCATGTCAACAAAAATCAACAAAAAGAACTATATCCATCAACCTCTTGAGACATCCATGACCTCAAGAGCAGACAAAGTCAACAGGATATAGTATTTTGGGGGGGTGATGGGGAAGGCTAGAAGAGATGAATTACACAAAATAACTCCATCACCAGAATGAGAGCAGCAGAAAGCTGTCCTTCATTTGAACTCTTCACAACAAAGCCCGGATTTTTTAATGTAGCGGAGAAAGTAAAAGAAGAACACAAGAATTTGATTACAAGAAATTGAGAGCAAGAAGGGAGAGAGCTGTAAGGAAAATAGATAAGGTCTGTACAAAGAGCAGGCTCTAGTATCAAGAGTAGTAAAGAATGGTTGGTGGGGAGGGGCTGACACGTACAGTGTAGTAAGAGAGAGAGAGAGAGAGAGAGAGAGAGAGAGAGAGAGAGAGATAGTGAGGAGGGAGGGAGATATGTGAGGGAGGATAAATCCGTACAGCATCATGATTAGGGCTCAGAAGGCTTTGTGGTGCCATGGCATGGAGAGCAGCATGCATGAGTGCACCTTTACATCTCTGACAGGCCACTGAAGCACGTCCACCACAGAAGCTGGACACATACAGAAAACTTCACGACCCTCTGCTTCATTTATGGATTTCCATCACTGCTCCCAGAACTGCTTCTGAGACTGGAGTCAAAGCTCTGGGGAAAGGTGCACCACAATGACTTTATGACAAGATACAAGACCTTTTTTTTTTTAAACTTCTTGGATTTTCAGAAGAAATTACTCAGCAGTCAAAGAACTCGTAATACTTGTTTTGGTAGAACCTGCTGCATCTTTTTGGACTTTTTCTCCACAACTGCAACCATTGGAAATATCAGCAAAATCTGCAGTAGAAGAAGTCAGTTCCTGGTTCTTTTTCTCATTTTAATCATCATTTCTAATCAGCTGTCCATTTTCCTTTTTTTCAACTTCCTTGTCATTTTATCATTATTGTTCCTCAAGGCTGGACAAGTAGGTTGCTTGCAGTGAAGCAGATAGTGGCTATGGATTAAGGAGCTGATTGAAGATGAAGGTTTAACACGTGAGTTTACACACATTTTCTTCAAAAGACACACACACACACACACACACACACACAAACATACAGTATAGTAGAGACTATGCAGTGACACACATTCTGGCATATCATTCTTTCTCTCTCTCTCTCTCTCTGTTCCAAACACTAAATTGTGGTGATAAGACTCATGTAAACTCCAAGAATACAATCTGACATGCATTCAGTCTCACTCTCTTTCACACGTACACACTTATACACACTTCTGGCAGGGAATTTCCATACTCAGCTCTGCTCAGTTCCCCACCTGCACTCACACCTTTTCCCAGTCAGAAATCGCATCTGCAATCCTCCAGATGCTTCACACTGCCGTCACAAGGCAGTAAAGCTGCCAACAGCATCACTCCTTGTTTTGGGACACTTCTCTCACCTTCTCATGTCCTTTTTTCCTCGTCTACCCACCATCACCAGACGCGACTTGACCCTCTATGCCAAGGATGTAGGCATGCCAATGGCTTCACCCCTGCTGTTCCACAACCACCAAGACTCACACAAGTGCTGAGAGGAGAAGAAGAGTGTTGAAGTGAGAGTGAGGCAAAGGGAGAGGGAGAGGGAGTGAGAGAGAGAGGCCAAAAGAGGAGAACACGAAGGAGGGGAGACAGAGAAGGGGGACAGCAGAGATACGTAGTCAAAGAATGAACTGCTCGAGGTCAGGCTCGGATGCATCCAACCGGCACAGGTAAGGAAACTCTTGGTTTATCTGACTAGGTTATAGAGACCAGTATGGTGATCTTTACTAGCTCTTGATTTGGGAGCCTGAGTCGGGTGATTTAATGTATTGTACTTGTCACAATTTTACCTGCTGTTTGCACATAGAGGGAGATATTATGATTTTTGGGTTTCACAGGAGATGCCTGCAGGGATGAGCCTTTTGTGGTTAACAGGTGTGCTGCTGTCTGCCAGATTGTAGTTCAATCATTAATAACATTGCTGAAGAGTGCAAATAAAAGGCAAAAAAGGGACAAGCAAATCAGTCTTTATAGTTCTTAACAAATGGAGTGGCACTTACCTGTGGAGTGTAATTGGCAATTATATTAATTTATCAACTCGAGACATGCTGTTGGCAAGCCGTCAGTGCATAAATATTAATGCCATTAATGTTATTGCTGCTGATTTAGGGTTTCCACAGTTACCACTTTTGGTCTTTTGAGTAACAGATGTCTGTCAGTGTTTAAACAGAGTTGGTCTTATGTATCTGGAGCATATCTTTTTGAATGAGCATTATTTACAGTAAGAGAAAGTCGTGTGCAAAGGAATGCAATTAGGAGGAGGGAGGAGCAGCAGAGTGAGTTGGTTATGGTGATGCAGAGACATTGTAACTATACTGGCCTTGTTCTGGAATATTGAAGATAGTTATTAATGTATGTATAGCAGAAAACCACTGACAGGTCTAATGCAAGCCCACCCAAGGAATGGCACTGACATGACAATAATTAATTAATAATTAATAATTTTTGCAAGCACGCAGCCTAACCTCATATATCAACCAAGGTCATAGGAGAGAAGGGGAGTCTGATAATTCCCAAATTCACTCAGTGCCTCCTCAAGATGTATTGATTTCACGGGGAATACGAAAGGCCATATCAAATTATAGGTGTATTTACATAGTGTATGTACAGATGTGCCACACAGTTGAATAGTGTGCATGTACATCTCTAAGCAAGTGAGAAGGTGCATGTGTTTGTGCCTGGATTCATAAGAGGGTATTTGTGTGAACACAGTGAGCTGTGTGTGTATTGGGACCTTTACTTTCATCAGATATCCCTCTCAGATTTTTACTACAGGAGAGACACTGCAAAAATATTATCATCATTTAAGGTTCACTCACAAGTGTTTGGAGTGTGTGTAATGTATCATAGTTAGTGCCTGCTTACGTGCTTACTGCCATACAGCTAATAAATGATGATGACAACTCTAATACTAACATTGAGGGTAAAGTTGTTTATGTACCTACTGTTCTAAGTGTGGTTGTTTGAAGCACCAAGCTGCTTGCATGCACTGGTTTTGCACTGGTGCACTGATTGTTTATGAAGGCTAAAGGTGGTATGGTCATTTCTAGTGGAGGTTTAGGCTACATGGTGCCTTTCACATGGCAAAGCCTAATGGAAAATAGATCTTAAGTTGCTTTACGAGTGTGAATGTACTCACCTTGGATCCTTGTTAAAAATGTATACTGTCAGAAAAAAATGCTTGGGGGGATATTAAAGGTCAAGAGTAAGTGTGACCTGCTTTCTAATGATGTAAGTGGTCAGAATATGATTGTGAGGGCTCCAAGTGGCTCAATGGTCTATGATCCAATAATCACAGTTTCAAACCCTGGTTCATGCTGCTTGCCATAGGTAACCGGAGTCTGAGAGAGCAAAACTGACCATGCTCTATCTGGGTGGCTAGATGGCGCTCTCTCCCCACATCACACACAGTGTGATGCTAGTCAGCACAGGCATCTGTTAGCCATTGTATCAGGGATGGAGACCTGGCACATTCCTCTGAGTGCATTTTCTGCCCAGCAAGGTGGTAGCTTGCTTCACCTGTATAGGAGGAGGCATGTGCATGTCTACACCCTCCTAGTGTCAGGAATATCATATTTGATAGAGCAAGAGTCTTAAAAGTAAAAAAAAAAAGGTTGGGAAACTGGCACTTCCAAAGTGGGGGAAAATTGGGATAAAAAAAATGGAAACGATTGTGGAACTATGACATTTCATAGACTGTGATCATGTTTAAATGTGTAGTATGTTTTTATATGATCAAAAGACATAACAAACTCTTCAATGAATTGTATGTAGGAGGCAATGGTGCACAATATTAGTAAGCATGTAGCTGCTCAGTCTATGGCTAAAGCAACCAGTGACATCTGCATGGTGGTATTCTACCATGACCTTAGTGACCATGGCTTAAAAGGGGTCTTATCTCGATCCCTCTCTCTTTCAATATGATTGCAGTCCAATAGCATCCAAGACAGCTTTATCCCATGCCAAGCAGACCAATCAATCATACAAAACCACATTACATTTCACAGGGGACAAGCTTAACTCATGCAAAAATCAGCCTGATAAATACAGTATTTTGCTGTATTTGTTTATGAGTCATGCTCTCGGGGGAAATCATTAAAGAACCCCAACTGTAATTCACATTCATTACGCATTTTCCTTATTGGAAACAGATGCACCCAAAAGAACTGCAAAGAGCCATGCTCACTGCAAAGATGAGGCTAAATCTATCATTGCCCAACACTCTAGAAACACATGTGCTGACAGACCCAGTGAGATGTTAATGTGGTGTTAATATAACACATCTCCCTCAGCTCTACTTGTCTGAATCCATCTGGCCAGCTAGAGAGAGACCACCCATTTCTTTTTTTACTGCTCTGGTCAAGTTTTAAAGTTACAGATGTTGCTGTCCATTCCAGATTCCATTTAGAAAATGTCATACATAACCTATTGCTCCTGAAGGTACACCTTGATTCAGAAGTGGCACAGATTGTAAATTAGACACTCCAAGTTTGTAGAGTTCTCACAGTCAACAGACGGGCTGTTAAATATTAAAAACCGACATAAAGGTGGTCTGGCTTTGATGTGAGGAATTGTCTGCAGTCTAAAGGGTAAGAAAAACAGTCACTTTCACAGAGAAACATTCAAATGTCCTTTTATTAAATACAACTACACTAATATTACAGTACTTTACTGACAACCCCCTATAGTTACTATTCTCAATATTATGCTACTAAGAGTTACTATACTTACTACTATACTTATACTATAGCATAGAATTTATACTGTAGTTACTGCACTGCTCTAGTTTAGTACTATTTATTTTACTATAGTTGCACTACATGGACAAATTGAAAGTACTGGGAATAATATCTGTCTCGACTGTCCAGGGAAGCCTCTCTACTAGATTTTGAAGAATTGGTGTGAGGATTTGAATGCAGTCAGAAACAAGAGTGGTGAGTGAGGTTAGGATGTTGGATGATCATCACCCCATCTCATCCCAAAAGCAGTGGATGAAGTGCCATCATTCCAAAGAACTTCTCCACCACTAAATGCTCAGGGGCTTCATAGCCCTTTCACTCATGCCTGACGTTAAAAATGGTGAAAATAGATTCATTTTCTTAGGTATAGTCGCTCCAGATACTATTGGCAGTACACTATACTATTGGCAGTGCTTCTCTACAGGGCATTTACAAGCAGTGTGTGCTATTGCACTTATGTGTCAGCATCTGAAATACGTCATTAGAAGAGGTATAAACAAACATTTGGACATAAAGTGCATTATACTGTAGTTTAGTATTGGCATTTCAATTTTACTACCGCTGCTATATTATTAGTTACTCTTGTTTACTACTGAATATATATTTCAGTGTACTAACTGTGTAATAGTTTAATATAAGATTTACATATTAGTTACTATACTATAGTTTATAATGGGGTTTCTATATTACTGTTACTATCCTCATATAGAATTTCTGTTTTACTGAATTTTTGTGATTATTTAGTAGCTTATGTTATTATTATTTTATATATTAATATAATATACAGGCCATAATATGCACACCAGCAAGTCTGAAGGTAAACTATATCATAGTAACAATAGTAAAATTGCTACAGCTGTTACAAATGTTAAAAAATGTATATCGTTATAGTTACTATACTATTATTCATATAGGATTTCTACATTAGTACTGTGTAGATATATAGCTGTGATGCCATAATTTGCAACAGTACATTACAGAGATAATATAGGATAATGTAATGCAGTAATACAGTGATTTAACAGTTAAGTGAAAATATTTTATCAAAGTATTTAGCACTTTAGAAACCAGCACTTTTTTAAAGTTTCTTAATGCATCTCTACAGCTTTTTGTGTTCAAACACAACCTATTTTAAGATCCCATCCACCTAAATATTAGGTTTCTGATGCACTAATAATGGACGGAGTAATTATTCATGCATTTCGTTATGTTGGATGTATCCCTTGATTCAAAATGAAGCAACTTTTCCTCCACTTTATTGAATTAAATGTGTGGGCAGCTGGCATCCACAGCTGGTGTTGTACTATGACAATGTCATTACCAGCGATTATTTATATAGGGATTATAGCGTGTGATGGGTCATGTAGCTGTGTTGTGCTGTACATCCACAAAAACACTAACATCTGACATGGCATGACGTTGGTTTTCTGCTTTCTGAGTGCACCTGTCTCCCACAGCTATCCTCTTCTCAGGCATCTGTGGTAACAGTCTGTTAACTGATAGTCAGAGTGAAAGAGAGGACGGTGATGACAGAGTAAAAAACGTATGTAAATATATTCATACTCAGTACAGCACAGCCATGTTGAGGAGCTGAAAGGCTAAATGTATATACAGTAGGCTTTTAGTAATTGCAGGCTTAATGACGCACCCTGTGTGAAAACTCTGCCTCAGGCTGAAATAGTGATGTTAATCCTACATGTACCGCAAGCTTAAAGAAATGTTCTACAGCCTTTTGAAAATGGTTGCACTATAGTTTGGTCATGTTTGATATTCTCTTCATGCAACATTTCATCAGTGGACTGAAATTGTTCAGAATCACATAGAATGAAATCTTGTACATTAGTAAACATTTTACATGTTTGATTCATGAAGTGAACATTGTTAAATAATATTATGTACAATTCACTCCTAAGTCCATATGAACTATTCATCTGAAATGAAATGGTGTCACAAAACCAAACTTAAATATTATTATTAGTAAACAATATTATTTATGCACCCAAAACATTACAATACAAGAAAAATATATTCTAAAAATGATTTTCCATCCATCCATTTTCTGAACCGCTTATTCCTGAATAGGGTCACGGGTGAGCTGGTGCCCAGCCGGCAACTCTGAGCGAAAGGGCAGGAAACAACCCTAGACAGGGCGCTAGTTCTAAAAATGATTTTATTTTTCAAAATTATTATCGGTTAGTTCTTCAAAAAATCCTATTAGGATGATTTAATCACTTTCCCCAGAACAGTCATGACATTTGATATCTGTACTTTAATTTAGAATGGGAGTGAAATGGCATCGATACACCTTGTGTTCACATATCATTGCACCTCAGAAAAGTTTATCTTATCATAATTTACAACAAAATAGTGAACTATATGTTTGTTTGTTTATTTAGAATTTTTTTACAATATTTCTTAAGCTATATAAGCAATTTTGGCATTGTGGGCAGCTACAAAATCCTGCTGGGATATAGAGCTTGTCAGTAGATGGAAGCATGACATGCTCTAAAATCTCCTGGTAGACATTGCACTGACTCTGATAAAACACAGTGGACCAACGCCAGCATATGACATTCTGTGCCTCCCCACTTTCCTCCAGACTTGAACTGAAACACCAGGACTCTTGATTTCTAAATGAAATGCAAAATTTATTGTGAAGCTCTCCCAAGTTCATGAATGGACATTTCTTGACAATCCTGTAAAGGCTCCAAGGTCATCTGAGTTTTCTGTGCATATTTTTCCACCACACTTACCTCTTCCATAGTCCATTAATATACTTTGATACAGCAATCTGTGAACGGCCAGCAATGACCTTCTGTAGAGTACATGTGGAGGGTGTCAACCATTGTCTACTAGATAATGGTCAGGCCAGCAGTTATTCCATTACTGTGTTTGTATTTATAATGCTTGACTAATAATTTAGAAGTGAAATAATTTTGGCCTAAAATATTTTCTGTAATACGTAGGAGAGACATGTGTCTCTTTAAAGAAAATTACTAGCTCTAAACAATAGAAAACCTATTATCTATTATTCCCTTGATTCCCATCACTACCTCTCTGTACAGGACTGAGCTAGTAAGAATAAAGCATTTCACATTCAATTTTGAATGATTTGGATCTCTATTCCCTCATTAGTATTGCACTATATATGAGTAGACTACTTGGTTTACTAAGTAGTGTAGAAACAGTTGAATTCAGACGCTTGTTCATCAGCAATGTGTGTCAGCACCAGTCTTATAAACCAACACATGAGTGTCTGATCTGTGTCTTAAGCTCCGTACACATGCACAAACTGAATCCTGCACTAAAGTTAGTAAAGCTCTGTGCTGTTCATGGAATAATCCTTGATTATGTTGCTCACAAACATAAGCCTTCCATTAATGAAGTACACATCTGAACTTCACAGCGTGCAGTGTTTTGTAATGACCACTGGCTTACTGGCCATATGAGTAAATGTCATCAGTTCCATTTGGTCCAAAGTGTTACTTACAAACAAGACTCACAGATGCTTTCCGGTCCATATTCAGCTCATGTAGTGAGCTACGGTGTTTACTATAAATCACCAATCAATTGTAGGTGATTATAGTTTGTTCAAAATCATGTGCATTTTCCACTTTTTATGACAATCAGTGGACAAGGGTTGACATTCTCAGTCACGGCCTTGTTTAAATGAGAGCTTGGCTGAGGAACTATGGTTATTAAATTGAAATGTGGAGTAGATGGACGAGGCATGGTTTCATGGTGTTTTTTTTTCTTGTCTCATCAGCAGAACAAATGTACTCTCTGTGTGATGCCCATTGTCCGGAGCACCTATGATCAAACACACATGAAAGTGTTCAGCTGAAAAGGGATCAGAGAAAATTAAATGCCAGATGAGAGAAGATCTCCACATCAACAGCATATCCAACGTGCTGAAAATGAGGAGCATATGAATATATTAATCTCAGCCACAGTGTGTGTGTGTGTGTGTGTGTGTCTTCTTGGCTGCTGTCAGAACAGACATGCAGGTGTCTCACTGAGTAAGAGTGGATCAGCAGTAACCAAGCATAAACACTAAGGGACACACATGGTCTCTTGAGTGGCGTGGCACAGTCCACCACATCTTCACCTTATCTCCCACTAGAGGGAGTTTCTAGGAAGGTCTAATCCATTACAGTAAATAATTTGTGAATTTGTTGTTTTCTCTAACGATGATGTATGTGATATGCATACAAATGGTGATGAGCAAAAACAGCTAGTGGCTATTGGTTTGACCTATTTACATCTCTTCCAAACACTGTACACACGATATGCAGAAGAACACACACAAAAAGACTGTTTAATGATTCAATATACAACCATGAAGAATGTTGATGGTTTGAAGCATACACTGATTAAAAAATCATGATAAAATGATGTGAAATGTCTCCAATAACCATATATACAAGCACTGTGTATAGATGGATACATTTTGCATAAACAGCTTGTCATGGCTTGAACTCCACAAGACCTCTGATGGCATCCTGTGGTATCTGGCACCAAGCAGCAGATTCTTTAAATCCTGTAAACTCAAAGGTGTGGCCTCCGTGGATTATGTCAATGAGCTACATGTGCCCATGATGCAGGTTTACAAGTTGTCCTTCCTTGGAGCTCGTTAGGTAGGTACTGACCACTGCATACTGGGAACAACTCACAAGATGTACAGCTTCATGCTCTGACCCAGCCATCACAATTTGGTTCTTGTCAATATAACATTATACTAAAGCTTAGCTATTTTTCCTGCTATCAACACATCACCTTAAAGAACTCAATGTTTACTTGCTGTATAGTCCACCCTTGGACAGGTGTCTTAACCTGTGTCTTTTTTATGTTATAGCTGATCAGTGTATATAGGTGCTGAGCCTTTTCTAGTCATGATCAGTTTTTGGCTTGACATTTGCATACAAGACTGGCTGGTATTTTTATTATTTTTCATTTATGCAATATGACCACTGATGGCAATGTAACCACTATGCTTCACAGTTGACAAAGTGTGTTGGTTCATAAAGTGCAGTTCTTTTTTATCCAAACATACCTTTGTTGATTCATTTTATGCAGATTCTTGGTAGTCATGTGGGTGAATATTAATTTTCTTGGTCTTTCAGATCTCATCTTGACCCCCACAGTTCCTCTGGTCAGCCAGGTGTTATAACAGTTCACACTTTTAAAAAATGAAATCTTTGCATAGCCTTGTTACCTCCATTTTGGATCTTTAGACAGTTGCCTACATAAGGTCATCGTTACCGAGTGTTAGTAGAGTCACATTTAATTGGAGTCAAATTTATCATTTTAAATGGAAATGTCAACAAGCACATAGTGATTGAACACAGGGGAATTTGTCCACTTCATTTGACCCATCCACACAGTGAAACACACACATACACACACCAGGGAGCAGTGACACACATGCCCAGAGTGGTGGGCAGGCCTATTCACAGTGTCTCCAGAGTTATTCAGCTGACAACTGCTAATTACAGTTGGTTAAAATTGTGAAAAAACTTTTGCTCCTTTACAAATCCTAGAAACTTTCTGAATACCAAAAGTATAGATTAAATATGAAGTGATTTAATCAATATCAAAACTGTGAATTATATAGTAAATGGAGAGCTAGCACAAACCTTCTCATCATGGCTTGCAAACCCAGTTCAGTTTGCGAAGTGAAATTCCAGAGACCTTTTGATCCTGAGGTTCTTCTTGGCAGGCTCACTTTTGTTTTGTTGCTCTTTTGAGCAGATCATACATTATTCTGCCTCAACCATCTGCTTCGCCTCAGCTGGGAACTTCTTGTGGTCTCACATGAAATGAGGACGGGTTAATATTGGTGACCACAGTTACATTCATTCTTGTAGTGATGGCTCCCATTATTGAGTATAATATCACAAAACCGTTAACTGGCAAAGATATATATCACCCAGAATAATTTAGCTGCATGTTGTAGCTGCTCTGATAACTTAATAGGTTATGTGGTTGCACTTGTAAAATGTTGGCATGGATGGATGGGAGTAACCTTTAAGATTCTAAATCAGGCGCATCTCATTAGGCTGCGATGCTGTTTGCCCTCACACTTGAAAAACAAGGCACTGCTGCAATGCAAACTGCTTGAAACTCTGAGAGGATGCCAGTCCTACACTGCTGTACTGACCACTCTCCAATTTTTCAGCTAATAGCATTTCAGGACTAAACAGTTTACTCCCACCAATTATTGAAAGTCATTTCAAATTTGTACGAATTGCATATTGATAAGAAGAGTGTCAGATTAAAAACCCGCTTGAAGTGAGACTTGATGGAGTTTGGATTGTATGACCATTCAAACATGAAAAACCTTTTTGCCATTTGGTTTGTTAAGATTCCTCCAGGGCTTTGCACAGTCCAACATGGAGCAGCACATACGGTCAAACAGTTCAAGCTTAAGTTTTAGCTCTAATATTGCTGAACTGAAACAGGCCCTGATCTGTATATTGGATTCTTTAGAGATTTTTATGAAAAGGATGAAAATGACAAGTATAGGCATGACTGCTAACCAGCCCTGTGGTTTTCATACAAATTTCACATTGTGAGATAAAAGGAAGATCTTTTAGCAAAGAAGACAAACCAAATCGGTTATACCGTAAAGCAGATTAATCAGTAAAATTACCAGTGGTGAAATCTAATGAAAATAATGACATTTAGCACTGATTTATGAAGATCCATTTATCACCAGTGATTTTGTTGTTAAGAATAATTTAATCCTGCCTAGAAATATTCCATCACAGAGTCCTGTTGCAGACCTGAGCTTACATCAGATCCCAAAATTCCTCTGAAAATGAAAATGACAATGGACAATTCCGCAACATCACCAACAACAACATCAACACAGCTGTCAGTGTGTTGGAATCCCTTTGCTTCCTGGATACTATTGTTAACATTTTCAGAAACAGCATGAACCTCATCTCTGAAACAAGGCAGTGTGACACATTTACCTTTTGTTCCAAATGAAAAACCCAAACATCACGTAAAATAAAAGATTACCACTAAAAGTCATCACGTCTTTCATTTTCCCCAGGTTCAGCTCAGCAACTGCCCACCCAGACAAAGTTATCAGCTGCACTCTCTCATCTACTGAATACTTTTATGAATCCAAGGTAAAATGACCCCTCCCAACCAGGACACCACCTGCTTCATAACCGTCCCCACAGAATGCATTTTAAATCCATCCAAATAAAAACAGCATGCAGCTGAACAGCTTTTTTTCCTTCGTTGTAAAGAAGCAGTGATCAACCTCAGGGCCACTACACATCAATGTTCTCCCAGGTGTTATTTATAACTTCTTTGGAACTTCTGCTACCATTGCTTTACTGGACTAGGGTAATCAATACTGTACAGATGAGTTCAGACACTGTATACATAATAATTCCTGAAATTAGCAGTTCCTCTGGATTTTTATTTATACAGAATACAAAGTATGGTATGGCCCTAGTTATTGGGTTACAGACTATACCTAGACCTATTTTTTCAGTGACAAATTAGGTTCTTGAGATTACTGGCTAAAGCTAAGTACATTGTGTTTTGTGGATTCAGCAGAACTGGTGAATTATGATCTACTTACACAATGTATTATAAGACAAAGGGATTTAAAAGAAATAGAAACAATGATCAACAATCATTTACGGCAGGAAAATGAAAAAAAAAAACCCTGCAAGTCCTGTTTCACTCATATGAAACAGTAACTGTTCTGCAATATTGCATTTTACCAACAACAATGGTATCTAAATGCTTTCTGTCACTGAAGATCAGTATTTCACATCACTGTGGTGGACGTTTGGAAGGATGTCCTGGCATCATTCGTCACTTCTTCAGGTGACATTTAGAGATAATTGTGGTTAATTGAAGATTCAGAACTTTGGAGATGGCTTTGTAACCCTTTCCAGACTGTCATGCTGCAGTACGTGCTTACTTTCTCGTCTAGATTTTTTAGATTTTGGATTTTTTAACGTACTTTCTATTGATTAAAAAAAAAGTATATTTACCTGTCTTAAAGGTGCAATATTTATCTGTCTATTTGTCTGTCTGTCTGTTTGTCTGTCTGTCTAGCCAGCCAGTATTCAGTATCTATCTATGTCAGAGGTCACCAACCCTCCTCCTGGAGATCTACTTTCCTGCAGACTTTAGATTAAACCTTAATCAACTTTACCTGATCCAAAGTAATAATAAATGTCTATCAACCCTTACAACCCAAGATCCACTCTTTGCAGGCCGTTGCATTTCATTTTCATCATATCTCAGGATCAGGGTATCCTACATACATGATACACATATCATAACAAACTAAAAAACTCTTGGGTCTCATCACAACACAAGTAATCAAGTGCGTAAAATGCTAAATATGTTGTTTTAAACTGATTTCTATCCCAGTTAAAGGTCAAATCTTCCAGTGCATGTTCACTGCTCTTTACACATGTGTATGCTCAACCTTCATGCAGATCAGTGACAAATGGTGGCATCAATCAAAATATTACAATTTTAAGCTCAAATACTCTCTGGATGTGTAAAGAGCTACCCGCAATCCCGCCGCCCAAACACCAGGGGGAGTTCAGCGACAGGAAAAACCTGATAATGAACCTGATTGAGTTCAGGTGTGGTTTGTTTATTTAAGCAACTCCTGCTTCTCACTCCTTGTGGTTTCTTGGACAAACTCTGTGTGAGACTCTGCTGGTAAAACACTGGTATTTCTTCTCTTAACCTCTCCCTTCTCCCAAGTGAGAAGTGTTTTCTTTCGTTTAAAAATCCTCTCTTTTTCCCTCTGCCTCCTCAAGTAAATGGGGCAGAGCTGTACTTCCTTCCCTCCTCACAAAGCAGGAGAGTCTGTCCCAATCTGTATCTCCAGAGCATAGGTTTAGCAAAGAATAGAAGAGAGAAAGAAAAACAAAGAGAAAGAATAGAAAAGAGAAAAAACTTCAACTTACTTCAAAGGAGTTGTTTTCATTTTCTAGTTTCCGCTCTAAATGAGGGTGACTGAGTTGTAGTTTCTCCTTCTCGCTTGAGAAGCAGTTTTCAGTTCACCCCTCCTGCTCACACCTTTTCCCCTGGTCTGTGCATCCATTCTCCAGGGTGATGCCATACCTCACTCTGCAGGAGTTCAAATCCCTGTCCTGTGAGTTTGTTCTTTTGTCAGTTTATTTTATAAAAAACCTAATTTTTTCCGGCCCCGATCACTGGTACAGTCTTCCTTCAGTGGTCTTTTGTGTAACCCTTTCCTCTTTCAGTTCCCCTCACGTGTCACCATGTACCTCCCTTCATAAACCCTACCTCCATGAGCCACTTCCAGTTCAGATAGAACAGTGGTATAAGTGCTGCCCAACACCTGAATGGCATGGGTTCAAACCCACTTGGGGTTGGTCTGCTTAGTTGCATTTGAGTCCAATATTAATTATTTAAATCCTGGTCTCAACCCAGGTGTGCTCTTTTAGTCATTTCCACCCGGGTTGCGCCCCGTGACAGGATGATGAATTCCCAACAGAATGTGGTTTTTTTTAAACCCACAAAAACCCACAAAATACAAGTAAATCTGGGATCAAAACATGAGCAAATTCTTAGAAATATCTAAGTTCTATTAATATTTACATCTTAATATGAAGACAATTTTGACTAGCCTAGGATATCCTGAAATAACAACATCTGGTGTGTGTGACTGTCTGCTATAAATGTCAAACAAAAAAATACCCTGTAAAATTGGAGTACAGGTATTTCACTAGGCCAGTACTATGAGAGCATTAGATCCATGTCATACAGCCCCCCATAGATGTCCTACAGCCCCCTATTAATATCATTATTATTACTATTAACATTACTATTATTTCAAAGACATCTCTAAGCAGTGTCAGTGCCAGAGTTTATGGAGGAGGCCAGGTGGTTTCTTTTTCCTCTTTTAACTTTTTTTACTCCATATTCAGCAGCTGTTTCTGTTCCACTATATTGTGCCACACATCATTTATGGCAAACTTCATCTTTAGGAATGTAAAGTAGGGGTTTAGGTAGTTGCTGGCAATTTTGTGAGGAGGACAGTTGAGTGAGCAGCTCAGGAGGACAGTTGAGTGAGAACAACCAAAGCTGGTTGACAAATTCTAGAAAATTTGGTTAAATTCAGCAACAAGAGCATGAGAAAGAAGCAGCGGGAGACTGACAGGAACAGTAATGTCTGTCTATTGGAAATTGATGGAAAGCTTTGATTGAGATTATCTGTGTCTAATACTAAATTTGAAGGGCTCTAATGTGGACAGATCTACATCAAAATACCCATATTTTTGGATCGATTTTCTGTTGGTGCACTAAACAATCATGATGAACAGACATTTTAGGGGGTTGTATTTATTCTCAAGGAAGCCTGCCCCAAATAAAAGCTTAGTCCTCCATCCATAAATCTCTAGTGACACTGTTGAGTATGTGTAGCATTTAAGAGTGGCACTTTGGAAAACAAGTGACAAATAGAGCACAGAATGAGAGGGAGAGAAAAACATGTTATGGCTTGTAAATGGTTCTTTTCTCTTTAGGTGGCTGTGCCACAGACTGACACCATCTGTGGGTTAGTGGAGTCAAAGAGTGGTCACTGGGTAGTGTTGAGAGTGCACAGTTTAGCTGTGAAGCTCTTGCTGGGCTCTCAGTATGTTTCTTCCTCAGACTGCTAATGGCCTGTTGTGTCTCACACGCATACGGACACTGTGGCCAAAGCCTTGCAATAAGGGATTACGAGTCACAGAAATAGCCTGTCATAACAATTTTTTTCTCCTCTTTATGTGACATTACAATGTACTGGGTAATGTTAAGTAATAAAGTATTTTTCATGGAATTAGTGCAACCAACTGTTTTTATTCTGACTGTATTATCTCTCTCTCTCTCTCTCTCTCTCTCTCTCTCTCTCTCTCTCTCTCTCTCTCTCTCTCTCTCTCTCCTCTCCCAAGACTGTAGGTGGCTGAAATGGCCATGCCCCAGGGCCGTTTGAGATCCTCTCTCCATCTCCTCCTGTTCCTTCTCCTGTTGCTCAGTGCCACGCCACACTGCCATGCCCGTCCATTGTTTAGCCCACCTATAGTTAATGTTGCAGTTGTATTCAGCGGCTCTGCCCACCAGGGTGAGATAAAGGGTCGTCTGAGCCGGGAGAACTTCTTGGACCTACCTCTGGATATGAGCCAGTCACCGTGCTAGTAGACTGATACCAACCCAGTGCATACATCGCCTTTGTCAGACTATGGCTGCTGAGAACCTCCATGGTGTGGTCTTTGAGGATGACGTTGATTCAGAGGCCGTGGCTCAGATCCTAGATTTCATCTCCTCTCAGACATCCATTCCTATGGTGGGCATCAATGGAAGCTCTGCTCTGGTCATTCCTCATAAAATTAAATTTTCTAGACAGTTGTGGCAAGTGGTACTCTGAATAAGAAAGATCCCCAAATGGCTAGTGGCTTGGATGCATGGTTCCAGAAACAAGCTTCGTTTGAAATATTGAGAATGTCACATTATTTGAACTCTAATGGTGATGCAGTGCAGTGAATGTCTCATTCAGTGTGTAGAAAATGGGTTGCAAAGAAATTATAGTGATTGGCTTTGATGATTATCAAAAAGGAGTAATTACATTTGGATGTGCCATCCGGGAACTATTAACAGTGCTTCATGTTTTCACATTTTGTTGTTACAGCCTTATTTCAAATGGAATGAAATGCATTTGTCTGTCAAGATACAATGACAAAGTGAGAAAAGTTTGTTTGAAATCTTTGCAAATTAATAAAAAAAATATAAAACACAAAAAATATAACATGTATAAGTTCACAACCTTTGCTCAATACTTTGTTTGTAGCAATTACAGGCTCAAGTCATTTTGAGTATGATGCTACAAGCTTGGTACCTGTTTTGGGAGTTTCTCTCATTCTTCTTTGCAGATCTTCTCAACCTCCATTAGATTAGATGGGGAGTGTCAGTGCACAGCCATTTTTAGATATGTCCAAAGATGTTTGATCAGGATCAAGTCTGGGCTCTGGATGAGCCACTCAAGGACATTAACAAAGTTGTCCTGAAGCCACTCCTTTGTTTTCTTGGCTGTGTGCTTGGGGTCGTTGTCCCATTGGAAGATAAACCTTCATCCCAGTCTGAGTTTCAGGCATGAAATGGGGTTATCATCAAAGATGTCTCTCTCTGTTCATCGATTGTCATTTTCCCTCAACCCTGACAAGTCTCCCAGTTTCTGCTGCAATAAAACATTCCCACAGCAAAAAGTTGTCACACAGCAGCTTTAAATAATTCCGTGTCCATGCCTCCGATGACAGACCCAGTTAGGAGAAGAAACCTTGAGAGAACAGGCTCAAGAGAGGAACATCTGCAGCAGCCCCATCTCCTCAATTAGTGATTCACAAATCTTTTTGTTTCTTATGGTCTAAGAGTCCTTTAGGTGCCAAACTCCAGATGGGCTGTCATGTTTCCTTTTACTGAGAGTGGGTTCCATCTGGCCACTCTACCATACATGATTGGTTTGTGGAGTGCTGCAGAAATGGTTATCCTTCAGTAAAGGTCTCTCACAGAGCACAATGTTGGAGCACTAGCTCAGTGACATTGGTTCTTAATTACTCCCTGACTAAGACCCTCCTACCTCGATCACACAATTTTGCCCGGTTGGACAGCTCCTGGTGGTTCCAAACGTCTTCCATTTTCTTGATGAAGCCCTGCTCATTAGGACTACACTTAAATGCTTATCAGAAATGTTTCTGTGCCCTTCCCCAGATCTGTATCTCAATACAGTCCTGTATTGGATCTATTATTGAATCGTATATAAACAGGTGTGTGACTTTCCAGTCAACTCCATGTCCTATCAATTGAATTTACCACAGGTGACCAATCAAGCTGTAGAAACATCTAAAGGATGATGGTGTAACAAGATATACCTGAGCTCAAAGGCTGTGAGTACATGCATATTTTGTTTCAGACAAACATTCTCATTGTGGGGTATTAAATTGCATAATTTTGCTGGAAATTGAATTTAATTAATTCATGCCTTTGCGTCAGTTTCATCTTTCAGCCACAAAGTTTCCTGTAGACTGGGATTTTTGCTGCTGCTGGTAACCCACCATGGCCACTGTGATGCTTTGATATACCTGCAAATTCACCCTATGGCCTTTGAGACACCCAAATACAATCCCTCCTTTTTGCCAATCATTAACATCAAAGAATATCTGCTTTATGGCCCATTTTGCTCCAGTGAGACATTCACTACACTGTATCATCTTCTTGTTCTACAGATCTGTGCTTACCCCTACAGCTATTTATAGTCTGATCATCCTCATTAAATGGCTTCTGCAGGAGCAGATGTCCTCCACCTAGATGTCTATATTTGGGGTGTGTAATAGAGATGTTCTGATTCATACATTGTGTGCAGAACTGATTAAGCTCCTTGACAGAAATTTTCAGTCTTTTGAGCACGCACTCCCTATTGCGTCATGGGGCATTGTGGTACAATCACAGATATGTAGTAACTTCATGTCTTCTCTGCTCCCATCAGAATTTGTCTGTTCTGTCGAGCGCTTTGTAATTATACATACTTTATTTCCTTTAAAACTGTCAAGTTCTTGTTCGTTGATATGAATTAAAATAACAGGAACATAATATTACGTTGATGATTTTCACTTGAAAACTATGCAAACAAAAAGTGATAAAAAAACAATTATGAAGCTTTTGAAGCTGATCAGAATCTTAAAGAGTCAGCAGGCTCAAAACATAAATTAATTAGAATTCAACGCCATGCATTTTGATCTGAAACATTGAGTGCAGACCTAATCAATGTTATCTGTGTTTTCGCAGTGCCATTTTCCTGTTTGAGAAAATGGTCTGTTAGAGAAACAGTCAAAGTCCAAATATAACTGTTGAATTTGTGGGGTCTTTGAATCAATAGGAATTATGATGAATATCATGTGCACCCAAGAGGTCTGTGTCCCACTTTCTGCTGCCGACTGATTGATGCAAGGAAATGTACCAAAGAAAAGAGCATAATTCAATGCCTGCAACTGCTGCTTAAAAGGAAACATGACCATAAGGAATATGAGTCTCTATACATGTAAAATGTTAAATTTGGTGTAGCCCACTGTTGAAAGGTGAATATGGAAGTTATTGTCAAAGTTAAAATAAAATAAAAATCTGTGAAAGCATAAAGCACCGACCCACCTGCCAGTGGAAGGTAATGGACAATAAAACACATTATCTTTTATACATTAACATTACTGTAAATAACTGTGAGATCAACCATCATCTTTTAGATTTATATTACATTATTATATTGCACATTATTTATTCTGATAAATTACATCATAATAAAAGTACATGTACATTTATACTGCATATAAAGATTAAAACACGTTGTGTGAAAGGAGTACACCTGATATAGCCACAAACAAAGTTTTAATATTTTTAATAACCAACATTTGTAGCCTTTTAAATCTTACCAATCACGAGAACCGTATTTGTTGCAGGCAGTTACATGCGATATTCTAACCTACAGACATGATACATATCAAAACAAATTACAAGACCCTATCAAACCTCTATGCATGATGAAATATTAAGAAATCAAGCTTGGAAAACTGCTAAAATTCAATTGAATTTAATCCCAGTTTAAATGCAAAAGAAGCCTTCCAGTGTATGATTACTACTCTGTCCGTATGTTTGGCTTATGCACCTCTGACTGATCGGTGAGAGGGTTCAGAGACTATCACTGGCCAGATTTTGGGAAAATGACAAAAAGGACAGCTGGCTTGCTCTCTTTTTTGTTCTCACAATAAAAGTTGTTTTGTTTTCAGAATAAAGAGTCCACCAAGGAATAGATAATGCCAATACATTTTATAAATTACAAAATAATTAAATACATTCAGATTTTTGTTTGTTTGTATATATATATATATATATATATATATATATATATATATATATATATATATATATATATACATTACACACACACACACACACACACACACACACACATATATATATTATAACAAAAATGTAATGGAAAAAAATGTATAAATGTAGGCTTAAGCAAGTTTCTGATCAAAACATGATGACATTCATACAATACGATTCATACATTTTAATTCTAAAATAAAGACAAACTAGAGTATCCTAGGATTTCCTAAAAAAAAATAATAATATGTGGCATATTGTGATTGTCTCCTACAAATACATTTCTAATTCTTTGGTGAATTAAAGTATGTCATGTTGGTATTGACTGATCATTAAGGATTTATATGCTTCTATGTGTGCATGTACGTGAAATCTTATAGGGGGAAAGGAATCAGGTGGTTTATAGGTGGAAATCACGGGATGTTATGCAGATAGAATGAAGAGAGATGTTTATCTAAATGAGAAACAATAGATTCAGGGGGGCTGATGAGTATCTTCAGTACTGGATAAGAAGAGAGCAGTTTCCTGCCCAGCCATCATTTTTCAAACCGTCTTCAAGCTGCCTCTGCACATGTGAATGATGGTAGATAAGCCTGAATGAAGTGTGAAATGTTGAAATTGTGGAGGGATATGCTGACAAATAAAAGTTCTTAATTGTATTCTAGAATATAAAAAGTTACAGACTAGGCTAATTTCGCTTTCTTCTGGTTTTTCATTGAATATCGATTTCTCAGAGAATGTAGAGGTTTTGTTCTGTGTCTTTGTGCTTATTAAGCAGTCAGCCAACGGATTGTTCACGCAGCAGAAAAATCAGGGGAACAAATATCCTATACAAGATAAGCAATTACATTCTCTTCTCTTACAATAATTTTAAAGGTGTAAAATGCAGATTTTATACAGCTATGTCCTGTATTCTGCATATTTATAAAGTGTAGCATCTTTTCTGTAGCAATTAATTGGTATAAATATTATGCAACTAAGATGTAGTAAAAAGATCCATTGCTGTGTTGGTAAAACATTTAGCTAACTAAACTGACTGATTGTTTAGTAAATAAATAAAAAAATGTGCGTGAGGACATACAATGAGTATAATGCGCCAGATTGAGGATTAGACATTGAAGTCCTGTAATCTCCTATGAGAAAAGCATAGCATGTAGATTACCACTAATATTCAATTCATTTATTAAAGCCAGCCAGTGGCTGGGGTCAGAAACTGCCCCTAACTGCAGCACAGTCTGTTCCTTTATGTCAAAATCTGCTCTTTATTCCACACTAGAGCAAAACAGTAGTCACTAATGTACCCTACACATGGCAGCCCCATGCCAGCATATAAGCTGTTTCAGATTATGGTCATTCTGAAAAGCCTGCTGGAAAAAAAGGAATGCTCTAGGATTCAAAAACATCTGGTATGGGATTTTCTTTTTTTTCCCAATGCCTGAGAATAAGGGACCTAGATGTTAACATCTAGGTTAGGCTACTTCTAAGTCCATAGCGAATAGAGAAGTGTCACAAATATAACACACATTTCACAGGAAGACAATACTCTCCTTCTGGAATGAAGTTTAAAATAGTGCTTCCAGTTCTCAAATCAGTATGATTGTCAAAGCAGGCTCTAGGTCTTGTTAGTCATGTGGGTTCAGTGCTTTCATTTCAACTAATTGGTGTCCTCTGAGTGTTGGCCTCTGTAGAGGCGAGCATGGTGATTTTATTTTTTTTTCCTTATTTCTCACAAGGAGGAAAAGTTGCACTGAAAGAAAAGCATTGATTCCCAGAGCTCCTGACACTCTGAGCCCTTCTGTCTCTCATGGCTTGCCTGCTTTAGGTAAGCTGCGGAAGTTATCTGAAGGACACTGGATCAGCCTATCAGGGTGCATGCAGGCGCCTGTCAGAGAAGAGTCTTGGGAAAGTGTCTCCAAGCCCCTGACACTCTCCACCTCTCCACCTATTTTCCTCATGTCGGAGCTTAATTAGGTGTCTCAATCTCCTTTCTGCATTTTTAGCCACCTTGTGTGCTGTGAAGTCAAATGCTGTTGGCAGTATAGGGCAAGAGGACGCTGTCTTATGAATCATAATTTAACGGGGTACTCTATCAGACCACGCTTAAAAATTAAGGTTCCTTTCTCAGTATTGGTTTTTCCTCAGCAAACACCCTTTCTCAATACCAATTTTGCTTGATCTGGAAGGTTGTTTTTAATGTGTTTAAATTTAAAACAGGCCGAAATACTAAATTGTTGCTGTTTTATATGTATTTTGAATCAAGAAGCAGCCTGTATTTAAAGAGAGCAGCCTTCCCTTTCACTCCTCATTGCTCTCTAGCAGCTCAACAGAGGCAACAGACCATCTAAAGAGAGTTATGGGGAAAAAAAAAATTAATTGTATTGAATTGATTTAAAAATTCCACTGGTTGGATAGCTCAAGGCGGTCTATCGACAGACTGCATCAGGACTGTCATTCTATCCCAGGCCATTTCACTTAAACAAGTAGAATCAGGTGTGCCCTGTTTCAAATCAAAACCACACATTTCAAATAAGATTGGACACTCCGGATTCGATGTACAGTTCTGGAACCATACATACTCAAAATTTGAGGAATAACTTTTAAAGTATGTTTGACATTTACATCTCATCTCACTACAAATGGAAATGTTAAAAATCTTTAAAGAATCATCCACTAATGAAGCATTTTTTATCTATAACATTGTAGTAAAGAAGGATATTTTTACATATGTATTACTACCTATTTTGTAGGTATATGTCATATGAACTATGACCTATGTAGTGCATATGTCATAGTTCTTGCTGAATAATTCTTAGTTTTATGTGAAGGAGGAACTAAGGGGGGGCAGCCCTTTATATATAGATGTATTTTGTGTATAGAGTTGACCCAGCACACACATTTAAGTATGTGATATTCCACTGTTCCACTGTCAAACAGGTGTTGAGAGTAAATTGTAAATCTATTCAAAAGGATTACAGCAAAAAGAAAAATGGTCAAAAGCTGGGCAATAAATCAAGACACCTACTTGTGGCAATGGTACAGATAGGATCAATACTCCAGCAATTTATCTTTGTATTGTGAAGCTAGTCCTTGTATTTCGCACTGGAAACGTGTTCAAGGTTAATCGTTCAAACTGATGCAAGGATACACTAGGTTACAAGAGTTCCACTGCATATGCATAAAAGCACAGAAAATGAAGGTAGTGAAATAAAGTCATTGTGTTATGGATGAAAGTGGGGTTTCCCTCAAAGGAGTTCATTTCATTGCTTTTTTTTAAATGTACCTTGTAAATTAATCTTGACATAGTTCAAGTATTTAAATTATTGTTACATTACTCTCTCTAGGACAGTATAAATGCATATTTTATTTCCCCTTTATTACCAGAAAGATGATGCAGCTTAGGTCTTAAAGATGTCTTTATCTGGGTCAGAGGTAGACCGAACCTGTTGTAATGAGTGGGTTGAGGTGGGCTGCAGGAGGGACTTTATTGTGGTCAATTCAAAACTTATTGTCATCAAAACAGGCAGAGGTTGAAATATAAGTAAAGTGTAGGTAAATTCAGGATCAGAGCCCAAACCAAAGCAGACACCATGTAATGCTGAACTGTTTAATCCTGATCTTTATGTAATCATGCACCACAAGCAGATCAGAACATAACAGTTTAAAATATAAGGACCTTGTTGGACACAAAATGTATTTATGACAACATTCACTTCTGCTGTCATTATTTGATTTTCATCATTATGGTAGCACCAAGCTAATGCCACACATTCCAGGCAGTTACTGTCTCACAAATTGTTAACATTTATGGCCAATTATAAAACCTTTTCTGCCTTTTTCTGTGTCTGGTTTGTTTCTCTGTGGTTTTCACTGTCTGGTTGTTTTGTTTTGACATGTGCTCTGTTCCATGTGTTACTGTTATGTTTTGTTTTTTGTTCTCGCCTAGTCCCACTTTATACTCCGTGTTTTTACGTGTTTTATATTTCATGTCCTTGTGTTATGATTGTATGAGGTGTTCTTTGTTGTTTTACTATTTACAGGTGTGTTTTAATCAAATATCTTTTTCTTTTATTCCATAAATCTTTGACAACATTTCTCACAAATTCCAAAAAAAAAACACTACTATTTGGGTAGAAATGACAACCTCTGTTTAAGGGGCAGCTGTGGCCTTGTGACTGGAAGGTTACAGGATTGAATCCCTGAACTGTCAGGACATGACTGAAGTGCCCTTGAGCAAGGCACTTAACCCCCCGGCTGCTCCCGGGGTGCTGTGGATAGGGCTGCCCACCACTCCAGGCATGTGTGCTCACTGCCCCCTAGTGTGTTAAATCAATAGTGTGTATGGGTGTGTATCGCTGTGTGTGGATGGGGTAAATGTAGAGGACAAATTCCCTTGTGTGCAGCAAAGTGTGTCTATGAGCACCTTACCTTAGAGAATTTGATCACTTAATTTTTTCCAGAACTATATATATTACCTTTGTTCCATTTGGTCCTGTTCTTGTCTTGTGTGTGGACACATGTATGTCTTTATCATTTATGTTCCCACATTCGTTCACAGTTGTTTTGTGCTTGTGTTTGGATTCTGTTTATGGTCTTTGACTAATTTACCAAAAATACATATAATACAGACAAAAGATTGTAATACAAGCATGGGACATATGCTTTACTTTTTTATGATGCCTTTGTAATAAAAATATTAAAGCTAGATATTATTAGATGAGTCTGTTAGCTGTGGGTCAGACTGATCAGCCTTGAATCAGAATGTTAAGAGCCTATCTATTTGTTAAAAACGATTTTGCCAAGATCAGTTCAAACATACAGCATTCAAACATTTCTCTGAGTGCTCCAGGACCTATATATACCCCTAAATACTAAATACCCCTTGAAGTAGTATTACATAAAAGTATTCTTTATTGAGTTTGAATGGCTGATTAAAATCACCAGTGCACAGCACACAATGTGTCCATTTATTGTCATAAAATGAATGTAACAGCTTCTATCTCTATTTCTTTCTTTACATGTTGGCATCAGGCTGATGGTTCTACCTTCCTCCAGATGGGAGCTTCCATCGAACAGCAGATCAACGTTATGTTCAAAGTGTTGGAGGAATACAATTGGAGCAGCTTTGTGGTGATCACAAGCCTCCATCCTGGCTATGAGGACTTTGTGGACTACATCCGCTCTTTCACAGACTCCAGCTACTTCCTGTGGGAGCTGCAGGAGGTGCTAAGCTTTGAGATGTCAGTTGGGGCCAATGACATCCGATCACGCAGACTGCTACAGCAGGTGGATGCTCAGGTGTTTCTCGTGTACTGTTCACATGATGAAGCTGAGTATTTATTCAGGATGGCATCTGATGTCGGGCTCTTGGGGCCTGGCTATGTTTGGGTTATTCCCAGCATGGCAGTTGGAAACCCAGAGGCCATACCTCCTGACAGCTTCCCCATTGGAGTCATCAGCATTATCTCAGACCACTGGAGAAAAACACTGCGTCAGAGGGTTCGGGAAGGTGTGGCAGTGGTGGTGAAAGGAGTGTACAGTTTCCATAAGCACAGGGGATTTGTTCCTGGGGGGCAAAACACATGCAATGGTTCATCAAAGGTGGATGTCAGTGATTCACTTTTTAGGTAAGATTACAAACTTTACTAGAGATTTGTACACATAAATACACAAATCAAGCATAACAATATGACCACATTCAGGAGCACTTTGTTAGCTTCCTTTCACCCTGTTCTTCAATGGCCAGGATACCACATGACCACCACAGAGCAGGTATAATATGTGTTGTGGGCCATTCTCAGTAGTGTGGTGGTGGTGTGTCCATTTGTATTGCACTGGTATGAGTAGATCAGACACAGCAGTGCTTAACCGTAGGCATTAAATGTCCACTCATTGTCTCGTTTAGATGTAGAGTTGTTTTTGCACATTTTGTGTTGGCCATGCAATAGTCCTTCATCAGTGCTTCCCACATGATACAATATGTCTGGTTAGTGAACTATTCTCAGTCCAGCAGTGACCCTGAGGGGTTTAAACACTTCAGCAGCACTGCTGCGTCTCATCCACTCACACCAGCGCAACACTACAACTGGGTCATTGTGTCATTGCAGTGCTTGTTTGCGATGCCTGTGGTGGTGCATTTTGTTTCTTCATTGAAGATCAGGGTGAAAGGAGGTTAAGAAGGTATGCAAAGAAACAGATGGACTACAAAGTGTTCCTGTATGGCAAGAGGAGCTGAAAAAATGGACAGTGAATGTAGAAATGAGGAGGTGATCATAATGTTATGGTTTGTTGGTGTGGTTGACTTACCCTCTGCCCAAAAGGGGGTGTCGGCTAACCTTTTTTCAAATGAAAATTTCAGATGTTTTGTATTAATCAGATGGTTATTACAAATACATGTCTTTTAATATTGACATAAATGTCATTTGCAAACAATAATACTCTAATAATACTCTAAATTTGGGTATTTGCGAAAAAAAACAGGGTACTGTCAGGTTATGATTATTTTTTTCACATATACAGTTATCAGTTATGCTCTATTAATAATTTTCTTTTCCTTATAGCCTGGTTACCCTGCTTTCAGTGAGTCCTGAAATGTGCATAGTCAGTGCATACTAGAGCTGTCTTAATTAGAGTTCCTTAAATGGAGCAATCAAAATCCGAGAAATTTTTTATGAAGTCATAAATTTAGTCCTCCTTTGGCCTAAATCACTATTTCCCCTTCGTGAACTATTAGATGTTATTAAATGATATGAGGGATCCACCTTTTTCCAGCTAAACAAAGCAGCTCAAGTGGTTGCAGTGAATAAGAAATGATATTCATACATTTCTTTTTCCTATCTGATGTTAGCGCATCCAGAAAGGATTTTTCTTTTTATAGTCCACAAGGCAAAACACTAAAACTCGCAAAGCTCTTGTGCTTTTTTTTGGTCAGTCTTTCCCCTTTATAATGAGATTTGGAGATTTTTCAGATTTCCTGGTTAAATCGGATTTTCACCTGGGAGCAGTCGGCCTCATTAAAGACTGTTCCAGTTGCTTCCCTAGGCTTTCTGTGATCAAGCATTTCAGAGACACATGTGACTGACTTCCCATCCGTGATGTTCCCAGCCTTCTGGGCTATATTGGCTTCTGGGCTTTATTCCCCAAAAAGCAGATTTCAATTTTGCAGGCACTTTATTATTATTAAGTCATTTTGACTGAAGTGACATAAAATTAGCTCATTGTGGGTATGGTGTCAACACTCGTGTGCTAAAAAAAAAACCCCAAAGAATCAGCTGGAATATACATTTCAAGGCAAAGTCCTCATAAGCTGGTCTCCAACTCCCAACCACTTTTAAACATCTTGGGGTTTTCACACCATCCAAACAGCTTGGTGCCCTTTAATCCAAGCCGCAGGTAAAAGAACATTGTTATGAGTATAATATATTATTATGTACCTTTGGTAAAACTTTGCATTCCCTCTGTCCCTCAAGCTTCATTCTTATTCAGTGTGGTTATGTGTTCACTCCTAATGCGTGCCATAAAACATGGGGCATTGTATAACTCTTTATGGGCCCGGCTGTTTGCACAGGCACTAACAATGTGCAGGTTGGAGGATAAGAAATAAATCATAAAGATGTGCATGCATTCCTCTGAAGAGTTCTGTTTGCCTGGAAAGAGGTTTTAACAGAGCTTTTTGTACCTGTCTGCTTGTTTTATAGGCATATGCTGAATGTGACATGGGATCACAGAGACCTCTCTTTCAATGATGACGGCTATCTCACAAATCCCTCCATGGTGATCATTGCTTTGGATCGAGAGAAACAATGGGACAAGGTAAAACATTTCTTTAACCCAGTAACCATCTCTGAAAGACAACATAGGTAATTGCTTTGAGTGGGAACCTGTCAAAGGCTGTACAAGCTATACAAGATGTTTCTCAGAAGTAGCGTTTTTTCATGTTGTAGTCAGTGACATGCCCATATTAGGAACTCTAAGCTCTTGTAGTCTAGCCCTAGCTCTTTAATGACCTGATAATTCAGAAGCAGCAAACATGTACACATAATTACCATTTCTTTCTTAGACTTAAAAAGGCTTTGATCTGCACTTCCTTAAATAGGCATGTTCTGATATTGTAGCCAATTACAGCATGGCATTCGGGGTCTACTGGTCATAACATCCTATCTACCCCCACCTGCATTCCCCAACAGCACATGCTCTGACAATACACAACCATAACATTATGACATACACTCACTGTTTATCAGCTCCTCTTACCATACAGTGCTTCTTACAGTGTTGCTGGAGTGTTTACACACTCACTTGCTGCCCACTCTATTAGACACTCCTACCTAGTTGGTCTACCTCATCTGTTTCTGTACAGTTTGTGTCAGTCATCCTTTAGTCCTTCATCAGTGCTCACAGGTTGCTGCCCACAGGAATCTGTTGGCTGGATATTCTTAGTACAGCAGTGACACTCAGGAGTTTAAATACTCCAGCAGCACTGCTGTTTCTGATCCGCTCATACCAGCACAACACTCACAAACACACCACCACCATGTCAGTGTCACTGCAGTGCTGAAAATGACCCACCACCTACATAATATGGTGCGGCAGTCCTGTGGGGTCCTGACCATTGAAGATCAGAGTGAAAGGAGGCTAACAAAGTATGTAGAGAAGCAGATAAACTACAGTCTGAAATTATAGAATTACACATTATATGGTCAGTGTAGCTGATTAAATGGACAGTGAATGTAGAAACAAGGAGGTGTTCATAATGTTATGGTTGATATGCTTGGTTATCTATATTTGTAGCAATTTAGGTATTAAACCAGCTTGGTCCATTCCAACTGTTACATTCCTGTGTGGTACAGCATGGTCTTGGGCAGCCATGGCCTGTGGTTTGAGAACCAGCCTTGTGTCTGGAAGATGGTGAATCCCTGAGCTGGCAGGGCATGACTGATGTGCCCTAGAGCAAGGCACTTAACTCTCCAGGTGCTCCCCGGGAATTCACTAGTGTGTATGTATATGTATCACTGTGTGTGGATGGGTTAATTGCAGAGGACAAATTCCCCTGCAGCACAGTGGGTCTATGAGCACCTTTACCTTTGATGTTTGATGAAGCTGAAGTTCCTTCTTGCTTCTTATATTATGCTGAAACCCAAAGTTCATGAGAGAGAGAAAGTAGTTATATTCCATGACTTTCACCATGTTCCATGGAAGCTAAAAGATGTTGAACTCACCTGCAGTTAATGTGCATAGGACCTCCTGTGCTGAATCTGGTTGTGATTTCTGCTTGTTTGATCACATGTACACGTCTAGCCAGATGCCTCAAATCATAATGATCACCACCCACTGTGATGTCCACTCTGGCTGGTAATGTCTTCTGTATTCCCAGTACATGTGACATGTGACAATATACAGCAATGGCAAAAAGAAAAAAACAAGGTAGCGCCAAGAAGCCAAGAATTAAACAGCTGCTTGATCAAAATGGAGTGAAATGCTCCTAAATATCAGATGTACTGGAGCAGGGAAAAATGCTGGCAGGAACTAAACCTAGCACAAGATTGTGGCACATGAACTCTAATAATTATAACAATTTTTATCACTAGCTGGTCAGCTTGATGGATCACATGGTGCCAGAGTAAGTGTGAAAGTCACATTTCCAAGGACCTGTGATTATGGGTTTGAGTCTATACTGTGATCTGAACTTGTGAGAAGTCCTACCCACGTCAGTTTGGGTGTTTTGCACCTCCCAAAAGCACAATTGGTAATTTTAAATTTGCCTTATGTGTGAGTGAATGGGTGTGTTTAGTAACCTGTGATGAGGTTCAAGGAGTGTTTGTTTAGGTTTTTGGCAGAAAGCAATATCTCTGTCTGTGTGTGTGTGTGTGTGTGTGTGTGTGTGTGTGTGTGTGTGTGTGTGTGTGTGTGTGTGCATGCGTGTGATATTATATGTAAGGGTATCGACAGAAAACAACCAGCAAATAAGAATTGTGCCCAGGATGCCAAATAGGTCAATGCTGCAACTGCTTTAACCTCTTAAACTCTATAGAACTGCAGTTCCAAGTTTACATGTTTTCCAAATATAAGTATTCTAAGTAATAACCATTAGGATGTAAAATTTTAGGATGTAATCTTTAAAGTAGAGTATTCAGTACTTTTCAGAGGAGATTGTCCCAAGGGTGAACTCCACCTGCCTGTGGAAGCAGATGTGTATACAGAGAAAAGCTAAAGTACATGGTCAGCCACATCCACCTTGGAGGGCTAATGTTATGAAAATGAGCACACTGTCACCCAGAGATCACAAAGACATGCTGTAAAGGCTTTATAGATAATCTGTGTTAGATTATTGCAGAAAAAAGTAATCTTTCCCAGTCATCTCCCACCTCCTGACTGCCACCACTTCCTTGGACCCTTGTGTGACATAATAGCTTATCTTTGTCTGTTGACCCCCCTGCTGTAGCCTCCTTTAGTTTCCCATTGACACTCTCAGTGCCACCTCTCTGCTGCTGGAGTCCTGCTCATTTGAGTGGAATGAATCACCACTACACTATTTTAAAGCACAGGCATGCCCATGTTTTATAGTCTACTCTCCTCTGTACTGCCTAGGGAGTGCACTACAGAGGGCAACCTGACAGACTTGAGAAAACACTGACCACTCCATCGTGCCACAGTGTAGGAGGTTAAAAAAAGGGATTTCAACATTCGGATTGAGAAAGGATTCCAGCACAATTGTGAATTTCCCCACTGCAGGACTAATAAAGAATGATCTTAAATTCTTAAACTATTCACGTCAGAAAAAATGATAACAAAAAGTGTTCTGCTTGCTATGTGAAAATTAATCCTTTATTTATACAGTTATTGGCAAAAAAATAATGCATCAAGAAGGGTTTTTTGGATGAAACGTTATGTGGGAATGTAATGATAATAAAGGCCAAGATTATTGGGGAAATGTGTCCAAATGAAAGGAGTCTCTAGTACCCTGTTGGGCCACTTCTAGTCTAGAAAAAAAACATTCTCTTTTATCATTTAAAAAATAAATATTAATAAATAAATCATTGGAAAAAGACTGATTTGTCTTTTTCTACATTTGTATTTAGGTATTTTTAGGCTATAGTCAGTTGCTGTGGTGGAAAGCAGTTGGCTAGTGGATGATGTAAATTCAGGTACATGTAGACCAGTAATGGCATTGATAAGGCAGGACGTAAACAGATTTGTTTAAAGCTGTAAAATTTGTTCACCAGAATATATTGTCAATATAGAAGAAAACACTGATGTGAGGATCATCCCAAGACATCCCAGTGTCCAGGAAAAAGGTGTATGGTCACCCTACCTGTCATGCTCTTGTCTGGTTCCCTTGCTTTCCTGTTTTTGTGCCTTGTTTTGGTATATTTTGTTGTATCTGCCTTTGCCCCACCCTATTATTATTGTTGTTACCACCTGTGCCTCCTTTGTAGCCCTTCCGCTTTCATTATCTGCTCCAGGTGTATCTAGTCTGTCTCTGTGTATATGTAGGCCCTTTGTTCCAGCCTCCCTTTGACTGTCCTTATACAGTCCTTGCTGTCATGTTTAGTTTTTGTTTGGATCATTATTTAATAAACCTTACCTGCATTTACACCCACCTCTTGTTATCTAAGCATGACACCCCTGCAGGCTGTATTTTGCACACTGCACAAGAACCTGTATTTAGGTTCTTTATACATGCACATCAAAATGCATCATTTAGGGAACTAAAAGCTTTTTTTATTGCATGACACCAAAGAAACCCTTTCACTGTCTTTGTTTAAGAGTTTATATCAAGAACTAAGTCACTGACTAAGGTCATTTGACCTGACAATACACATTCTGGTCGCTAAGGTGACCACTGGTATTGTTCTCAAGCCTGGCTCAGATACAGCAAGCAAAAAAAAATTTCTCCCAAAATGTACATTGCATCTCATGACAGGAGTAGATTTATCATTCTGAGCGTTGTTATGATATTCTGTTAGATAGATGACATTCACTGCAAAAATACCTGCTTCAGTCTTCATCAAAAACTGCTCTTCCAAATGGTGTAAAACATCATATTACTTCATTGCTTCATCATGCCTCTGGAGTCATCTTGTGAATAACATCCATAGTACTTACCAAATGAAACCACACCTGTCTGCTTCATTCAAGTATTTGTATGTAACAAGAACCCTCAGGTGTCTAACACTTAGGATGCCTGTCCACCTGATGGTAATTGGAACGGTTCAAATGACACAGCCAATGCAATCATGCTGCAGGCCTGTCTCATTACCCACACCTGAAAGCCAGAAGATTGGCTCTGTTTGCTCTGCTGATGTTTATGAATGATACCTGAATAAATCCCTATTGCTGAGGCTTATCATGCTTGTTTGTCATCACAGCTAATACCATAAACAAATATGGATTACAAAGACAGAGACTGATCTCCAATCTGAATAACCTCCACATTCTGCACAGCTGTTAAGATGCATATTTGGTTGAAAGACCAATAATGACTACTTTAAGCTCTTCAAGGAAAGAGTATCTAGGCTAAATGCTTAAATGCAGTTAGATACAGTTAGATACAGTACAAAATATGTTCTAGGTTTGGAAAGAAAAAATATTTCATACAAGTTTATATATAAAGTTTTAAGATTAATATTAATATTAAGGCAATAATTGGACACTGCTTGGAACCAAAGAGTCCAGATACTGAGCTACAGAATCTGTTCATTTAATGAACAGTGTGTGCAGCATAACGTTTTCTATTTAAAAAGCAACCAGCTGTTGATAGTACTTCAGTAAAGAACTGGACGTCATTAACCAGATCACATTAACCACAGATCATTTTATCATATTCAAACTTGAATGAGCATATTAAATGACTTGTTCATGGAGTGTTGGCTCCGACTGTCTCAGTGGGCCTAGAGTTCTGGGTGTGATGTGAGAATCCATGGAAAGTTTGTTTGTTCGTATATGAAGGATGTAGTGTAGCTGGCTCTTGATGAGCTGTAAAGTGGAACTGGATTGGCTGTTTTAGTTGTTGAATAATAGGCCATTTCATTCTTTCTCTCTGTGCTCTGCAAATATTCTTTTATAAAGTTGGGCAGCACAGTGGCCCTGGGGGCACGTTCATCTCCCAGTGTTGTGGTCTTGTGTTCAACACTCTATCTGGGTGGAGTTTCCATGTTCTCCCCATGTCTGAATGGGCATCCGGCTTCCTTCCAGAGGATATTAGGTGAATTGGCTAATCTAAATATCACTGGTGTGTGTGAATGAAATTATGTCTTTATGCCCAGATACAGATTGGCACTCTGTCCAGTGTGAACCCTCCCAGTGCTCAATGCAGTCCTCCAGGTGAACAGTTGTTTCCAGTAGAGAGTCTGCTGTGATTGGCTGCTGCTTCTCACTGATGTGTTTTGGATGAATACTGGGCGTGATTGTGAAGAGTGCTGATGCAACGTGTCCTTGGGTAGCTAGAAAGGCACAATATAAATTTCTTCCTTCATTCATTCTTGAGGTGCACAAGGACTCATCATTAGCTCCACACAATTTTAAAGCAGTACAGATGTTACCTTGTATGTGGTAAAAAAAAATGGCAATTGACTTTCATTATATAACTTTAGATTTCTATTCATCTTAAGTGTTGATAGTTAATTTACATTTGTGAGAATGCTGTGTGTTAACACATTGCTAGTCAAGAGGGAAAAGTGTCAGTCTTAAGACATCTATTTTGAGAGTACAGATTTAATTGTTCTTTGTCAGAAACCAGTAATATTTATTTCAGTGAGGCTTTCCCAGCTTCAGGGGTAGAGAAAAAAAAAAGCTTGGGAATATTTTATCACAAGATGTGCATCACACCATAGCTGACAGAATGCCACTACTGGATTGTATCCTATTGAATAGCAAATGATTTGTTCAGCCTGAAACTGATGCTCACTAGCTGTGGGGAGTAAACGCTCGATTGAATTACAGGATATCATTTCTTTATTACTGCTGCCACTCACCTGCAGGATTTTGGCATTCTGTTTGACTCCTCTTGTCTTTGTTTCAAAGTGTTGTGCTTAAGGGTTTAAAGCATTAGATTGAATCCCCTGTTTCTCACTGTTTTTCTCCAGGTGGGGACCTTCGAGGGGGGGATTCTACACATGCGCTATCCTGTGTGGCCTCGCTACAGCAGTTTTCTTGAACTTGTGTCTGATAATCGACATCTGACAGTGGCCACGCTGGAGGAGCGTCCCTTTGTCATCGTGGAGAGTGTGGACCCTGCCACTGGCACATGTGTGAGAAACACAGTGCCATGCCGGCGGCAAGTCAACAAGACAGATGTGTAAGCTTTCTTTTCTGATTGTGGTCATATATGGAACCGTAAATTATATGTAAATTAATCTTCTAGGGCTTAAGTCATTCTGGTCAACTATTTGTACAGGTTTTGTAATTTCATGTTTGAAATCAGTGAATAATCCAATTTGGAAAACAGCTAAAATTAACTTGTTTCCAACTGAATTAAATCCCAGTTTAAAGGACCCTTCCTAAGCATGTTTACTGCTCAGCCAATGTGTATGTGCTTGACCGGCATGCAGACTGCAGACTGCATGGATCAGCAAGAGGGGCAGGGCTAATGAAATCACTGATCTATGGCTTATAGACGAAGATGGGAGATTTAAGAAATAAAAGTGATAACACTGAAATATACACAAACTACAAAAATAGTAAAGGACATTCAGGTGTAAGGAGCCGCCCGCAATGCCACCGCCCAGCCACCAGGGGGGCCTCAGTGACTGGAAAAACCTGATAATGAGCCTAAATGAGTTCAGGTGTGGTTGGTCTATTTAAGCAACTCCTGCTTCTCAGCCTTGTGGTTTCTTGGGGTTTATTTCCTCCTGAGATGCTGCTGGTAATCTCTGGTATTTCTGCCTTCTCAAGCTGTCCCTTCTCCCAAAGTGGGAAGTGTTCTAAGCTTTTAAAAATCTCTTTTTCCCTCTGCCTGCTCAAGTAAATGGGGCAGAGTGTCTCTTCCTTGCTTCCTCCTAAAGTGGGGGAGGCTGTTTCTTTCTCTCTCCAAAAGAGACTAACCAGAAAAGAAAAAGAAAGGAAAAAGAAAAGAACAAGAAGCAAAAAAAGAAAAGACTTTAGTTTTCCCCCCTGTCTCGAGAAGAGTCTCTTTGATACACGAGGGTCTCTTTGAGTTTGTTTTCCTTCTCAGTTGAGAAGCAGTTTTCTGTTCACCCCTCCTGCTCACAGCCCTTCCCCTGGCCTGTGCATCTGATCTCCCAGGTGAAGCCATAGCTCACCGCGCAAAGGCGCTCACCTGAGGCGCACAGTGCATGAGCTCGCTGGGGGTTTGAATCTTTCGACTGGCGGATCTCTTTATTTAATGTTTTTATATTTTATACACAAATAAATCTCCCACTTTCCAGTACAGATCGCTGGAGCCTTCCCTAGTGATCTGTCTGTTAACCCTAAGTTCTCCCTAAGCACTCACAAGCCCCACTACTCACAAACTACTCACAGCTCCTGTATAGAGCAGTGGTAAGTATGCTGCTCTTCATCTCAGCACTGTGAGTTAAATCCCTGCTTGTTGCATTTGAGTCCAGAATAAAATTTGAATTCCTGGTCCCAACTCAGGTGGGTTATCAAATTAAATGCCCCCTTGGTTGGGACCTGTGACATCAGGTTGTTGTTTTTTCATTTTGAAGAAATTATTATTATTATTATAAATTTCCTTGTCAACCTAATCAATCAGTCTTTAATTTTCAGTTTAGAAATGCTCTGGATGGTCAATTTGCAACAGATTTGATGTAAAGTGTTCTTTTAAGTGTCCTTATAAGAAACATGACATGACTTTCAATAATGAATTCTAACAGTGAGATGAGACAACAATATATAGCGAGGTAGCTGCAAGCTGTGTTGCACATATAAGTCATTACTATGGTCTCTCAAATATCTGAGATTATTATTATTATTATTATTAGAATTTTTGTGTTTGAAAACACTGTCCCTCATTTGCTGACGCTGAAGTTCACAGCAGGACTGTTCGTTATGTTCGTGGGGGAATCTTAAATGGCTCCAAATTGCCATAATTTAGGTGATTAGTCACACAAATAATGTGTATTATTTAGACTGTTTTGTTTTTCAACTCTTTAAAACATGTAATTGCTGATATATTCAAGACAGAACAAAGAAGACTTGTAATTCAAGTGCCATTTTGTTTGCCATGTATCTTCATACTGTCTCTTAAAAGAAGCCAAGATTTGGAATAGCATCTACATGTTTAAAAAAAGCATTTAATCTAGATAATCACATCCTTACCTTTTACATCAACAATATTAATTAAGATTAATAATGTTTTAGAGTAATAACATTAATAATGTCCATGGGTGTATTTCCCTGCTTTCCTCCTCCACCCTTTGAGTTAGTGTATATCTTATGACTGAAACTACTGTGAGAAAATGAGTCTCAAGGAGACAGCATGGCTGTTTAAAATATAAAAGAATACTAGTATTAAGGACACACAGTGTTACTTATACAAAGTGTCTCTTCTACACTACATGGCACCCCTGGTGCTTTTCTTTTGCAGTGACCTCCAAAGCCTAACTGTGCTATTGCCTACAGTGATCTCCACAGCCAGTAACTGTGTTATTGCTATATATTGTCCCTATCATGCAAAAATCTTGTCTCTCCAATTTAAATGAATGAATTCGCTATCCAATGAATTCGCCAATGAATTCTTTTTACATTGACATATAAAAATAATTAAACTTCTTCTCCTGTAAGGTTGTCATTTTGGAGATATAAGGTTTTTCCATGACTGAGCATTTCTCATATGAGTACATATTTATTGTTTTATTTTTGTTTTTGGAAAAATCAGCATGGAACCCCTAAGGTGGAATCCAACATAAGTAAAAAAAAAATGTCAGTCATGGCCACAACTCAGTAAGATGTGGGAATGACTCTGTGATACCTGTAGGGTTGCCGTCTGTTCGATTGTCATCCCAGATTGATTGTAATATGTCCCTTTTTGGCTACAAATATGTCTATGGGGGGGATTCCCCACAACAACTTATTTTCATTTATGTGGACTGTCACCTTAGGGGCTCTGTAGTATTGCTGTTTTGTTTCTGTCCCTTTAAGACAGTATTTGATATTTGTAAATTATGTTTATTCTGATTAAGTGCCCTCTGTTGTACCTTATTCAGGAAGCTTCCCAGAGTGAAACAAATTTGCAAATGCATTGGTTTTCAACTAAGTCAAATTTATGTAGGTTAGTTACTATAAGGACTGTATTTTTTTGTATGGACAGTTCATTTTAAATGTGTTTATAATGTTTGCATACTACATCAACCCCTTCAATTATATTATTAAGAGAGACTCAGTAAGAATCTTTACACTCTTTCTTAATATGGAAATTAGTCCAGATGTTGCTTAAGCTACTGCAGAGTTTCTAAACCTGACTCCTCAATCGCAGCTCTCAAGTGAATCCCAACAGAACTCATCTGCATTTGCTAGTGGGGTTTTCAGTGAAGCAAAAATTCATTGGACTGAAGACCCACATTTACCCAAAGCTAATTATTAGGGATTTTCTTACCACAGTGAAAGCTTTATTTCAGGTTGAAGAACCTGCACTGAGCATAAAACTTCAATTAAAATAAGGCAGAGTCATTAGTTTCAATCAGAGCTCATAAAGAAGTCCCCTGCCACTGGCAAATTCCCAGGCATGAACTCAAACATGAAAAAAAGTGCTGCTGGTAAAGTTAGCAGCACCTGTTCCCTGTGGGAAATGAATGCAGGCTCAGTGATTTGTGCAGCAGCACTAGAGGAAGCACAAGTTGGGTGAGGAGCACCTCGGGCCCTGAGGGAAGAGATGACAGGCTCATTATGATGGCACGCTGTGGGGAGAGCGTGTAAATAAATCAGAGTGCGGAGTAATCACCCCTCAGGGAAGATGGGACAGCTGAAAGGGAAACGATGATCAATAATAGTAATGACGACGTTAGTGCCATGGGCTGTCACACACCTTCACGCTAATTGACACTGCTGTTTGGGAAGTTTTGGAATCTCTGGCCAGTTTTTAATTGAATCACATGTTTTGATGGCCTTTTGGCAGAGTGAGTGTTGGACTGTTTACACTTCAATTGTCCTGTGACCATGAAATGACAGGAAAATAAGAATTCCAGCTAAATCCAATTTGCTGTTACCTGAATGTTTTGACTCATTATGTAATTGTAATTTAGTAATTATACTCATTTGACCCACTGTGTTATGCACACACAGGAATTAGCCCTCCACATTTTACCCATCCACACACAGTGATGCACATACTCACTAGTGAATTCACACACTAGGGGCATTAAGCAGTGCCCAGAGCAGTAGGCGCCCAGGGAGTAGCGCCCAGGGAGGAAGTTCAGTGACTCAAGGGCACTTCAGTCATGTCCTGCCAGTTCAGGGGTTCGAACCCGGCAACCACGGCTGGTGCCTGATGGTCAGGTCCTGCTCCCTTATGGTCCTGCTTATGTGGTCCTTATGGAGGTTGAGTTCTCATACTCAATATAGAACTTCTTAGCTGCCATATTATCATTTGCCTTTCCAATACTGACATATGCAATATGCAAATACAAAAATCACACCATTTAATTATTTATATTACATCAAAGGGTGTGCTTATATTATATCACAATGTGCAATATTTTCAAAATTTCATCATCCAGCAATATAACTCCAGTAGGGTATGTTGTCAGTTTTGTGTAGCCCTGTGTAGAAGATGCATTTAATGAAATAACTACTTGTATGCATTAAGAGTGTGCACACATCCTTATAACCCCCCCCACACACACACACACACACACACACACACACACACACACACTGTAGTTGTGAAATTCTTGTGATCTATGATCTGTTCTTTACAGTAAAGTCATCATACTAAATAAGGAACATGATCTGTACTCCTACTCTTGTTATGAAGCTACAAATGATCTCAAATGTTTTTATTCTCCCAGTAGCAAGCAGAATCCTCTTTATACACCAATCAGCCATAACATTAATACTGCCTCCTTGTTTCCACACTTCCGTTTTATCAGAACCACAGAGAAGCACTTTGTAGTTCTATAATTAGAGACTATAGTCCATTTGTGTCTCAGCATTCTTTGTTAGCTTACCTTTCATTCAAATCCCCACAGGACCACCACAAAGCAGGTATTATGTGGGTGGTCTGTCATCCTCAGAGCTGCAGGGACATTGACATAGTGGTGGCATTTTAGTGTGTGCTGCCCTGGTATGAGCGGATCAGACACAGCAGTGCTGCTGGAGTGTTTATACCCCTCGGAGTCAATGCTGGACTGAGAATCGTGGGCATCATCTTCTGACCACTGATGAAGGACTATGACCAGCACAAACTGCGCAGCTACAGATGTGCTTTGTAACTGAATTTATATCTACAATATATTATATATTATATCAGACTGCTGTGTCTGAGCCATACCTGCTCTGTCATGGTCCTTTGAGGTTCTGACCGTTTGAACAAGGTGAAAGGTGGAAAGCAAAGTATGCAGAGAAACAGGTGAACTACAGTCTGTAATTATAGAGTGCCCCCCCCCTACCTTTGTTGGTTAAGATAAGAATATTGGTATAATGATATATAAGATAATAAGATGGATAATATTGGCTAATCCAAATGACTTATAAAGCAAAGGGGGCACCTGTTTCTAATTAGGGGATCCTACCCTCTGATCTCTGTGGTTGGTAGCTGTCCAGGATGTTGGGTCTGGAGTTTACTGAAGGGTGTGACTTCAGTACCCTGGAGAGTGGCTTGTGATTTCTGAGGATAGTCTGACCTGTCTTTAGACAACAAAGAATATTGTGTTTGTGTGTGTGTGTGTGTGTGTGTGTGTGTGTGTGTGTGCGCGCGCGCGGTATGCGTGTGCACGCACGCATGTGTGTCCACATATGCCCTTGACTGATTAAACATCTCGGCCGCAATTCACAGCTCACTTAACCCAAAAGCTCTAGCACTGCATGCAGGTGGTGAGATAGGGGTGCAGGGGACAAGCTTGTTTATGTTCTGTCTGAGCTGATTGCACACAGGGACTCTCATCTTTTCAAACACTTCATTTGTTTTTCTTTGCTGTGGCCGTGCTGCCCGACCCACACACCCGCACTGACTTCATCTCTACCCCCACACCTCATTAGGCAGGGGGTCTGGGGGAGGTTAGAGGTGATGCATCATCATCTCTCCCTGAATTTCTCTGCTGAGTGCTCCCTGCACATAATGGCTAAATGGGACCCATCACTGGGTATGGATGTGTTTCCCTAGAAACTTTGCCTTTGAAAGCTTGCAAACAAAAGAAGGCAAGCTCAGAACCAGTTTCTGAATCAGTTTAGAAGAGGAAGACAATTACTGCAAACCAATATTTCTTCCAGATAATCAGCTGTTTTGGAATGAGTGTAATTAATAAGAACAATGAACAAGAATTGTATTGTAAATATAACATCCAAATATACATCCAAAAGCATCGATATTAAAAGCTTTGTCAATTGAATGGGGCATTTTGCAGCAGCCACACAAGAGGATCACCATGCTGAATGCCAAGCATTAGCATTAGCACGTTAGAAAGCACCCTGATTTTGGGGAAATGGAACTCCATTGACTCCTAACCCCGAACTCCACTTCTACTCCACTCTACTCTTCTTAGTAAAGACCTCTCTGCTTCACTCAATCCTCTGTTTCCTATTGTATGAAAACTGGCTAAAAATTGCAGACAGCATGAGCCTTTGTCCATTACATCGGACATAAAATAAAAGCTTATTCTTATTTTGAAGAAATAGTTTTGATTATTAGAAACAGAAACATAAAAAATTTAAATATATTACATTATTACAACTGCATGCAGACTCTGACTGATCAGTGAGAGGGGAAAGGGCTGATGACATCACCGACCCAGATATTTGGTTACAGACGAAAATGAGGGAGGGGCTGTTTGCTCTCTTACTTTCCAAATTTCAGAAAAAAAGTCCGGAGAAGGGATGATACTGATACACACATAAACAAATAAAAATAACAAAGGACAGGTTGTTTGGTCCACTCCTAATCTTCTGTCATGTGGTACTGTCTAGGGTTCTAAAGGTTAAATGAGCACAAATGGTTCTGACTCACTCATGCCTATGTCAATCCTGACAATTACCCACAGTCATTAAAATGCTTGCCTATCAGCAGACTCCTATTCAACTGTTCACATTCCATAACAGTCCTTTGAATGATTGTCACTACTGAACATTTCAGAGTGGCCTTGCAGGAATATGGTTGTGATTCTTGTGCAATTGATGTGCATCTTAGTGTTTTTTGCCTTTGTTTGCAGTGTGTTTGGACACTCAGAGCCTTATACCAAACTGTGCTGCAAGGGCTTCTGCATTGATATCCTCAAGAAACTCTCACGCACAATCAAGTTCTCCTACGACCTCTACTTGGTCACCAATGGCAAGCACGGAAAGCTGGTCCGTGGCATTTGGAATGGAATGATTGGAGAGGTATGAGAGATGCATGGCTAGACATACACCCACCGACCCCCACTGCGCACACACATGGAAGGCTACCTTCTTATCAAAATTCAGCTGAACATTGAACATGTTGAGCTAAAATTAAAACTGTTACCCATAGCTGTGACAGTAAGTCCTAATTGAGATAAGTCACACCTTGCTTTCTTTATTTAACACAAATCTGCTGGAAACAGCTAATTATTGTGAAAGATACTGTTTGTGTCATTAGACGTGATCACAGAGTGAGCTGAATTTAAAATGTGATCTTCACAACATTCATCCCGTCAGCTCCTGCCGTGTGTAGTGTCACTTAATCCGACCGTTAGGTGTCTTCCACAGCTGCTGGTGTCTTCATTCCTCTCACCTGCATCTTCTTGCATGCTGATGCTTTTTAAAGAAAGCAGACATTCATGACTCATAGTGAGCTTTTCTCACCCTAGGGCAGAGGGAAATATTTAATGAAGTCAGTTAAATTAGTATTATATAATAGTCTGATCAAATCTGAGTGATTATCAAATCTTCCCTTCTTATCGAGATGCATATTGTTTGATATGTGTGTCAAACTCAATGAACATGTTGAGGAAACGTTAGATGACATTATCTACCAGCTGTCACTTACACTCTTAAAAATAAAGGTGTTTCAAATGATTCTTTAAGCAATTCCACAGAAGAATCCATTTGGGCTTCAGTACCCTTCACTGTAATAGAGAGATGTGGGTCTGAAGAGCTTTTAAAGGGATTAGGAATCTTCACTTTTATTTGTATATTTTTTTTTCTTTTTTACCCCTAATTTTCCTCCCAATTGGATGTGCAAATTATCCTACCTCATGAGGGCTTTTCCCCATCACATGCAATGCTCCCTGCACTAGGAGGGTGAAGACAAGCACTTGCTTCCTGTGTAGCCAGCTACCACCCCTTTCAATCTTCCGCCATTGCGTCAATATGTTCGGAGGAAAGCTTCGGCCCCCAACTCTGATACAATGGCCAATAGATGGCCAGCATTGTGCTGGGTGTGTGATGTTGGCCCACCCATTCTAAGAGAGCATGGCCCATTTTGCTCTCTTGGACTCTGGCTACCGATGGTGAGCTTCATAATCCGAAGATCCTTGGATCATACGGCAAGCGCATTAGACTGCTGAGCAACTCAGAGCCCCTTCACTTTTATTTTTAAGAGTGCAGGATCCTCAAAGTCACACACCAGATGTAACCAACTACAAATCAAGCTCAGTAACACAACAATGAGCAAATCAATATGTAAAGTAATGAATATTACTGTCATAAAACATATTCCTTTTTTAATTCTTTGTTAACATTCCATTATCCCTAGGTTGTGTACAAGCGTGCAGACATGGCCATTGGCTCGCTCACTATTAATGAGGAGCGTTCGGAGATCATTGACTTTTCAGTGCCATTCGTTGAGACTGGAATTAGTGTCATGGTGGCCAGGAGCAATGGCACTGTCTCACCATCTGCCTTTCTAGGTGAGAAAGTTTCATTTACAGTGTTCGTCCCTTCTGGCTGTTACAGTTTTGTTTCTTTTTTGCAGGCAGCATCAAATATGTACTGCTACTAGAAAGTTACATCAGTCTGCAATTGGATTTCAGTTGGGTTGATTTTACAGTTGGGTAAAATGATCAATATATCCAAGACAAAAATTGCTCATTCTCCATTTTCCGGTCCTGTTTCTCCTACAGATAAAAAGTGAGAAGCATTTATTCTGTTTGTGTACAGCTAGACATTAATCACTCCATTATTCTAGCTCTAATAAGGCAGCAGATCTCATCATCAGTGATGGTCACTGTTAATTGTGTTCTTATTAGGTGGTGAAATGAGACTTCATGTATCTCTCTCTTCTGGCAGAGCCTTACAGTCCAGCAGTCTGGGTCATGATGTTTGTGATGTGCCTGACTGTTGTGGCTGTCACAGTATTCGTCTTTGAATACTTCAGCCCTGTCGGCTACAACCGCAGCCTTGTGAGTGCCAAAGGTCAGTGCTGCTTTCAAACAGCCTTTTCTCTGTTAGGACGAAATTGTCATACACAAAACAGCTTTTTCATTCCACATATTCAAAACTGATCCTTGCTATGCATTTTAAAATTTTGTCATTAAGTTCTTTTCATGTTGACTGATTGCTTGGCTTAACTATTCCTGCATATTATACACAAAAACAAAAACTGCTTGTTGATGAAGAGCTGACTTGTCCATGTCAAGTTAAATGATCTAAATCTAAGTGCTATTAATTGTATGCTTTTGAAAGGTCACATTACATGGACAAGGTGGATGTAGTTTTGTGTGGACAGTTAAGCAAATGTCTTTTATTAACTACATTTAACTAATAAAGAAATTTAACTACAAACATTGTGATGAAGCAGCTTACACAGATCTGAGTCCAAGCCCCAAATGAGTGTAATATAACAATATCAAGGAAGAACTGTCTCAGACTGAGAGGAAGAAAACCTTGAGAGGATTGTAACCCAAAAGGGAAACCAGATAGCATAACAGCAAAACCTTGAAATGGCTAAAGTGGTTCTATAATCTCAGCAGTCAATGGTCAAACTGGAAACTCAATATCCTGTTTGAAAAGGGCAAATGAAGTATGCTACAGTTACTGTAGGATGATTAGGATAATGTTGCAAGTTTGTTCTGTAAAGCTTGTCCAACTAGAAACAGGCTGGAAAATTAAACCCCAGCCAGAAATAGCTGCTACAAAAAATGCATTTGTAGGTGGAGTATGTAGAGGTCAATTAATTAATCACAATTGAGAGTGTTGGATCAGATTGGTTTGGATTTTTGTCTATATAGTAAATATTCAAAATATGACCAGTATGTTTCATTTGTACATTGAAAGGTTTGCCTATTAAACTTTAAAAAATAGTGGGAACAAGGTTCATGTGGTAACAAACAATGCATTCAGCTACTTTAGGTTGGACCCTTTGCTGACACACATGTGCAAATGCACACATACGCCACTTGTCTAGTCCAGGTAGAGAAGCACTGAGAATAGAATAAGATTCTCTGGAACAAATTAACATGAGACTTTTGTCACCATAACTCCATGTATGAGACAGACCCTCCAGCATTAAGCTGCAGTTCTCTGGAATGATGGTGCTCCATCCAGTGCTTTGGAGGTGATTTGATAAAATAAACAAACTTAAATAAATTGCCCTTTTTAATGCCCTTAATTTCCCTGAGGGATCCCTCACAATGGATCAATAACATTTTATCTAATCTAATTTCAGAAGAACAATGAATGGGTTTGTGTCCCAATACCTTTGCCTATAAAGTGTATATTACACTGTAATATAAATATTTTCACTTTTAATGGAAGTCAATGTATTTTTTTTATTTCAAGTCATTTTGGGGCATTTTTATTGGTCCACTCATAATGAAAATGAAATTGAAAGATATAGGTCATGTCAAAAAGTGAAAAAGGCAAAAAATAAGGATACAAGTATTTTGTATCGTAATATACTCCATAAAAAGATATAACTGGAATATATTCAATAGTATTTGTATATGGGCATTCTTTCTGCTTACTCAATAGACATGCTATGCAGATATACATGAGTGTTTAACAAACATTAAGCATGCTTTTCTATCATGTCTCCTTGCAGCCCCTGGGGGCCCCACCTTCACAATCGGAAAGTCAGTGTGGCTCCTGTGGGGGATTGTCTTCAATAACTCAGTCCCTATAGAAAATCCTAAAGGCACCACCAGCAAAATTATGGTCTTGGTGTGGGCCTTCTTTGCTGTCATCTTTTTAGCCAGCTATACTGCCAATTTAGCTGCTTTCATGATCCAGGAGCAGTATATCGACACCGTATCTGGACTCAGTGACAAAAAGGTAAGCAAAGCATTAATCTGCTGAAGAGTCAGGATTCCACCCTTTAGAGCACTCTGTAAAGTGCACTGTGCCATACTGAGCTCTGCTTAGAGGGATTACTTAATGATACACAGTACATGGTTTCCACCATCTTTTCAGATAACCACCACCCACACTGCCACATTTGGATAATGCCTTTCAGGATGTTCTTTAGAACCATTGATAGTTTAAAATGTTTTTTTTTTCTTTCATAGTAAGTAGAAGGGTGTGGGGCGGGGGGGGGTCTGTGTAAGTGACAAAACACAAAACATAAAAATTATGCAAAGTGAATTGGACCTGCAGGGAGTGATGACAACAACTTCATCACTCAAAGATACCAAACAGAATAAGCCCTGGGATACGGATTAATAGATTTGCCAACAGTGATACATAGTTGTATTAGTGCATGCATAATTCACATAGCCAGGATTGAATGTTAAAATCTATTCTTAAACCCATCCACTGAAGACTGATCTCACAGTCCTCACGAGGATTAAAGAGGCTGTGGAAGGAAATGGCCACACTGTCCACTTCAGACACTCATTGAATAGAAATGATATCCATTTACCCTTATTAAATATATTTTGTATTGTGGAAAATATGAATGATCATCTGCTAACTGTCCAGCACAATTTCTCAATGAGCTGTGAAAGAAAATACAAAGCTGACAATGAGTTGTTTGAATGGTACATTAAGGATCATTACCTTCACTGGTGTTACAAGGCTATGCCAGAGCCTGGGGATTTTGTTTTTTGTCTGGACTGTAAGAGATGTGCTTCTGCCATTAAGTCATTCTTTCCACAGCTTGTCAATTTGCTCTGTATTGGGAAGGTCAGGCCCGCTCCTATGTGGATTGTGCATAAAGCGATGTCTACGGTCAGAAATGTAATTATAAGCTGATCAAACTTCTTTTTTGTTTATTTTGGCAGTTCCAGAAGCCCCAGGAGCATTACCCACCTTTTCGCTTCGGCACAGTCCCAAACGGCAGCACTGAAAGAAACATTCGCAGCAATTACCCTGACATGCACACCCACATGATGAAATACAACCAGAAGGGTGTGGAGGAGGCCCTCAACAGCCTCAAAACAGGGTATGTTTTGTAGGTCCTGGACTAGATGAAAAATCTTTGAACAGTATTACAGAAAGAATATTCCATTAACCAATAATACTGAATTATTTATTGTTATGTAATATGGCCTAATATGGCCAAATATTAGTGTATGTATATATATATATATATATAAATAATCTACAGCAGGCTATCCAACTACACCAAGACCAACTTCTAATTGTCAGTGCTTTATTGACTGGAACAATACCAGACAATCTTCTGGGCATCAGCACAGGCCGAAATAATACATAACCCCGATACATCAGGACCTTGTGTTTTGTGCAAACGTCAGTGTGAATTAGAATAATCTGAGGCAGCTGGTCATTAATAACATAGCATCAAGAGCCTCCAGCTGTTGAAAAATAAATGGATGGCAATTATTTGTTTGACATAATTATATGTAATTATTAAACCATTTACCTTGAGCTTATCAGCAAGTGACATGCCACTGTCCTTGCTGCAGGAAACTGGATGCCTTCATATATGATGCTGCCGTGCTTAATTACATGGCTGGCAAGGACGAGGGCTGCAAGCTGGTGACCATTGGCAGTGGGAAAGTGTTTGCTACTACAGGCTACGGCATTGCTCTGCAGAAGGACTCCCGCTGGAAGCGCCCCATAGACCTGGCTCTCCTCCAGTTCCTGGGAGACGGTAAATCACCATCAGGGGATCAGACCTGGTCCACAATTAATATCCTCCATCACAGCATGGAGACCATCACTACACCTCTCTCAGCCTCTCTATAACTAGGCCACCACATGCACCCAAAGAGCTGAGAATCTATAGGGCTTATGGAGTGTGAGATTGAATGGAATACAGTGTCCTTCTTCATTATTAGAAAGATTATCTTTCTAATGACATGCATAGAAAGTGCAGTTTTAGCAGAGCATGAAAGCCAGAAGTAGGTGTCTCATAAACATGATGATGTATTATATTGTATAGGTTCTTCAATTTGTTCTGTTGCATTGAGTTTTCTTGTTCCACACATAACAAAGGTTTTCCTTCAAACTGTACTACAAAGCTTAAACCTATTTAGGACTCTTTCATTTCTACAATATGAAGAAAGCCATATTTTCCTTGACAGGAACAGGTATTGAATGTTGTACAAGTCTGGCAAGAAAAGGAAACGTAAGCTGTCAGAGAGCTATGACTGGCACTGTTTACTGATTCTGCTTTTGTTTCTGCTCTTGAAGGAGACACGCAGAGACTGGAGACTGTGTGGCTGTCTGGTATATGCCAGAATGAAAAGAATGAGGTGATGAGTTCCAAGTTGGACATAGACAACATGGCAGGTGTCTTCTACATGCTGCTGGTGGCAATGGGCCTCAGTCTGCTTGTGTTTGCATGGGAACATCTGCTTTACTGGAAACTCAGACACTCTGTTCATAAATCTGAGCGCTTGGACTTCCTCCTGGCCATAAGCAGGGTAAGTTGGCACCATACTTCACTACAGAACTTTTCTTCCTAAGCTTTTTCCACAATTGTAATTGTGGACAAGTAAAAAAAAAAAAAAAACGAAAAACACAAAACACTCATCTAATGCTCAAATAATTTGTGATTTCATATCAAGAATTAAAATGATAATAGGCCTAGTACTGAGGTCAAATATTTGGTGAATTAGCATATTTTCATATGAAAGTACACATCATTTTATTGGACACGGGCCTTCAGACTGTACAGGCTGATTGCTCAAACGTAGTGGAGATGAAAATTTCATTAAAAAAAATGAAAAATGTTTAAAAAACTATAATAATCATAATTTAATAATTGATTTTAATAATCATAAAATATCTATTTTTGTTCTTAGGGTATATACAGTTGCTTTAATGGCGTTGAGGATGTAGGAAGATCTGGAAACATGCAGAACCCTGATATCACCACAAACTATGCCCAGGCCAACATGCTGAAAATGCTTCAGACTGCCAAAGATATTGTGTCCTCAGCAAAAGTAGAGAACTCTCTGGACAATGCCACAAAAACCATTGAGAACTGGAGTCGGCAAGGGGGTAGTCTGCCAGCCCGCATACCATCAGTGACCACCACTGAAACAGTACCAGGTCATTTTTCCTATATTGCTAACATGACAGAAAACCACCCTTCCCATGTGCAGCGTTCTTTAACACCCCCCTTTACACAGCGTTACACAGACACTGGCAGCCCACCACATGCTCCCAATAACAGAGTGTTAACAAGGCCCACTCCATTACGTTACACTCTCCCTTCCAGGGCTGGTGGCCTGTATAATGGTATGCTTCCTGTGTCTAGTATCAGTACTCCTCATTTAGCCATGCATGACCCTCATTCTCAAAAATTAGGATCCCCATTTGTACCATACAGAGATCTACAGATCCCAGACATTTATGCTGAGCATCAAGACCCTTGCCACAACTCTGATGGCCTCAGGCGAAAGAGGAGGTCCCGTAGTGCCCTGGTGGAGTCCATGGATCTTAGAGGGTTACATGATTACAAAGACCAGACAATTTGTCTTGCAGAACTCAGAGCAAATCACTTTGCACATGACCATGTTCCCTCCTCATCCATTGAAAGTCCTTATAGACCAGGAGATCTTACCTGCAATCCTTGCATCAAGACCTATGTGGATCCCGTGCTGGATGATGTACCTCTAATCGGAAAGAGGAAACTCCATCGCAGACCTTCGTTCCTCAAGGCCACCTGGGGTCCTGACAGGGTTCATTTTCCAGGAGACAGGCCCCTTGCCCCTGTTTCATCTCGACCAGACATTCCAGATCTGTTCCCTTGTGTGGAGGTGTGTGGAAGAGTAAGGAATAACATGTGTTACCCCTCTTCTGTGGACCATAGTTACCTTCACCCATTCCGCCGTCATCCCAGAAAGGGTCAGAAGCTAAGGCATACCCAGTCCACCCGGCTGCCTTCTTACAGGGAGGCAGTTCTTCATAATGCTGCAGCTGTAAGGAGGGCCACCAGCCTAGTACACAGACAGTACTCCTACCCAGACCTGCCAGTATACCAGCGCACACTGCCATATGGACCAGCCGAACTGTGTAACATCTTCCCCTGCATGGCTCCCACCAGTGACAGTGTGTATGGGGCATACAGAGCTCCTGGACAGCTACAGGATGACCATGTGCAACCCGTTGCATCCAGCAGGGTAGTTCACAGGGTGACCAGCCCAGGTGTACCGTTGACATGGGGTAGGATCTCTAGTCTGGAGTCAGAGGTTTAAGCCCTCCCTCCATGTGCCGATTCCACACAGCTGTTTGCAGTGCCAAGCTCTGTCACTGAACTCTTAATGATCAGTTTAAAGACTCTGCCTTTGATTATTGCAAAAAAAAAAAACCCACACAAACCTAGAAACTCACTTTGCGCTTTCTTTAAGGTATATAAGTGCAATAATGCCAAGATTGTAGATGAGGAGAGATGAGGCGGTTATATCAGTGAATCTATGGACCATTATTATGGCAGATGAGTAGATACTATTTTCAGTCATGATATATTTCTCTGTCAAAAGCCAAAATGTTGATGAGATGGTTTGAAGTTGAGTAGATTGATGTGCGTGGGATGGGGGGTGTTTAGATTCAATATATAAAGTGTTGTTCCTGTTAATTCAAGGTGAATTTGGTATTCATCCATGTAATCCTCTATATTACTGAATTTTGTAAACACTTAAGACAATTTGTCATTTTTTAAGGACTTGTTGGCTTGTTGGGGTTTTCAGGTGTCTCTTTCTCTCTCTCTCTATCTCTCTCTCTCTCGCTCTCTCTCTCTCTCTATCTCACACTATATCTATCTATCTATCTATCTATCTATCTATCTATCTATCTATCTATCTATCTATCTATCTATCTATCTATCTCTCTCCTCAAGATTTCTCTTTCTCTCCCTCTCTCTCTCTCACTCTGTAAGTGGGATTCTGAATAACAGCCAATTGAATGGTATTCTATTATTAGTATTACCAAGTACCTCCAACACTTTAATAAATCACAAAGGCCTGTCAATGGGTCCCATGGAATTGGTGTCTTTTTTCAAAGGGGTAACTATGAGAGTAGTCTGAATGCTGCTTTCTATATCCAGTACCACACTATATTTTAGATATTGTGATTAAGTGAAGCTGCCTATTATTTTAAACGATTGTGATAAAAATAAGCATCCATTATTTTAATATGTGGGTTGTGCCTAAAAAAAGTTCTGTGATCATATTAGCAAGGGATGGACAATATCATTATATGGAAAATTACATTTCATTAAAAGTATTTGCCACCACCAAGTACCAATATGGGTATCAAGTTTGTTGTTTCAAACTACAGATATAATTTAGTCTTTATGTTGGTTTGTTTAACATTTTTTATTCATGCATGGAAAAATAAATATCGTAGTACTTAGTATTTGAGTTCTGTATTAACCCAATGCCATTTCCTACAACATGCAATATCAGTGCACTCTCATACGTACAAAAGAAAAGGTGCAGAGCTGGATCACTGAACACATAAATCTGTTGACCTGTGCATTGACCTCCTCATCCCCATGAGCCCACTAGCCAATGCCTTAAAATAAAAGGGCTTTTTACACTGCAGAGCTGAAGAGACAGATAAGAGGGGTAAGAAAAAGGAAAAGAGAGGAAAGATAAGAGGGGCAAGAAAAAGGAAAACTGAACAAAATGAGATAGAAATGCATTCCTTCCAGAATTCCCTCTTCTAAAGGGTTTTTAGTTTCAGTTTTCAGAAGAAGAGCCTTCAGCTGCAATGTATGTGTACTGTGTTGTAGAGTGGATTTTGAGGCAGTCATGAATATCTCATTAAACCCAATCTGTACAGTGATTATGCAAATTGTGGGAAACATTGCCAAAAAGTGTCCTTTACTAGATCACATTATATTCGGCGTGTCCACCTCAAGCATGTTCTTCCAAAGCTCAAGGTGACCTGAACTGAGGTAATTATGCTGTGAGGCTTTTGTTATCTCCAGATAAGGGCCAAGTGAAGAGTATTTCACAGAGCGGGATTGAAGAGCATTTGAGACTCCAAACATCGAGAAACTTTTTCTGACTGTGGGCCGTTGCTATATTACAGATGATTGCACAATAACAGTGATTTAATCTTCTCTAGCAGCTTCATTTTTTTGGGGTTGAAAATACAGTAGTGAGGAAAAGGCTGACCAAAGCTTAAGCCCTTTAAGCCCAGCATCATGCACTCTGTGTTTCTTAAAACCTTATTGTGGGGATGTTTTTACAAGTTGATGAATGATTTAGTGCATGCATATAAAAGCGTCAAGGGAGGCTGGCAATTGGCCACAGAATGAAATAAGCAGTAATATATCAAACTCAACAGGTAGCTATGCGAGACAAATGATCTGAATTTAAAAGTCAAGGGGGGTCATGTCCACCTGCTTTATATGCAGTGAAGAAGATGCCATGCAACAATGGGACTTTCAAAACATTAATAATTTGCATGTTCATTTCAAGATTAATAACCAGCTGAACGATTTGTTCACAGCTGTTCCCTTTAGAATAGCCTTAAGCTTGGGATCCTTTTCTGATGATAGCAATAACATCATAATGAGACTCTGCTGTCAGAGCACCGCCACTGCTTATTCTATTCTACAACATCCTTCCTTGATCCAGCTTGCAAGTGACAGTGAAAAGTATGACAGTATTGCAATAAGTGATTTATCACCCAAGCCTTGTGGTTTCACTGCAAAGAAACATATAAACATGCAACACATACACATGCAACCCATACACACACCCTCATGTAATTGTAAAAGTGCCAAAGAATGCATGAACAGTTTTCCCTACTTTGGTAGACTCTGTATTACTGGACAGTTTTGCTGTCCTTTCTTGGTCCAGTCAGTTCACAGCAAAAATGGGAGAGTTGAAATTTCAGAGTTAAACCTTTTGGTTGATTTTAATTCTCAAAGTGTTGTTTTAACACACTAGGATTTAAATATTGTTTAGTGTTGGAGTTTTTTGACAGAGTCGATCAGGTCAGAGTTCGTCCAGCAGTGTTCAACTCTGCAAAGACTTAATTAAACTCCACTGACCCTGGCAAAATTCTCAAATGTGTGGATCTGGACTGCATAATTTTTGATAGTGGGGCACCGTGTTCATGCTTTCCCCTGATTGGACAGCTGTGGCCTGGTGGTTAGAGAACTTTTTTTCTTCAGATTAGCAGTAACAGCAGTGTTTTGTGCAAAGATGTGGGTTTTGTATTTGTATGTCTGTGTCTCTTCTTTTGGCTCTCCCTTTTCACAGGTGTACCTGCTGAGCTGCTTGAATCACTGACCAATGAGAGTCCTTGTTCAAGTAAATGGGGAGGAGTCTTCCATTTAAAAGCAGAAGATCTGGCTGCTGAAGCCAGGGGTAGACGTGGGTGATCCTGGGAATTTTGGTATTGTGACACCCGGTGTCTTACATACAGAGAGGAGACTGAATGAGCATGCGCAGCAGTCAATGCATGCAGGAGAGAAAAAAAGCTTGAGTATTGATCAATATCAATAGCAGAATTGGTATCGATATTGTCAATATTTGGATCGATCTGCCCACTTCTTGCGAGGGGTTCAGAGCATGTAAGAGGATGATATACTGTTGTTGTTCTTAGCAATGTAATAGGTGTATTTACTTTTAAGCCATTAAAACATGTATATCCACAATAGAAACTTTACAGTTGAGTGTAAAAGCATTGTTTACTGCAGGTTAATGTAAATAAACTGTCATATGAAACTGCATGCCATGATTTGAGTGTATTATTTTGTAAATTTATGATTAAACCCTGCCATAAAGTAGTGAGCCAGGGGTGCCACAAGAGATTTAAGAATGGGGGGGCTTTGACTACGGGGCCTAGCAGTATTCTCCCCATAGGCGAGTAAAAAAAATGACCCCAAATGGTCAGCATTAAGAAACTGGAATAAAAAGAACTATTTTATTTTAACTAACAATTATTTTAAGAAACTGCCTAATAGTAGCAATTTTTTTTAGAAGAGACATTAAAGGCATTTTATTACATACTAACAGGATTCTGTAGTGCATTGATGGAGTAACCAGCAAACTGACTGTCTCTTGTTGTTTAACAGAGGGACTTACAGAAAGAGAAAGGTTATTGGTTCTTTTGTTTGAGGAGCGGGACTTGAATTTGAACGTTACAAGTAGGTTTCTGCGGTTGTTGTATTACAATGGCACTCTGTGTTAGAACGTGCTTTGTTTTTATATAATTTACAAATAGATTCTGACTATTAAGAGCATTAGTTTTACAGCATTTTGCTGATGCTCTTATCCAGAGCAACTTACCAATTTACTGTTTTCTTTTCCATTCTTGTTCTACAGTTTTATGGTGTGATGCACAACTTTAATAAAATGGCTCTTGTTAATTAAAACTTTTCTATTACTGACTGCTCTCCTGTCTTTCCTGGCTTAAAAACAATTGATCACATTATTGATCCCATGGTACTCTAGACCAGAGGTGCAGGTTATAACTTTACTTGCTAACGATACAGGTGCCTATAGGCATATTTAAAACAGAATGAGGGTCTATATTGAACAATCCAAGCACTGCACTGAATGAAAATAGTTACTCTATCAGTTGGTCTTGATGATGGATGAGTAATGAATCTATTCAAAATTTGATGGCCCTCCTAGTACGCAAGATAAAAAGACTGCTCCAGGTAACAGGCTTTGTATACTAAAGGTCTCATTGCTCTGATCTTGATCTCGCAGTACTATCTTTGAGTCATTACTATGAACAGTTCATTTTAACTATTAATCCAAAGTGGAGCCACGTTTGGTGTAACAGGTAAATTTATTGATATCTTATTCCACACAGGTTTTAACATGCATTACTTTTAGTGATGTGCATACAGGCTGTGAGACATGTGGTTATCTCCTGATAATGCCCACCTTCTTGTGCTATGGTTTAATTATAGACATATCTGCCATAGATAATTGGATCTAGCTTTACAAATTGTTTTGCAGCTGTCGTGTCATATTTATTCAGTGCTTATCAGTTTAATTAAAGCCCACCTGTGAGCCTGGAACAATTCCTACCCCTGATGGCACTACACATTCTCTCAATGTTAATAATTTAATAAAGAGAATGTATAATATTACACATTTTTTGTCTTGGCTTGACTAGAAAGACATTCCACCAGAACCAAAGTAAGAATTACCTAAATTAACTTTACCTAAATTAACTTTTACTTAGCAGTCTTTCTGCTGAGGACGTTTTCTGGCAAGAAAACATGTAAGTTGGTACATCAAGCTCCTGCAGAACTCTTTATGGAGAAGAGCAATATATATATATATATATATATATATATATATATATATATATATATATATATATATATAATATATATTGCTCTTCTCCATAAGGGTTCTGCAGGAAGCTGTGTAAAAAGGTTGTAAAAAGGTTCAATATTTAAGACACCTGGTGCCACACTCTAATCAGCTAATTAACTCAAAACACCTGCAAAGGCCTTTAAATGGTAGGCTACATGTCAAGTGCTAGCAGACAGAACAAGGACGAGGGTGTGGAGGCAAATGCAGGGGTAGATGATTTAATTAAATAAAAAACAAAGCTTGGACACAAAACCAGGGAATACGAACTAACACTAAATACACTAAATAAAACAAAACAAGCTACAAGCAAAACAGGAGATAACAATACTAACATCCAGACAAGGGAACAAAGTTAACTAGCAACAGACTGACAGAAACAAAACATAATCTATGCTAACAAACCAGGGTGGTAAAAAAACAAACTCCTAGCACACGGGTTGTTTTTGTCCTTGTCTCCTCCCTTGCTCCACCCATTCCCACCTGTGTCTGTTTGTAACCCTGCCACCTCATTATCATGTCCCAGGTGTGATCAATGTCAGGTTGTATTTAAGAGGACACAGCAACACCAAGACAGGAAGACAGAAGTAAACTGGACTGACAAAGGGCAGACATGACACTACACAATCATGGGGAAGACTGCTGACTTGACAGTTGTCCAAAAGACGACCACTGACACCTTGCACAAGGAGGGCAGGACACAAAAGGTCATTGCTAAAGAGGCTGGCTGTTCACAGTGATCTGTGTCCAAGCACATTAACAGAGAGCTGAAAGGAAGGAAAAGATGTGGTAGAAAAAAAAGTGTACAAGCAGTAGGGATAACCACACCCAGGAGAGGATTATGAAATATAACCCATTGTGGGGGAGATTCACAAAGAGTGGACTGCAGCTGGAGTCCACAAACACAAGAACCAACAAACACAGATGTATGCAAGTCATGGGTTTTAGCTGTCACATTCCTTGTATCAAGCCACTCTTGAACAAGAGACAGCGTCAGAAGCGTCTCTAGCCTGGAAGCGTCTCTAGACCTAAAGGACTGAACTGCTGCTGAGTGGTCCAAAGTTATGTTCTCTGATGAAAGTAAATTTTGCATTTCCTTTGGGAATCAATGTCCCAGAGTCTGGAGGAAGAGAGGAGATGCACAGCATCCACATTGCTTGAGGTCTAATATAAAGTTTCTACATTCAGTGATATTTTGGGGTGCAATATCAACTGCTTGTGATGGTCCATTGTGTTTTCTGAGGTCCAAGATCAACACAGCCATCTACCAGGAAGTTTTAGAGCACTTCATGCTTCCTGCTGCTGACCAACTTTATGGAGATGCAGATTTCATTTTCCAACACACAGTGCCAAAGCTACCAGTATCTGGTTTAAGGATCAAAATATCCCTGTTTTTAATTGGCCAGCAAACTTGGCCGACCTTAACCCCATAATGAGGTATTGTGAAGAGGAAGATGCGACACACCAGACCCAAAAATTAAGAAGCAATGTATCCATTATCAGAGCAACCTGGGCTCTCATAACACCTGAGCAGTGTGGCTCACTTCTGTTAGTCCATTCATCATCAAAGAACAACTAGATTCACAGTATGTCAAAAAAAAAATGAAAACAGCAACAAACAACTATTATGTTGTGATTCCTAAAAAAATCATCAGATGAATTTTTGAAACATCCAATAGAAAATGTGTTAAGCCATGACCAGAAGTTCAGAGGAATCCGAAGAAAGAACCACAACAAAGTGTTATTGTTTTTTTTTTTTTAATAAGTGGTGACAGCAGAAAGACGTGCGTGCTAAAAAAAGAAATGCATATAACCATGTTTTGAACAAATCTCACAGGCAAAGCAATTTGATTGTAGGCTTGGGTGGTAATATCACATACAAAATGGCATAAATGTTATATTTTGGTTCTTAAAGACAGAATAATTTAGTGTTTGCATTGGATTAGTTTCTCAAGGGGCATCTGTTTACTATTTTGCTTGCATCCAAAAGTCAATAAAATCACCAAACGTTCAGCAAGTTTGATATGATACAAGTATGATACATGTGTTTAATTCATGTGTCACATAATCACACAACGGACACAATCAAACTGTCAGAAACGCTGGTTCTAACAACAGTTTGATTTCATTTTTGTTTCAGAAAGTTTGAATTTTAGAACGTTTTTATGGCAAAATGCTTAATAGCTACCCAGGGAGTTCTGATACATGCTGTTGGAGACTAAATACATGCAAAACCATGCATTTTCAATGTGAGGAAACATCTGCCTGGAAAACCACCAAGATGTGAATCCAGACAGATCTAAAATGACCCAATGAGTTCACTGGAAAACAGTAGGTAATCCAGTATGTACATTTCTTAGGGGATGACAGAGAAGAACACAGATATAGTAAATCCAGATGGAAATAAAATCACAGAGGAGCTTGTGTGAAAGAGGACCCCAGGACCCCATGTAAATTTAATCCCATCCAAATTGGATTTATGACATCTTCATAAGAAATCTGCTGCGAGATCTCATGATACTAATAACCTATTGCTGGCAGCTGCTGTTAGATAATTAGTTAGTTAATACATTTACCCTTTAACACATTGTCACATATTCATGGCACCACTTTCCCACAGACACAAAAGTCTAACTAGAGTTTAAGGAGGGGTGTTTGATGGGCCAGAGTGATGTCATATGGCACACAGAAAAATATCATGGTTTATAATATTATACTGTCAAGTTATGAAGTTGTGATGATAATATAATAGAAATAATAGAAAAATTACTTTTAGTAAAAGTAGTAAAAGTTCAAATTAAAATGAACATTTTTTCGTTAAAGTGAGAAGCCTTATGTTGTATGAGGTCTGAGCCAGCATGATAATGAAACAGTATGGTGGACAAGCCATAAAGCCAGTGCTCTTTATTAATTAGACAGATCAGGCAAAGTCATTGAAAGCCACAAGCCAAGACACACAGATTCAAATGACATGTCTAATAAAAACCAAAATGGAAATCAAGTTGCTTCAATTATAAAATGTTACTGTCTTCTGAGCTCAGCTGAGAGGTTAAGACTAGGGCTGTCTGCATAAACCCTGCCACTGTTTATCGCCTCTCTTTTTGTCCTTCCAAGGTGACAGCCCCAGCAGTTGGCCTTGGCTCATAACATTGCAGCAAATTAACAACCCCCAGGTTGCCATGCCATAGGCCCCTAGTAAGAGTGAGGCCACACTTTAGAGGGTTGCCAATGAGCACTTGGAAACAAATGCCTTTCTAATTAAGAAGAGCCTGAGCCACCCACCAAGTTTGAAATAAAGGCTACTTTTAAAATTAACAAACCCATTCTTCAAATGACTTGTAAACCAGGCCCCTTGCAACCTCAAATACCAATTTTTGAACATATTACTTGTACTAGATTGTTGAATGTATGAAATATATCGGAATAGAGACCATTAAGCAGCACAAATAGTTCATAAAAAACGATGGACTACCATATTAAATAAATGAGTGAAATATGCACACCTAAAGAAAGAGGGTCTGTACTGAGGACAGTCAATTCTAGGCCTTTGAGAAACAAAATCCCAAAGGAAATCATTTTGGAGGCATTATCTGTTGGAGTAACCAGTCCAATCCATTGTAGAAATTATCCATAGCTATCAAGGGCAAAGTGTCTGTGACCGTGACCAGAACAAAGGAAGGCAAAGGGGACTGAGGTCTGGGTCTCTCTCTCTTATGCTCTCTCTCTCAGTAAACCATGATGGAGATCGGAGAATATCGTATGGTTTTTACTGGCACTATAGATTTGTCAGTTATGAGAATATGGGTTGCTACATGAACCAGACCTTGAGCCCATATACACCTGATTACTTTGTTTCCACATGTATCCTGATAAGATCTCAGCCACATATGCATTTCAGACAAATGCATCTCCAGTAAGTCAGACTAAAATGTCAATTATTACTGGTTGTACTGGGTGAAGATTACAAATCAGTATCAAAATCAAAACAAATCTTGAAAAGCTTGAAATATATCAACCATGACCCTATTCAGTAAGACACAGATAAGATGATTGACTGACATTTATATATGTTATAGTGCAGTCAATGTGTAAGTACAGTTACTGAAGACCTACTTTTAAGAGAACCACCACAGTAAAGGTTACCACTCCAGTAACACTTTAGCAGCTTATTTTCTAAGAGCATAAGAAAAAACCACAACAAAATGTACGTTGTGATTTCAGATCATAATATAACAATACCATTATAATAGATAGATGGATAGATAGATAGATAGATAGATAGATAGATAGATAGATAGATAGATAGATAGATAGATAGATAGATAGATAGATAGATAGATTGTCTGTGTAAAGACATATGAATAGAAGAATCAGAATCTTTATTGGATTTTTTCTTGGTTGACATTTAAATAAAAATGAATAAACAAATTGACAAAAGGAAAGATAGATTACAACGCAAAATTTAAGATGAAACATGAAATAAAAGGTACAGAAGTTGTCAGGTATCTGTCTTGTCTCTCTGGTTTGTCTTTGTTTTGTTTACTGTTCCATGTGCTTTTGAGCACATGTCATGTCTCCTCCCATTCCCAGCTGTGTTCCATTCGTAACCCTGCCCCATCGTCATCATGTCCCAGCCTTGTCCAATGTGACTGTGTATATAAGTCCCTTGTCTTTTGTTAGCCCTTGTCGGTCTTTGTTGTACTGTTGTAGTTATATGGCTTTGTGCTGATGTTTTCTCGTCGTGTTTATTTCTACCCTGTTAATAAATACAACCCAGCGTGTACGTCCGACTCCAACCTCTGTCCGTGATCATTACAGAAGTAGACTCCTAATAAATTATGTGCAATGCTGGTGGTACCATTAAGCAGCAAGTGATGGAGTGATATGTCTGTTCTGTAGTTGAACAGCTAACCCAAATAGATACAGTGTACAGTTAGTTTCAGGGGATTTTAAGGAGATAACAAAAGCAGCTCTGACACCAGTTTAGTTTGCATGAAGAAGCCAGATGCCAGTCTATTCATGCTCTGTTTCAGCAAATTAATAATATTAGTGCTGTGATATCCAGCAGATTAGCAACTTGTTGACATTTATGACATTGAAAATAGATCCTTATTAAACATGATACTGTAATGCGTGCTCCATAGCTACGTACAATAGATAGAGTGCTTTGAATCTTGGAGTGTCTAATTGGAAATCATTTATTCTTAATGAGGTAAAGAGTATCACATGTGAAGTCACTCTCTTTGAATATATAACCCCTTTAATTGCCTAAATCAATGGAAAGACACAAGGTTTTCTCAGACCGTAAGTTCAAATATTCTGAAAATGTAACCAGTCAGAAATAGGGAAAGAAAAAATCTACGTTACACTTTTCATGGCACAGGAAATTTAAGCTCACCTGGGTAATTGATTGTAATGTTTATGTAGCTGTACATCAGGGTTAATGTGATATTTCTGAGGGGTTAATGGAAATGTGTGAGCTATGAAGTCTGCGAGCTCTATTAGTGCTGCTCCATTTGTTTTGTGCTGGTTAGATCTCTATTTCTATTTTAATTACAGCACACTTTACATTTGCTCTTTATGTTTGCTGGGCCTGCACACCGCTCCATTCATCTTGGCTGGCTATTGATAGGCTGCCTTTGATTACTGCTCCGCTGAGAGGGGAGAGAGAGAGAGAGATGCTGGAAAAGAGGCATACATGTAGCACACTACTGGTACACTTACTGAAGGCTGTGAATATTAAGTAGCCTGTTTGTGTACTAAGTAAATAAATAGCCGATAACTTAAAAAAAGATGTCTTTTTAAGCATTCAAATGCTTTTCACTTTCAGATTTGGAGCAGCAGCTTCACCCTTGCTATATTATAGTTGTAATGTACATTATACAGTGTGTAGACAAAATCCATTTGTGTCTGTTCTAGTACACTTACTTCAATTATGTTTCTGTATGGGCAATTGTTTGATTTATTTCTCCATTAAAAATTAAACAGGGCAATTACACAGCAACATCCAACACTCTGTAATTCTCTCTAATCAAATCCCATTCCCAATTTACTCAGCTAGTGGTACACAGCTGTCTGTAGGAAGGAAAATTATTTCAAGAAGATTCTGTCTTTGAGGAGTCTTTTCAGTTCACATGAAGTATATCCCATGAACTGTGGGCTTTAGAATGTGTAACGCAACAGGCAGAAACATGCAGCAGTATGAAGTTTTGTATCTATTATCCCCCCTTTACAAGAATGCTGCATTTCCTGGCGCCATCCCAAACAACTGCTCTGTATATCAGCTGCTGTTCAGACAATCCCCACTTTACTGGTCTGTTTAACCATACCCTCACTATAAACGATGGGGACTTGGAGAACAATTTGGATCTGGTCATGCTCCACAAATCTGACCCATTTCCTTGCCTCTTTAAAACCCTTAGGACAGCAAGGGCAATAGAAGGACCCATGCAATCTGAACAACTGTGCCCAGTTGATCAATGTGAGAAACAGAATACTGAGATCGTCTATTACGCATTAAGGGTCATTCTATTTTCATTAAGACTTGGGCTAATGTGTCCTCATTTACAGAGGTCCCGATAGCTTCCCTATGTTCACAATGAACAGCACGACTCGGTTACTGCCCAGTCTTGAACATGAGCAGGGTTCTACACCGGCAGCCTGAGGGAGGCCCAGTTAATAATGTTCAAATTCATCTGTCCAGAAATTCACAAAAGGCTATTATCACTGCATCCTCGGGGCATTGTGATAGCACTGTATTAATGATGTGGCTACCCTGCTGGATCAAGAACTGACCTGAGGGAAACATTGTATGGAAGCTCAACAAGTGCTGTACACAATGATGTACAATCGATTGTGCTTTACACTTATCTCCTTCTACATCTTTCCTCACTGTACATAAACTTGTGCAATGCAGTCCAATAGACAGTTTTCCAAACAGAGATTAATCTGACCCTTGGATTAAACTTCACTGTCATGGATTAACCTAGAACAAGGCTTAATCTGTTTTAGAAGTTCTCTCTTTGTATGGCATAGAATCCAGATAGTTTAGGCTGTGCATCATCTAACCATTGCTGATACTGTATGTCTGGTGTATATAGTTGGAGTTAGTCTAACTGCATACTGGAAAGGTCAACACTAGTTTAGATGCCCCAAGGGAATGCCAAAAGCACAGTGCATTCCAGAGACTCCTAGTAGATTTTTCATTATCGTGATAAAGTGCTACTCTCTAGTGGCCAGAGCCCTTGCCAAGCTTAATACACAGTATAATAGACTGTGCAGGTTAAGACCCATTCACTCCTGCCATGCGGATATTTATCAGACAGGAAAATTGCAACACCCCAACACAATGTTAGATTGCTTTTGTGGCAAGAGGGCATTCCCAAAGTGAGCCAGGAGAATGCATATCTGGAGATGCAATCAGTGGCACAGGTCACTCAGTGTAGTGTAGTGAGTATATATACCAGGCAGACAGAGAAACTTGGCAACAGAGCCAAAGATGTTTGTGCCAGCTAACATGACCGATTGACCCACGTGACAGTTGAATCCTCATTAATCACATTACAAATGCACTTAATCAGTACCTACTAAGGGTTTTGTGCTATAAAATAAAGAGAATAGTATAATATGCATATAAAATGACATGGGTACTTTATTGAACAGCTTTCCAAAATCAAAAGGAAAGGAGAAGACAATCTTAGTCTGCTTAGCAGAGTATAATATTACCTTTAAATGTTAAGGAATAATTATTTATTTCAAAAGAATTGATTTAGTTTCTCAGTTCTTTTACTGTTAAATAAGGGAGCAGCCATGGTCTGGTGGTTGGGGAACTAGCTTTGTGACTGGTAGGTTCCCTGAACTGCTAGGAAATGAATGAAGTGCTCTTGAAGTGCCCCCAGCTGCTCCCTGGGTGCTGAGGATCAGGCTGCCCACCGCTCTGGGCATATGTGATCAATGCCCCCTGGTGTGTGAATTCACTAGTGTGTATGTGTGTATCACTGTGTGTGGATGGGTTAAATGTGTAGGATTAATTCCTGTGTGTGCACAACACAGTGGGTTCAAAAAGTATAATTACTTACTAACTAAAATTCACATTATTAATAAAGAGGATTGAATTCCATTGAACGTTCCTATAAAGCTGCCATTTTGGAGAAACAAGGTTTTTGCATGGCAGGGACTATATATCTGGGGTCACCAACCCTGCTATTGGAGAGCTACCTTCCTGCAGACTTCAATCCTAATCCACCACAATCGATCCAACTAATTACTGCCTTCCCAAGTTCTTGATTGCCTAAATGGGGTGTGTTAGATTTGGGTGAAGGTGAAACCTTCAGGTGCTGTGCCATAAATTGGATTGGAAAGTGGATGGTAAATGATTTTTTTATTCAATCTATATAGAAAAATATGCTGTATATTCTTACACACACATTTTGAATTCCATCAGCCACTCACTGTCAACTGAGTACATTTTGTCAGACTAAGTATACAGGGAAACAGGGGGCATCTGTTTTTTATGATTATGGGGTGTTTGACATGTCTGTCTTGTGCCAGTATTAATTCTGGGTGGAGGGTGATGGGAGTGTGGACGTAGATGTGCCACATGGGGACTAATTAAAGGTGACATCATCAGGCTGCAATCAATTTTTAAATCTGACATGATAGGACAGGAGACAAGACAATAGAGACATCATGAATGACAGAGATGGACAGAGAGTGCTGAGAACACACCGCAGGGACAACATCCAGGCCACCTGAAGGAGAATTCAAAGAAGCAGATTATAGTGACCGAATGACTGATACAGAAACTGAGCAGATGTGTCTATAGAAACATCACGGAGACATTGGAATGATGAAGCTTACACAAAAGGCTTTCTAATGTTAAAGGTGCCATAGAATGCATTTGTTCGGGATTTGAAAGATTTAGAGATAGTTCCAATTTATTTTAGAGATAGACAATTTTTCTAAATTGTCTTAAATTTTGAAATAGTGACTTTGTTTGGGGCTGTTACATAATGGTTTTATAGTTTTGAAATTGTGCCTTTTAAAATTCTGTTTTCATTTAGTGGGTTTTGTATGTGAAAGAGAAAACCATGTATGAGGTTCATGGTCACTTAAACGTCCTTGCCATGTACCGACTCTATGTACTTCCTCTCTCTTAAAGAGCATTCAAATGAACATCAAACATGCAGTTTCATATCATTAAAACCCCTGATTTCTTACTTTCTCAAATAAATGTATGTAAACAATCCAGTTTTAGCAAGATATCTACTGTAACAAGAAAACATAAGATGCTTGATAAGACCAAGAGGCTATTTAATCCATACAGTTGGATTAAGCTACTGTTGTTCTCACTGGATGTGGTGGAAATTGGATTCACTCCAATCATACTAAGGAAATAATTTGATTTCAGGTTCATTTGAACCCTGCATTTCACAAGCCTTATTCTACTACTCATCTTAAAAAATAGCTGCACCCAGAAGGAATCAACTGATTCTACTCCCTGACTGCAATGGTGCCATTCCAGCCAGTCATGGAATCAATCAGAATGGCAGCTGGTCATCTTTAGTGAGGAGTCTTTGTGGAGATGACCAATGAAAACTTCTGTGAAGGCACCATGGTCAGCACCAAGACGTTTTGTTGTTATGCATGACACACCCAGAAGGCCTGGTGTCATGGTGTGGGTGCAATTTTGTACAAAGTCAGACCACCTTTGGTCTTCATTACAGTCATAGGTTACGTTACTGATGTCCTGCAACCAGTGGCTCTACTGTTTCTGAACACATACTCTGCCATACAGTTCCAACTGTACTGCTGCAGCTCGAAGAGCTTGCCTTGAAGACAAAGATACCATGCCATATCGCATCACCAGACATATCCCCAAATGACATGTGGAGGCTATTGAATACCCCTATAGCCAACTCTTCAGGAACTGAGTGAGAATATTCAAGATGTATGGATTATAACAGAACACCATTATGAACCTCTACAGCTGCATGTTGAGATGTCTGGCATGTTGTGTTATACCCAACACCATATCAAGAGACACTTCTTCTGTATGTGTAGCTCAATAAATATTGCCCATATCAATCTATTTTTTATCATTTATTGTTCCATTGTATTGTAAGCTGACACTTCCTTTTGGGCACAACTATTTGGCCATCTATTTTTTGACATTGATAGTGTATAAGTCATACTTTTTGATGCTCATTTTGTTCTCTCTAAAACAAGATTAATTTAGTCTGTCCATTTTCTTTAACTGGACCCATTGTTTAGAACAGAGATCATTGATATATAATCAAAACGTGTGAAGACAAAGAAAAATTTAGAATATAATGTCTTTTTTCAGTGTTTTCACTCAGGTCTAAACATAGACATGGGTCTATTAGCACTCACTTAAGGACTTGCTTTTCCATGTAGACAGTTCCACATACTGTCGTAAGCACGTCTGTATGTTGTTGTGGATTTGAGAATCTGCTAAATGCTGCACATAGTGGTCCAAGGAGATAAGAATTTCTTACAATTTATAGTGACACGAAGAGCTAGTGTAATCAATACAATTCTATTCCTCAGAGGAACAACTATCCTTGTGGAAACCTTTCACATTAGTCATCACAACTGTGTTCTATTGTGTGTGTCAGGTGCCATCTCTGTGACATGATGCCATCACTCAGCAACAGGGTACTCTGTATTCAGAAGGGCCTATCCTAGCTTGTCTAACCCCTACTGCTTCACACATCAGTCCAGCGTCTCTCACTTAATTCAGCCTTACCGCATCTCCACACTGGGACTCAACCAGATGGAGGCCCAAGGGGGGACTTTCCAAAAGTGCATTCCCTAATTTGCTCAACTTTGTTCCACAGATTTTTTCATGACATGTCATTAAAACAGATGAGCTGTGTAGGGGGAGTCTGATAGCAAACTAGATTAAAGTGTTCAGAAAGAGGTGCTAACAGCAGTAAGTAGAGCACAACATCTCACAGGCAGTGCATCCTGCCCTTCATGTCAACCGCTGAGTGTAACAAGCACATCATTTTACAAAAGAGTAGCTAAAGTCAAGGGAGCAAGACTTTCAGACATTTATACTTATGGTCTAAATGTTCGTTAATTACATTGATAATTAAAATGTTTGACACACTTATGTGAAATTATTTAAATGACACATATAATGAAACAACAGAACGTTACGAAAATGTAAAAAACAAAAATCAGGGCTCTTGAGTGGGGCAGCCATCTAAGCGCTGGCCCTATCATCAGGTGATCACCACAGCCATCTGTTGCTGGGTGTCCCAGTGAGCACAATTAACTTCACTCTCTCTGTGTGGGTAGTATGACCCTCACTCTTCCCTCATCACTCCAGCCAGAGTGGGTGCCTGTTGGGTGATGTAACGGCACTGTCAGTTGGCACTATCCTCCAAGCTGTTCGACTGCATTGCACCCGTGGAAGCTGGCAGTTGGAAAAGCACTGTTTGCATCATTTACATTTACATTTACATTTGCGACATTTAACAGACGCCCTTATCCAGAGCAACTTACAAAAGTGCTTTGCTGTTCACTCTGATATTCTTAGCTAGTAGAAGTATGCTAGTATACTTTCTGTAGCCCAGGCTGGAGGTCTGTATTCCCTTGGGCCTCCACAGGTGTCAGGGGTGACCAATCCAGTGAAAGCAAGAGTGGGACAATGCAATCCTGCAAATTAATAAATAGTCTATATAAAATGATAATCATGAAATAATTTCCAAGCATTAATAACATGAATCAATGTGAAAGTATTAAACTCATTCAAATATTTGCGGAGCAACCTATCACATGACCAGTACATGAATTCTGCATTAGTGAGCTACAGAAATGGTAGAACCTGTAGTTGGTCTGTTTTCCTTAGCTGTGGAAAGTACTCTAAAGAGGGCAAATACACCACAATTTAAGCCTTCTAAAAGCAGGTTTGTGGGACTTGTGCAGGTCCAGGCTGAAATGTCTACGTTGTGGACAGGAACTGGACAAGTGCTGACAATTTTTTGGTTCAGTGAATTCCTGCAGAGGCAGGAACCAGTCCTGCACAGACCTCGAGCACAGAGTGTACATTTTTATTTTATTACCCATTAATGTGCATTAGCTCATTAACATGTTGACTTTCACTGTTTTGTTTTGGGTTTTTTTTCATGAGGACACATAAAAAATGAACACTGTCACCATGCCTTTATGGATATCTCTTCATTACTATGCTGGACAATGTGCACAGCATATCACCATTACCACTGAGGTTTATGAATCTGTTCCACTGTCTCTCGTGTAGGCATTGAAAGTAGGGGCATTGCACTGAGCAATATCATAATTCTGTTCACTATTTACTACTGTGATACTGTGTATCACATTCTGAGGGACACTTGGGATAAAAAGGACAAGCTTTTTATTTTACGAGTAATTTCTCATAGTTTCTCGCTGATCCACTTCAAATCATAGTAATTTTTTTTACAGAATGGGCTGACTTAACAATTCACCTTGGTTTCCCCTCCAAGATCAAGGTTGCTTGTGGATAGTATAGAGTCATCTGTTTTAATCTTGAGCATGCTCCATTATCACTGACCTCCAAGGGTTCTTACAGGAGCTAAATGGATAAAAGATGGAATAATGGAAAGAGAATGAAAAGCAACATTTATGACTATGTGATATTTTTACAGGACCTGTAAAGAGTAGCCACATCATCGTTTACTGAAAATCAATAATATCCCATGTTACCATTCTGGTTCGGATGAAAGCCTCTGTGTGTTTGGTTTCAAAATCAATAAAATGAATGACACTCCACGGGTAAGCAAGTAGGGCTTAATATGTTTGGTTTTCAGAGTTCATCTTCTTTGTTTTCCTTTGGGCTGCATCACAAAACAGACACACAAGGACTGGCAAAAAAAGAATCCTTTGATTAACCCTTTTCAGGAGAACGGACATGAAAAGAAGCCCTGCATCCACTGTTAATTAATGCGGTGTGGATCAGACAGGGTATAGAGGTCTTTTATCAAAGAGCATCCTTTGGCTTCCAGGCAGGGGCACAAATGATTATCCAGTGTTTCTGTATTACTGTGTTATTATATTACATGAAATATTCTGCCTTTACAGTATTTTTACACGTAGAAGAATAATAGTCAGTCTTCAATCTGTGCATGTTGAAGACTTTAATTTCAACCTTTATTCTCTTAAAGAAAATCACACATCGTCACTTTTATTATAGCCACGTGTCGAACAGTCTGGCATGTTAGGCTATATATGAACATATTCACATGTTGGATTTCAGAGACATGGTAGAGGTGTAGATTGTTGAAAATAATCTGAGCTCCAGGCAGAAGGACCTGCTGATTGTGAGTGAGTGAGTGAGTCAACGAAGCAGTGGTGGGCAGGCAGGTCGCTTGCACCTCTAATAAGGACAGCTGACAAGCTGATAATCACCACCCCAAATTAAACCGCTTCCACCCTTTGGCCTGTGAGGGTTCTGCACCAGCCATGTTTAGCAATCTGACTGAAGCAAACTGAATGAAATGAACTGAAATCTCGTTTGGCTCTCATGGGCAATTTAAATATTCAGTTTATTTTACTGATTGCAGTTTGTTCAACACATCTGTTTTTTCCTTGTTCCCTCTAAACCCTTGTTCTCCAAAGAGCAGATCTTGTGCTGGCCAGCAAACCTCACCCTGCAAAGGTCCAACAGTGTTTAAAAAGTGAGCAGAACCAGCCTCTTTATTTCCTTCTAAATGAGAACATATAACCGCAAGGGTTCAGTAGAGCTGAAAATAGATGAAAACCTAAAGTTATCTCCACTAGGCTGGCATATGACCTCATCAGCCCAGAGGAACATCTGAGGAGAGGGTGAAATGATTCCTCAAAGAAAAAAAAATACACAACCACACAGAGGAAGGGAGAGGGGGAGGGCGAGCAGCGTCTCAGTCGAGCCTTTGCCAAGTGCTGGTCCCGGCCTAGATGCCTGTCTGGCAGATGGGACACAGCATTTGGGTGCCATGTGAAAGATGGCTTGCCAAATGACGCGCCTCTCCTCTTACGTGCGGCCCTGCTGCTGACAGATTGAAAGCAAATAGGTGGGCGCAATAAACATAGCCACCTGAGAAAGTAGGAGTGAGCTGAACTGCCCCGAGCTGGCTATGTCTGCTGGCTATGTCACAGACCCAAATTAAAAGGCCAATTAAAGTCACATTACAGCATAATGAGACAACTTCTGTATATCAGAGTCATAGGATATATGCCAATAAAGAGGAGAAAAACTGTACACACAGCTTTTGTTTCTAAGTTTATGTGAGGATCAGTAGCATAACTGAAAATCAAGGGTGTAACAATGTATGAAAACATTGTGAGCTCTAAAATTCAAAAATGTGTACTGTGCAGAACAGGCATAAAAACTGATAAATAAACAAAACCACCCAACAACCAGAAAATAAACATATTACTTGCTTTATTATATTTATGCTTTTCTATAAGACTTTTGTGAAATTATACTTAATTTCTTTGATTAAGAAAACATTAAGAAAGTTCACTGTTTCATTAACATTTTCTATCATTTCAATAAAAGTCAGTTCCACTTCAAGGTGGTTGCTATGGTATTCCAGGTGGTTTCCCTGGTTATTGCAATTATGTTGCTAAATTGATGGTTGCTGTGGTATCACATTCAATTGCTTAGTGGTTGAAATGGTGTCCCAGGTAGAATGCTACGATGTTGCTAAGTGGTTGCTAGATGGTTGCTATAGTTTTTCTAGGTGGTTGCTAACAAAAACAGACAATTAGCCTGATGAGTTTAGGCACCTTGTTTACTTAATAATGCCCTATTTTGGCAAGTATCAACGCTTGTAAACACTTTTTGAAAGTGTAAAATTGTAACTTTCAGTCTTTATAATGAATATGTTCACATTCTGCCTTGCAAAAGGCTTCTTGTTCTCTGAGATTGCACACATCTTTCTCTCAAGAGGTTACAGATTAACTGCAGTGAAGTACGGATTTAAGATCTACCCTGCAGTTTATACCTCTTGAAGAAGTGCATTGTACATTTTCTGGTGTGTTTATGATTGTTATCTGGCAGTACAAGCCATCCTCTTTTAAACTTTAGCTTTTTTACAGATTGTGTAAAGTGTGCTTTCAGGATTTCCTGGTATTTAATTGACTCCATTCGTTCCTCTATCTATTAAAAGTTCCATTGTCACTAGATGCAACACAAGCCAAAAGTATGATCATTCCACCTTCATGCATAACAGCTGGAGAGTGTTCTTTTCATGAAATTCTGCATCTTTTTTCTTCAAACATCTTCTTCTTTCAGCTGCGCCCTGATCCACATTATAGTTTTGGTACAAGTTTTATGCTGGATGCCCTTCCTGATGCAACCCTCACCATTTATCCGGGCTTGGGACCGGCACCAGTAGTGCACAAAGTACACCCCTAATGGCTGGTTTTGGAAAATGTCTTATGCAGAATTTTGTGATGAACAGACTTTGGAAAGTTGACAGAAATGTGTAGACTGTGTGCAGCTGAAATGTTTTTGATATGCTCTCGGTAAGAAAGACAAACAGAAACTGAAGCATGTGCTTGTTTTCTCACAAATCAACTATGACTCACTGTTCAGTGGACTGCCAAAAAAAAGATGACTGATAAGTTGCAGCTCATCCAGAATGCTGAGTAACAGCAACATGCAAGTGATAATATATCACTCCTGTTCTCAAGTCATTATCATCGCTTGTAGTCTATCTATATTTATGAGAGATTTTAAAGTACTATTAGTGGTAAGGCAGCTTTTTGTTTTTATGCACCAATAAAATGCAATAACTGACTGATTTAGATTAGACAGGCCACATCAGCAGCTGTAGATATTACTGAAATCTAGTATAATCACTCTTATTTATTCTTTTAATGTTTGTGACTTTTTATTTTCTAGACATCACTTGCTATACAAGTAGGCTAATTAGTATTATATAAATCATCAGCTTGGTCACATATTTCATCTGAAACAATGACATGAAATATTTGCTCATGTCATAGGAAAGAGAGAAAGAAAGTATGTGAAATAAATAAAACAAATATAACATGCAAGCATTCATTAACATACCCTTTAAACGCCGTCAGAGTGTATGTGAATGACATTATGGGCTGTTCACAATAGTCACCACAAGGGCTGAATAGGAATATAAACACATTTCAAGAGACATTGTGAGCCATGGAGAACTCCTGTACACTATTTTAAACATCCTTAAAGTCAAAAATCAAATGACAAATAATTACAGGAAGAAAATGTTCCTAAATCTCGCTTCTTGTTTTTCAAGGAAAATAGGTCAATGGGGTCTGACAAGTTGCCTAAATATAAACATACAAAAAAGTGAGGCTTCCTCTGGTATCAAGCCATTAGCAGTTTCTTGACAAGGGCACAACCAAAGGGGATGTTCTCCCGCTGAGTTTATTCAAGCAATGGAAAGCATCAGCGAACAGCACTGGTCGAAGTCCCCATCAACACTCACCCTGCTTTGCATACTGGTACCTCTTAGTAGATGGCGCAAAGGATAGAATGCATTGTTTGCACGGTTTGTTTATCAGTTTGTCGATTTATTGGGAGCACTGTTGAGGGTCTGTACATCTGTGGCCTTGAGTACTGAGTTAATTAAAGTGAGACCTCAATGGATGATCTCTGGAGTGTTTCTGTCAGCCTCTGTGGACATACCAAGGACTTTAATCAACAAGCAGCTGGATGCCCCCCTCCCCTCCCTGTTGGAAAAAAGGAGAGATGGGCATTAAAAGACAGCAGAGCAAAGCTTGACCTCACTTCGGCCACACAGCTTCATTCATCAGAGCAAACTTGAGGAACAGAGGTCTTTTTTGCTTTTAGAAGACATTATGTTCCACTTACTGGAAGCTTAACCAAGGGTGTACTCAGAAATAGCGCCTCATGAGGGAAAGGTCTTTTTAATGAACAATTTGATGCTAAAGGCACATATTCTACAAAGTCTTTGTGTTTTGTGACTGCTATTACTCAGTCTTGGCTATGCTGGTATGCCTTTTCCTCGTTTGCCTCTGGTATGGATGAAGACAAATGCGATGGAGGGAGGCGCACCCTCAGGAAACATGATTTCTGTTTTCCAGCCGAGAATCAATATGCCAACAGATAAGTGTAATAAATTGCCTCTCAAACATTATACACCTTTACCCAATCCCACTGGCAAACCTCAAATGATTGATGTTGTTACGTATATACTCTAATGTTTTATTCAATTTCAAACCCTGTCAAATCTGAGCATATGCCTTCAGTTCTGTTTCCAGGTATGACAGACTGTAGATAGTAGATGAAGATTTTTCTTTTTCGGTCTCGGTATCGAACATTATTATGAGAAATGCAGAGTTGGTTACAAAATTAGGCACATTTTCCAACTGACTTGGATTTCCAGCAAAAGGATTCATCTTTGTTACCTTATTGTCTTAGAAGCACGTCTTATCAAAAAGCTTGCCATTCAGTAGCCAATAGCTATGAAGTGAAGTGTATAAGAATACAGAAGTCTATAATTAATTCCTGTCAGGGCAATGCAGCTGAATTAGCAGATCTTATGATAGCCCAGAGTGTGAACGGAGCACAGCAGAGCACCAAATTCCATTTCACACTCTGTTCATTCACTCCTGTAGAGAAAGTTATCACCTTGCCTCTCCATCTTCACAGTCTAAGATCACAAATGTCATGCTCACACCCTGCTGATTTGACCCAAAACCCTTAAGATTTATACACATTTAGCTTATTTAGTCATGCATCTTACAATCATCTGAACCTCTATTTCTCACTACAATACAGATGAGTTTCTTTATTATCTTTTCTTTCTACTGATGCTGCTGCTGGAACCTTGATTTCCCTGAGGGAACCCTCCCAAGGGATCAATAAAGTTCTATCTAATCTAATCTAATCTAATCTTTCTACTGTACACTTGTTATTTTTCCACATACACGTCTTGCTTTGGTGGTCTTAAACATATAATAAATAATAATAATAGAAATAATGCATTTTTTTATGCATAAATAGTAATTAACTGACTTTGGTTGGGGTGAAATTCTTGGCCTCTTTACAACCATTTTATTTTTTTTTATTGTAGGATTGTAGGGGAAACAGCTAGTTCTGATTTTATTCACTGTTTAACATCATTTTAGCACAGTTTAGTTTTATAAACAGTGTTTTTTAACACTTTTCAGATCTTACCAGATAGTGTTGTTGTCCTCTCTAGGACTTCTTAGTGTCCAGTTATGAAAGCGCCAGGTCCCCGTCTTCGATACAACAGCCTACAGAAGCCTGTGCCAACCAACATTGCCCTGTTTGTGATGTGGGCAGAGAGCATGGCCAATTGCGCTCTCAAAGATTCCAGCTGCTGAGGGAAAGTAGCATGACCTGGCACTTGAACCTGCAACCCTTGGATCACTCAGAGCCACTCAGAGACCTAAGAGGTTAGCTTTTAGTGTTTTCAGCTTCTCTGGAGGATTTAGTGTGGTGATAGACCACAGCAGTGCTTATTCAGGTTGGCTGGCATTTGCTTTCAGCTTGTCATCTGCTCCATAGGCTTTTAACCATAGTGTTGTGCTTGGAGTCCCTATTTTCCCATCACTAGTACACTATATAATTAGTTTTCAGCCTTTTTAGCCTTGATTCCTTATTCTGCGAAAGCAGCATATGTATTCTGCATATAACCTTGAAAGGTTTTGACTAGTAGACTTGTCACTGGCTTTTCAAAGAGAAGGCATAACATGTTTGAGGTTAATGGTATGTCTTTTTTATATACAATTTCATCTCATTTTTTAACTCTTCCAAGGTAAAACATGCTTGATTTATTTCATCATTCATTACATTTGACCTAAGTAATCCCAACATTCACACAAAGAGTTCCCTTCCCTTCAGTGGTCCATAATAAGTCTCATCTCCAAAACACATGTACACCAGCTGCACTAGCTGACATAGATGGACAACTGCATTAGTTAGGTCATCTGCAATATCAGAGGCACAGTTCAGAAAGAAATGTGCTATGCAACAGGATGACATCACTAGCAGATATAGAGCAAGGTCAACATTACTCTGTGTGACATTCAAGTCCCATAGCATTGTCCAGTCCTGGAAAGGCACATGTTCACTCTCAGCTTTGTGCAGACCATTTAACAAACTTTTAAATGAAGGTAGGAAAGAGGCATACTGAAAGACAATTCCATAATATACAGAGCAATTACAGTGAATGAAAGACCCTCCATTAAGGTCCATTGTAAGCCTGGAACAAGATGATGGCCTAAACGATTCAATTTTACAGTCCACGAAATGGCATGATGCTGGAGCTCGGCCATGTAGCCAGGCTATACAGAACTTTGAAAAAAGCAAAAAGCATCTTGTATTGAGCATGGTGATAACCATTGAAGACTATTAGGAATTGGGACCAGGTGTCTCTTATCTTAACGGTGAGGGTGATATGGGAGGTTTTGGAATAGGTGGGGATCCTAGCAGTAGCATTCAGTATAACCTATTATGGGTTTTGACAGGGAGGCCAGATAAAGGAATATTACAGTCCAGTGTGAAGTGGGCCAGAGCAGATTTTTTTTTTGTTTGTTTGTTTGTTTTTTGGTAAACAACACTGTGTCAGTTTCTTTGGGAAAGAGATGTGCCTACACTATGAAGTTAATTACATACTAAAGGGAAATTATAAATCATTAGCACATTTTGGCTAAAACAGCAGCTGATAGACAATTTCTCTGACTCATAAAAAAGCTAAAAAAATAAAAAAATAAAAAGTCAGTCAGCCCAGAGTGCAAGCTCACATTTCTGAAGAACATCAAGTGGGGCAGCAATAAGAAATACTGAAACATTTATTAATAATTCTTCTGTACTTCACAGAAGTTAACATTTAGGAGGTTAACTAGTTACTTACATAGCTGGGTTTCCATCCAAATATTTCACAAATGTTACATGCAGTTACAAAATTTTGAAAGAAAAAAATGAAATAAGTTGTTTTTATATCCACTACAGTTAAACACTTTAAACTTGACATAGATGACATTGGCTACTTTGATTAGGATCTGCTCTGAATGGAGAAAAACAGAGAGATGTAACTTGTCTGTCTTTGCTTTTAGCAGAATCATCTTTGCAGGTGTTTGCCGTATTTTTATGGCTGTGTTATTTGCAGTTCAGAAACTCCAGAAGGAGAAGGACCTGGGACCCACCTAATGCGAACTGAGTTCTCGGTGCCATCCTAATACGTCCACCATACATCTGAGAGCACAAACACAGCACACAGTTCTGGGACAGCATAGTACAGGACCATTTTCAGACCAGCTGTGGAAAAGGCATTTCAGAACATCTAAAGAAATCACGTGACTTATGGCTTAATACATCATCACTCTTTCATCACCATCATCATCATCATATTCTGGCTTTTAGCAACATTCTTACTTTCCTTGCCGTGTTCTAACGTTTTTTGCTTTATTCCAGGTTTTTCATTCCATTTTTTATGTGCATTTTAAAAATGTACAAAACTCTGGTGGATGGAAAACCATCTACTGGACACCAATTTTTGATAACCCAGTTTGAAAGTTTGAAAATATTGCGTCCCCCAGCTGAAACAGTGATTTTGATTGTTTTCGTCATGATGGTCTGTTTTTTCCACTACAGCTGAAATGGAGATGTTGATTGTTACCACCACAAGTTTTTCTATGTGTTTTCTTGCCCCCCAGCTGAAACAGAGATTTTAATTGCTGCTGAGTTAGAGAGTCAGATGGTTTGTGCTTCAGGCTACATTTCTTGGCTGCTACGTCATATAAAGCTGTTTCAAAGTAAAGGACACTTCATATATAGCCAAAAAAAATACAACTTACTTTCAGAGTGATTTGGAAGACGCAACTGACATATCCGTTGAGGCCCTTGGTTATCCACATTTCTCTGCACACATACCATGAGAAGAAAAAAAAACAGCACCACAAAAAAAGGCCAAAATCAGCACCTTCAGAACACTAAATAAAAATATTTAAAAACATTGTTTTTACTCACTCAAGTATTGAATACACGTTTAATTAAAATATTTAATTTCAGTTCTATCACAAGTGATTATTCTGGTGCAACACAAAGCCTTTTTATACTGATCCGTTTGTGAGATCAATTTGCTACCAAGAAAGGTTGAACACTCCTATGGATGACCATCTCGGCTGCAGCCGAGGCTTTGAAATGCAGCATCGATGTGGTTAGGAAGAGGGAGTTTTCTAAATAAGTGTCCTGAGCTTTGGGAAGCCACGGACATGATTTTTTTATGAAGACTTGCTCTGATCTCAAAACTCCCTGTGTACATACTGTTTATCTTAAGAACAGGAGGGGCTGGTAATTAAGTGGAATCAACATTTGCTAGTAAGAAACTCTTACAGTTACTTAACCATCATTGTAACATTATAGTATAGGCATCATAAAACACTCAAAGGAGCTCAAAGGAGTTGAGTAACATGTTTATCTCACACTGTTTCAGCTCTGAGCATTAGAAATATCCCAGCAAGGGTGTAATTGTGTTTCTTCATCTGGAGGGCACTAAAGAAGTATGACCAAGTCTTCAAGTCAAACACTCGAGGGTAAGAACTTGCTTTTGGGGAAAGAAAGCGACACAGTGCATTTGTCACACGGTGCTTCTTTTTGTCCCTGGTGATTAGAAGATGCCTAAGGCATGCTTTAGTCTGCCCCACACACAGCTCACGGTGACAGGCCAGCACTCAGCCACATGTCACCTGCCCAAGTCAGAGAATCTCTCTCTCTTTCTCTCTCTCTCTCTCTCTCTCTCTCTCTCTCTCTCTCTCTCTCTGTCTGTCTCTCTCTCTCTCTCTCTCTCTCTCATTCACTTACTTACTTACTCACTCTCTCACACACACTCACACACACACATATACCTAAATGAACTCCCTTGAAGTACAAATAAAGTGAGATTCACAATTTTGCATTTCAGTTCTGCAACCATCCATTCAGAATATGGCTACATGCCACTGATTAAACACACATGTAATTTGTGAGTAAAGTATTTCCATAATATTGTGTTTAAAACATAATTAATTTGCTTGTATCAGTCATATCCTTTTCAATACATGTCTTTAATACCATTAACGGAATGTAAAAATTAAAGGAGATTATTTTTAAAAAGCCTTTTAAATGACCTTAAGGGTAATTTTTTAAACATTTTTCCACAGATTCTTGGACAGGAACTCAGCCTCCAACTCGGAATGCTATTCTTGGCTCGGCCCAGCAACCCACTGACCTGGCAAGCAAAAAGTATCAGGTGGACCCAATGATTTAATCAGGATTATTCACAAGCTAATCTGTCTTCACATTTGTATTAGGCCAGGGACGCCCACACAAGGAGATGAATGCTGCTACATGAGACTCTAAACTCTGTATTTGTACACCATCACTCAAGCACATCTGAATAAAGCTCATGTTTTCAGTCAAACACACAACCCTCCTTGAAAGAAACATTTTCTCAGTGTCTAATGTTAAACCTTCACATATTTTTCCAATATTTCCAGTATTTGACCTATGAATTAATGTGCTCTAACACTACAGTCTCAAGGAGAAAGACATTGCAAATATTTCAAAGGAAAAACAAATTATATTCTGTGTTGTTATATTGTGGTATGAGGACATAAGTATCAACCATACACACTGATTGGGTGAGGAGAATTCAAACCATCTTGCCACCACTATCTTGCCACAACAGCATTGTATCACTCTGCTGAACAGCACTGCTAAGTAAATAATGTCAGAAACTCATTTATTAACATAAAGTCCTGAGAAAATAGCAAATTGAAACTATAAGTTTGACAGACAATATGAAGGACACAAAGGTGGGTCCGCCAGTTTCTCATTGGCCCACCCTTTTTTGGGTCAGCTGTATAGACTGTAACATATTAAGCATATTATATACTCAGTTCAGGGTTCAGTTGATTCATTTCTTGCTTTATTTCTTTTCTGAGCTGTTGTATAAAAGCAACAGAATACTGGAGGTCACGTGTCATCATAAACAACATGGCTGTCTAGGAATACGCCATTTGCCACTGGATCATCACAACCATGTTGGGTCTGCTTCATCACAACCATGCTGTTATTTTATGATAAAACACTCTCTCTTGTGTTCTATTACTTTATTTAGCCATTCACACTGCCACACAGATAACACATTTGTGTCAAACACATCACACATATTAGATTTGGACCACTTTTACCTGCCTCGTGAATGAAACCTAAAACTGCATAAGGGGAATGTGTAGTATATTCTATCCAGTGTGGGCTGGATGTCTGTTAGCTGAAGTTAGAGTTAGCATGTGTTAGAATTCACTGTTCCAGTGCTGGGAGCTGAAGTCCTAGTTAGTGGGCAGCGATTGTAAAAGAAAATGAAAACATATTGGACAATGTAAATAAGAAAATGCTGCAGGAGAATCTGATCGTTCAGTCCGCAAAAGTAGCTTTAAACTATGCCAACACAACAACAGTGTGGTTCGATGTTGTTTTAAGTACAGTGTATACACTGACTTTCAGATAACGTCTACACTTTTGTAAATAAGTTAATAAAGCAACATTACATAGAATATGCACATTTAATTGATTTCAACACCTTAAATAGCTTGACATCACTCATTAGTGTTTACATCATATGAGATGTGTGGCATTGCTGGTGGTGCTGAAAGTCATAAACGGTGTTGTGGTCTTTCACTTCCCTTGGCTGTTGGTTTTAATTAGTGTCTCCATCACACATCACACACTAAATCTCTCCACTCTTTAGAGTCCAAAACATAACTCACAGTAGGATCATAATTACCGCTGTTGACTTTATGCCGTGCCCCTGATGATCATTTCCTTGGTGATGAGCATCACTAACAAGCTGTGTTAATGAAGTGACAGCAGGCCTTCCACAAAAGTGGATTTGTTAATTGATACACAATTTCTTCCTCAGAAGTCATTTCATTTATATCACTGCATTAATATTTCAAATTTAGATAAAAGAGAATTAGATGATGAAAGATCATTTGTGTTTAATGTCAAGTGTGATGTTAGAAAACACATCTAAGGATTTAAATATATGTTCAAATAAATTCAAAGAAAATACATACTGCATCTTAATGCACTATATGCCTAGAGGTATCTCAACACCCCTCCAAGTTTGTAAATGTGCATTTGTGTGCTATAAATGGAGAAGCCCTGCCAATAGAAAGGGTGAAGCCAAACAAGAGGTGGTGCTAAGATGCCCCATCATGCCCCGTCACAACAATGTTCCAAAATCTAGTATAAAGGTTTTCCCAGATGAGCAGAGGCTGTAAGTACATGAATGTGAAATAAACTTTCCATGAAAATCCTTTATGACAAAGATAGATTTAATGAGCAGGAGAAATTGGTAAGGAACCTTCATCTTCAGAAGCTTTTAGAGCTTTGACAGGTTCTTCACATTCACACATCTCTGTTACAAGCATGGTTGTTCATGGAATCAAAAGAGAGTCTTATCTTGCATTGCTCACATTTATTTTTAAAAGTGCACATCTGGTCAAATGAGAAATGGAGACCTATCATAAAATCTGTTTTCATGCTGTTTGTTGTGACGTGAGGCCCGTCCCCCGTTGAAGCTAACTCTCTGATTCGATTGTAATGCAGTTAAACAAATATACACAAAAGCTGAGTTTGCACTGAGCGCTCTGAGTCAGTGGACAGAGGCAGCAACAAGGTGACATCAGGTATCTTTGTATCCAGCTATGTTGACCAGCTTGGATGGAGCCCAGTTTATATGGTCCAAAAATAAATAAATAAAGCATCGGACGCAATTATCAAAACCCTGCCCTCTCAACCAAAACATTCAAGAGCTTCCTGCCCTTCAGAATGATGGATAGAATTTCATCTAATGTGGCCCGCTACGCAATTAAATCTGTGGGTCAATGAGACTGTGACAATGTCATACATGCACACACGAACACACACATAGTCACAATTATTCATGTATTCATTTCTAATCTTTGGTTCAATTACACCACCAAAATGCTAATGACTAATAGACACTCAGCTATTTTTAAGGCCAGTGCAAATGTTGGCCTGCCTAAACTGAATGAATAGAAGAAAGCGATGTTTACGAGGACCAAACAGTAATTCACAATTTCAGGAAGGGTGAGTAAATCTAGGGAGTAAATCACAGAGTGATCTGAAGGAGGAAGTGGAGGAGCAGATGGCAAAAACAGTAAATCTGTGCTTGAATGCTTTTCCATTTCCACCACGCTCCATAAGTATGCAGGCAGGGATGAGTGCATGCATGTCTTCCAACGTGTGGTGTTTGTTCATTGTCAGCTGTTAGAGGTGGGACAGTGCCTATCATTTACAAGTATCATGGCTCAATGCCTAAGTGGCTGATGGTAGACATTCGTCCATTTTCCCTTTGAGCGGAAGGCCAATCAAGATTGGGAATGGCTGTCAAGGTTGTCAGGCTGAAGAATGAGAGGAGATGGGGATCAGTGTCTCTGTCTGGCCTTTGACTGATGGACTGAGTGAACATGTGGAGCCAGGTACTTTGAACCAGCCTAACACGGCTGTCTGAGTGCTCGGAGCTGCGTGTCCTTTTGGGAATAGCCTGTCTACAGCCTTTGATACTTTGATGTGTCACCACACTTTGGTTCCTCACCATGTCCAGAAGCTAATACCAGCAGACTGCTCATCAGACAAAGAACTTTGATTGTATTTTGTTATCACAAGTCTTAGAACAACTGAAAGTAGGTTCAGTGTGTTTGCTGAAAGCAGCTTTTCTCCATTTCTTCCTCAGCCTGACCTGAAGCAAATCCTCTGCAGAGAGCAGATGGCTGCTTTTCTGACGTGAGCGTGTGTGTGAAACTGCCCGGGGACCACAGTCCGAGGTATCAGCCACACACACACATACACACACCCCTCATCTCATCCGGACCCTCCCTCCTCCGCTCGAGTGCCTGAGTGATGGATGTGTGATTTGAAAAGACAGGCAAACCTCCCTGGGCTCCTCCTCGTGGAGGGAGGCAGTGACACAGGGAGAGAGAGAGAGAGAGAGAGAGAGAGAGAGAGAGAGAGAGAGAGAGAGAGAGAGAGAAAAAGAGAAAGAGAAAAAATATCCCAATGTGAACTGAATTAGGTCCAGTCCAAATCATTGACATATCCAGAGAGGGGAGTTAATTTAGAAGAGCAGAGATGGGCTCAAAGCCCAGGAGAGAGCATGTCAGGTTCACACAGAGAGAATTCTGCTACGCTTTACTTGAGGGGCGCGCTATGCATCCAGCAAAGCAGACTTCACAGATAAACAAAGCACTTATGGGAAAGCTCTAATTCACCAAAGGCATCCGTTCACTCCTGTTTTGAATGTAAGCTGACAGGTGTGTTCAACATGTGCTGCACTGATTTACAAAAGAACAAAACTGTCAGTCACATTGAGCCAAGTGCTTCAAGATCTAGCGTCCAATTTGATTCTTGATCATATTGCTATTGATATTGATCTTTCAGGTGTAATATTACACTTTGCTACTCTACACTCTACCATGATCCACTTTCTTTTAGGGCTGGGTGACATGGACAAAAAAAATCAAGTCCTGATATATTTTACCTGAAGAGATACGATACATGATATGAAATGTGATTTGAAAAATACAATGTGAAAAATTAGGCCACTCCATTAAATGCTGTATTGCTTTAACTATATTTAAACATACCAAAACTTGATCTTCATTTCTTTTACATTCACACTAAGACTTAAGCCCCTCCTTAGTGTGCATGTGACAGTGTGAATGGGGGTGGAGGGAAGCAGAGTAGAGGAGGAGCTTAGAGCAGGGGGTGGAGCATATCTTGCCCTGTTTATATCCCGATATCAATAAAAATATCAGTATACCACCCAGCCCTACTTTTGTTATTATGAGAGTTAAGACATTGTAATGGATGCTTGGATGCTCACCTTTAATATTGTATGTTGATTTAACTTTAAAGATCAACAGTTGTTTTTGAATTACAGATTTACTTTGTAGAAAGAAAGAAAAAAAGAATAAGATTAATATGGTTAATATGATATATATTAATTCAGTGATTAAACTGGCCTAAAAATGACCTAACTATCATGCCCATCCCTGAAGTATGACAGCAGTAGAATAAGCTCAGTCACCTTAATTTTACAGTGATCACTAGAAAGCAGAAGTGTTTTGGGGCTGTGTCAGTAAGTAAGTGTCAGGAAGCAGAATTCTCCTAAAGCAGTTAGACACAGTCTAGTAATCAATGGCCAAGATCCGTAGGGGATTAACTGGATATTTCCTGACAGAGGGAAACAGCCTACAGCTGTTAGGTCACTAGCTAAGTATCGGATGGAACTGTGAGCAGAAAAGGCTAAACAGTGACCTATTGATTTTATTCTTGAATGACCTGTTGCTTTTTTTTTGCAGAATTAGCTCTCAGCTCTCCTCCTCCACTATTCACATCTTGATGCTGTAGTAGGTCCATGTTTATTTAACTATGACATTATTGTATGTATTTTAAACTAAAAACAATAATGCTTTCATATTACTTTTTATGTACTTATCAAGATATAACTAACAAAATTATATTTAAATATACTTAAGTTTATTTGTTTATTGTTTATTGTTTCATGTTAATTAGTTTTGTGTTTCCAGTCAAAAATGACTACACAATTATAGGTGATTATGAATCAATAATAAAGTATATATCACCACCAAACCAGTTTCAACAGAACATTTGTTTTGTTTAGTAATTGCACAAAAATTTAAAACTGACCAATATGATTTTATTTGTTAAGAAAGTCAGCAAAAATTACACATGAAACTTTACCATATCACAAAATTTATGTCTAAACACATTAAAGAACAACAGTAACAAACAGTACATTGAGTGCCCATGCATGTCAACCCATATGTACTCTTTCTGAAGTCTCTCGCGTTTATTTCTAAGAGCTAGGGTTTTTTTGGACTTGGAACGCCAAGAGTGTATAAAATAAAATAAAATAAAATAAAATAAAGTAAAATAAAATAAAATAAAATAAAATAAAATAAAATAAATAATAATAATAATAATAATAATAAGGATGATGATCTTTTTAAAAATTGTGTATTCAGATGCCATAAATATGTTTTCATATTTCGACGTACTTTTATTCACCAAAAAATTTGAAAAGTCAGAGATGCCAGATACTGTTATGTTCAGGAGATCCTAAGCTATTTAAATCATTAAAATTAAAAATAGTGCTTTGTTTTTTTAAGCATATAATATCTCAGAAATCCTGTTGGAACTTGAGTATCCAGAGTGTTTTTGAGCTGAAAATGCAAATTGATCTGTTATTTGTTATGAATAGTCTCACAAACATATATAGTCATTAGCATAGATAATTCTCATTAATTAGCAGTATATTTGCTTTATAAAAATGATTAAACTACTGGATTACAGGGAGAATACTTAAAAATATACAAATACACACTATAACAAATCTGAATGACAGCTGATAGCTTTTCTGTGCAGTCGTTCATGGGTTTATCTGTGTTCTTTTAAAGGAGAGTATCATGTCTGGTTCATTTTGTGATGTTTGAGAATGTAAATTCTCCTCTGGTTTTTCAGCCTATTTTCATAAAAGCCTACAAACCAATGCCTCACACCAAACCTCCAACCCCCTCATATGGCTCAACCATCAATCTTCACTGACATCTTATTAACTCTCAACAGACACCAATACCCACAGATAGGTTTTGGTGGCTATAACTAGCTCACTTATTTATTTATTTTCCCATCGATCCCTCACAACATGTAGGACGAAACATTTAGCCCAGGCCCAAAAATAGCCCCAGACATGGCAAAGGAAAAATAAAAACATCCTCCAACATGTTATTTCTCGCTCTGTCAGCATTCAAAGCCTAAGTATTCAATTCCAATTTACTGCTCAGATCCAGTGGATGTTTTAATGTGGTCTATATCACTAGTCTGAAACTGTCATGTTCCTGAACTGACCAATGAAACCAAAATTGGGATGCCCTTTAAAATCCTTTGTGTTTAACATATTTTTTTTAAATGGATATATTTTCTTCATTTTGACAACACTGATGGATGATAACTAAATAAATACAAATAAAGAAATGTCTTATATGTGTATATATAGTGCATCTGAAAAGTATTCACAGTGTTTCAGTTTTATGTTACAGCCTTATGTCAAAATGTATTAAATGTTTTCCCCCTCAGAATTCTACACACAATAGAAAGTGTGTTTGAAAAAGTGTGTTTCATACACTTTGCAAATGTATGAAAAAAATAAAACACAAAAATATAACATACATAAATATTCACAACCTTTGCTCAAAACTTTGTTGATGCACCTTTGGCAGTGATTACAGCCTTACAGATTAGAATCTTTTTGAGTGTGATGCTACAAGCTTGGCACACCTGTTTTTGGGACATTTCTCCCATTCTTCTTTGCAGAACCTCTCAAGCTCCATCAGACTGGATGGGGAGCACTGGTTCACAGTCATTTTTAGATATCTCTAGAAATGTTCATTTGGGTTCAAGTATGGGCTCTGGCTGGGCCACTCAAGGACATTCACAGAGTTGTCCCAAAACCACTCCACCTTGTGGGAGACTGGGGTTCAATTCCCAGTCTGGGCATCTATGCTGTGCTACACCAATAAAAGTCCCTGCACAAGACTCCTAACACAACTCTGGCCCACCTCTGTAATATGAGAAACCTTGAATAAAAGCATCAACTCTGAATAAAAGCATCAACTAAATGCCGTAAATGTAAATGTGTGCTTAGTGTCGTTGTCCTGTTGGAAGGTAAACTTTCATCCCAGTCTGAGGTCCAGAGCACTTTGGAGCAGGTTATCATCAAGGATGTCCTTGTAAATTGCTGCAGTCATCTTTCACTTGATCCGGTCTCCCAGTTCCTGCTGCAAAATATAAAAATATCAAAAGTAGGAAGAGTCCTGGTGGTTGCAAACTTTGTCCATTTATGAATGATGGAGGCCACTGTGCTCTTCGAGACCTTCAATGAAGCAGACATTTTTCTGTACCGTCCCCAGATCTGTGTCTCAATACAATCCTGTCTCAGAGGTCAACTAAAGGGGTACATGAAGGGGTTCATCTGTAGAGTAAAGAGCTTTGCTCAAGGGCACTTCAGTCATATCCTGCCAGTCCAAGGATTCGAACCAGCAACCTTCCAGTCCCAAGGGTGGTTCCCCAACCACCAGTACCAAAATTTAGCTTTTGAATTAAATTAGGAAGCAAACAAAAAATGTTTCCCACAATATTCTAATTCCCTGAGAGTCACTAGTATAGTTTAACTCAAACCTCAATACATTCAGTTTGAACGAACTGTTTAAAGGAAAGTTTGTCTGATTCTCTTCAGTGAAGTAATGTGCTGTCCACTGAGTTCCCATACCTGCCTCAGAAGATCTCAGAACACCCTTTTACCCTGGAGACACACTAAAACACAGAGTTAACACATCAACAACACATCAAAATGATAAATTGTGGTGAACCAAGATGGTCCATAAACATCATTACAGCAGAAGAAACTAAAGCTGCTCTAGATCTTCTACAGAAGATTTTAAACTGAGGAACTCTAACTGTCAGCTTTCAGTGACTCCCCATGGTTCATGGGGAGTCAGAATGGCAGGAACAGGCATCAGGCCTGGATGTGGTGTTATCAGTTCAGCAGGCGCTTCTTCCTCAGATTGATCACCGTTAATGAGCTCATCATGCTCCCACAGAGACATGTCCCGATTACATCTGCAAGCCACATGGGGTGTGAAAGTACTTGCAGAATTATGTGCTGTCTGTCATACACATGCAAGTACACAGTCACAGGTAGCACACTCCCTGACACTACTGTCACTTCTCATATCTAGAACATGGCCAAATTGAAATCACACTAACAGAACAGTTTATTGCTGTTTGTGAAAGTTTCTGCATGCAGAAAAAAATGAACACCATGCAACTACCAAAGATTTCAGTGTGGACAGCAATGATAACCAACTTGTTTAACTGAGTCAGAAGATTGCTGGAGATGTGGGTTGACCCAGAAAGTCCCTATACGATGCACTCAAATCAAATTCAAAGGTATTTTGTTTTGCAGTTTTCACACTTCTCAGGGGCCTCCTGTGAGAAAGCCAAAGATGATAGTGGAGGTGAAATGCTTCCATAGAGCAGGAGCAAGAAACCGTGAGATGACCTGATAGAATACTAGGCACACAGTCGGTCACATCACCAAACCTATCCCCAACTGGAAAGGTGTGGGATGCTACTGGATGTGCTATCAATACTCCAACCCTACTGTAAAATCTGCAAGAACTGAGTGAATAACCTGCATGGGATGGATTATCACAGGACACCATTAGGAACCAGTACAACTCCATGCTGAAGTGTCTGAGCTTTTTCAGGGCTGGGTCTGAGTTAGTGGTTTTTTGTTGCTAATGGATTTTGAGAGGTTTTCCATTTGTATATAGTCTATAAATAGATTTTTCCAGAGATTAATGCTAATGTTATTTTTTCCAGTTTTCCAGTTCATTACAATGTTTTCTTGACTATGATTAGTGCTATAAAAGTACTCTATCGTTTGCAGTTGTCATATAGAGGTTGATTATATATTTCCTGTGATGAAAAGTATTATAACAATATAAAATCAGTAAATCACATAAAAATAGCACTGTCTTTCACTAGTGAAAAATGAGAAATATAGTATTGACACTTCTCAGGGGCCTCCAGTGAGTAAGCCAACGATGATAGTGGAGGTGAAATGCTTCCATAGAGCAGGAGGAAGAAACCGTGAGATGACCTGATAGAATAATGATTAAATACTTTAAATAAATACAGCTAAAGGTATGGTACAAAACGAAATCAACAAGTCGGAAAATCTTTAAAATGAACAGATGAATAAAGCTACAGATCAGATTAGATGTGTAGGCATAAGATAAGGTAATTAGTCAGTCATCATCTTATCTGCTTTGTTCTGAATAGGGTCACAGTGGACCCAGAGCCTACCTGGAGTCATCAGGTGCAAGGCAGGAATACCCCTTGGACAGGGTGTAAGTCAATGACAGGTACCACACACACCTAGAGGCAATTTAGAATGGTTTACAATTGGAAACCGAAGTACCTGGAGTGCTATTCCTAATGGAAAATCCACAGACACAGGGAGAACACACAAATCACACACAGTGACCTGAGGAGGGATAGAACCCACAACTCCTAGTCCATTCAAACACTGCCTGAAGCACTACTGTGCCACCCACATAAGGTAAACAGTATCTGTTGTTAGTGATCCAGTCATAACATGAAACATATCATCAACCTTTATATGACAGCTGCAAATAAAAGGGTACTTTTATAGCACTAATCATAGCCAAGAAAACATTGTAATGAACTGGAAAACAGGAAAAAAAACATTGGCATTAGTCTCTGGAAAAAATCTATTAATAGACTATATACAAATGGAAAACCTCTCAAAATCCATTAGCATCAAAAAACACTAACTCAGACCCAGCCCTGAAAAAAGGCACTGCACTAGGTTCCAGAATGACCAAGCACAAGATCTGCCAGACACTTCAGCATGGAGTTGTACTGGTTCCTAACGGTGTCCTGTGATGATCCATCCCATGCAGGTTCCTCACTCAGTTCTTGCAGATTTTACAGTAGGGGTGGAGTATTGATAACACATCCAGTAGCATCCCACACATTTCCAGTTGGGGATAGGTCTGGTGATGTGACTGACTGTGTCCTTAAGCGAGCTCTTGAGATGGCAGCAGTATGCAGACAAGCATTTTCCTGTTGGAATAGTGCACCAGAGTGTGCATTCAGAAAGATTTGCAGGACCTCATTAATGCAATGCTGGGCTGTCAAAGTGCCTGTAATGAAGACTGAATGTGATGTGGCATTGTATGAAATTGCACCTCACACCATGACACCAGGTATTCTGCATGTGTTGCATAACAGCAAAACAAACCTTCTCACTGGCTTCCTCACATGCACTGCAATCAGTTGATTTATTCTATTAGTATTGTTTTGAAGCAGAACACAATCAGATGTTGTAAATAAGAAATAAATAATAAAGTCCAATTTGTTATCCAATGAGGGGTGGTGGTGGCAGGGGAAACACATTCTCACCAAACTGCTGATAATTCTGCTTTTTAAATCTTAAGTCTACTCATTAAATGATTTATTCTAAATGATTTATAACAATCAAGTACAATGCCTTAATTCTCTGTTGCTATAAATATCCTAATTATCTCAGTATTTTGGTAAAATGTGTGTGAATTAGAGCAACTGGGTGTGTGCTTTGTTTTTCAGATAATCCCTTTTGATTTTTTTTTTTTTTAATGTGTTGCAGTTTCATTTTCTAAAATACAAAGCAAACTCATAATTGGGAAAACACTAGAAGAGCTGTTGAGTCAGACGAAAGCCCCAGGAAGACTATGTAAATAATGTATATCACTGATGGGAATGGTAGACAAAAGCAGACAAAATGAAATGGTGTAAAAGTTCCGTGTACAGATTGACCTATTCCACTGCTAATACAAATGCAATTGCTTCTATTATGCATTTAATAAAAGAAAAATAACAGTACCTTGACGTTGCATGTGTCTAACTGACCATATGAAGTAAAGTGCTTTAGCTAGGCCCTATTTGTCCCATTCTATTAATAGAGATGGATTTTTTTTTTTATATTATACAGTGGACATCAGATCGTCAATGAATAATCAAATTAACATGAAACAGTTTTACATTTTCAGACATAGAGAACAGGTCAAGCACTGAATCATTAATGCATCAAAGACAAAGAAGAGTCAAAAGCATGAACTCTGCAAAAAGTCAGCACACAGGCATTGAGCTCAGGATTAGATGGGTGCTCTGCTGCAGTGGTAATTGCTCCCTGGATGACATAGAACCTTCCTTTGGCATGATTAATCAACAGAACACATTACAATCAAACCAGCGTAATTAAGAAACAAAATTAATTACAGGATAAATGGATGCATAAGCACAAAATATTGGCTTTCCATTCCTCTCCATGTCCTCTACTTTAAAATCGTACTACAAATTAAATTAAATTCAGTAAACAGACTATATGTGCCTCTGATTTATTACTGTATTTGGCACTTTGAGGGTTTGCAAACTAGGAGGGATCATGTGTGTCTGCTCCAGTGTGTCCCATTCTATTGCCAATACTTTTCAATTGTGTTTATAGAAGTTGTGTCTTCATAACCTGTGTCTGCATTTATTCAGTATTTCAGTTGCTCTCTGATGTATAAATATATAGAGAGTATGTGACCTTTGTCAGGGTCAAAAATTGCAGCAGTGGTTTTACATGTCAGTTTACATCTGTGTGTTTAACTCTGCTCTAAGTGGTTGAATTACAGGAAGACATTATAATAGCTCACACCGACTGCATCAATGCATGTTTGAATGACATCACATAACATAGGTTAGCTTAGTTTAGTATACTGTAGTTTTATCACCGTAAGAAGAATATTATTTTCTGGGGGGGTTCTTTGCTTCCCATTTTTGCTTCCTTGTGTGCTGCTTTTAATTCTCCTTTCAATCCATCATGCCTTTGGCTATGTATGCTTGCTCACCAGTATTACTGATGCATAATTGTGGCAAACATGTTACTACAAATGACAAAGACAGCACATTTTCCTGAAATAGTCATCGTGTTTTACCACTTCGCCAGCTTTGACTAGGACTAGAAGGCTGGGTTTATGTAAATGTGAGGGGGCATATACAGAAGTCAAGTTATATTACAGTTTTAGGGTTTTGCCATTGGCCTGTTTAACAGTTCAGTTTTGGTTATGTCAGATGTTCTTTTCAAAAAAGGGACAACAGTGCTTGAGGTTCATAGTATGTCACTTCCATGTATCAAAACCTTACTCAAATGTAGCAAAGTAAATACAGATTTTATTCCATGACACATGTAAGATGTTTTATTAACTTTTGAAAAAAAAATGTTTTATCTGCTTTTTGTTGTTGTTGTTTTTGTTTGTTTTTGTCTAAAAAATAATTAATAAATGTATCAGATCAACAAATTTTTGTTTATGTGAATGGTAATGAAGATCTGATTATCAGTGAGGGTTTTCAGTAATATCTGAGCCATTGGCCTGCCAGGCCACTGTGAGAGGCAAAGCAGGGCTGGTGTTTGTCAGAATGTGCAACCCTTATCCTAAAATTTAAAAGGTCTTATTATCTTCTATCTGCACGTTTATCTCTTTCATTGATGTCCACTGCTTGATGCTCAGGAGAAAAAGGTTGCACCTCCCATCGAGGAACCGGTACTTGTCAGATCAAGTCAGTGTAATTGTTGGCAGAGGGGACAAAGACATGCCAGTGCTGTCATTGTGTCTTGTCTTCAAGGTGCAGACCGAGCTCCAGGCAGGACTCTAAGCTTCAGTGAGAATTTCTGCCTATGCTGATGTCATTCTCACATTCTTGTATTTCTTCTTTTTTTTTCCTTGGGGAATAAAAATTCTTTTGTTTGCATTAGTTGCCTTTCTATAGAAGCATCCCATGCTAAAAGAGAGCACCAAGAGCAAGACAGCTCTATTTTCTTTTCGGTCACTTGGCATGAAAAGGTGAACGCAGAGAGGATAGTCGTCTGTCTCGGCTGCTGCTTTGTGAAGACTGATTGGAGAATATTTGACTGCTAAACCCAATACAGTTAAAGAGATTCTCACCAAATTAAGTAAATGAGAAAAGAAAGACATCAGTGTTGTGTTTTATTGGGTTCCAGCACATGTGGGTGTTGTGGGCAATGAGGAGGAGCAGGGAATTCATTCTGCCTTAAACAAAATTGGTCAAGGAATGGATTGACAAACAATGGGATGATATGGGGTTTGGGGGAAGTAGTGATAGATATTTGCACTCTATACCACCAAATGTCACATGAACAAGACAGAGAAGATACAGAAAAGGTCAAATTGAGAAGACTAGTACTGGCACAGTACAAGCTGTGTGTTTGGGGACAGCTTGGCATTAGTGGGTAAACATAATGAAAAACATATATTTGCAGTTTAGGTTGTCCTTACACAGGCCTGGACCCCAAATAATGTTTGAGGGACAGATGACCGAGACCATGGATGATAATTACTTATGACATTAAGCATATAAGCATATAAGATTAAGCAGCTGATCAATTTTATCAAAAATGTTTTGATGGTTGTAGTTTAAAAGGTGAACTTCTTGTTTTAGTGTGTTTACTTTCAACTCTTTCAGAACCCTGTTGTTTGTGTCACATGGGGCTTTAAACAGGGTTGATATCTTTTACACCATGTACATCACTACTGTGTTTAGTTCCTTTGGCTAGAAGGTGGGTGCCACCACATGTACATTTGATTACTGGAAAGTAATGTTTAGTGTGTTGGCATGTCTCATTTATTTTCTACTGAAGTACAAATAAATGAGACAAGGAAGGTGTGGTTTTCTTCTGGTCTTTTATCCGCCGCTGTCCTTGCTTGATTCTTGCAGTGTGGTATTATATATGATGCAGTTTCAATAAAATGTCACTCCACACTGATGCAAGCAAATGCCACATGTTGATCCCACAGCACCCTGGAGAAAGGTGGGGTCATATCAATAATTTCAAATTTGAGGTAGTCACAAGTACAAGTAATATTATTATTATTATCAACAAAGAATGATTACATTTCTTCAAATCCATGTTTGTAAAGCATTTGTGTTTGACCTTATTTTCTCTACACCGGTCCACCTCGCAACTATCTCAGCAATGTCTGACCACTGGTAGATGTAGTGTGATGTGTATGTGAAGCTTTAAAAACCAATGTCTACTAAGTGAGTTTTTTTAGTTATTAAGTTGAGTAATATAGGAATATATATATTCATATATATCATATTATATAACATATTCTGTGGCAGTAGTGGAAAAGACATTACTGCATTGAATTTGGGTCAAATTACTGACCTTCCAAAGCAAAGGAAACAACTAAGGAGATTGCTGAAAACTGCTGGAATTAGGTTAAGAACTGTCCAGTGATGGCAATTAAATGAAGTCAGCTGAGCAGATACTAGAATGTTAAGAATGAAGTCGTCACATCAGTGGATTATTTTTCTTCTCTAATGGCAGCAGGACAAAGAATCATTTACACATGTAAATGGCCACCACTGTGTCATGACCTTAAGCCCATTAAAGGTCTTTGGAACACGCTGAAGAGATCTTTACAGAATCATTAAATCATTCTGTCATCAGGACAAGATCTCAGCCAAAAATGAACACAACTCTAGATGGAAAGAAATGTGAGGTTGCATAACATTGTCCAAATAATAGCAGTGTAATCAAGGCTAAAGGAAAACCAATGAGATTGTGTGAGACTTGTTTGGCCTGGCAGTGTAGCTGTGAACATATATTCATTGGCAGTGCCAGCCTGTCTCCAAGTGACAGAGAAGTTCTTCTCATGAAAAGCAATATTACACCCAGCGTGAAGCCATTTCCACCAGCATTTTACCCTCAGTGTGTGAATCTACATTACTGCTAATTAACTACACTGATAGCTTGTCCTCTAAAACATTTCTCAGTCATCCTAAAGACATAGTCTGTCCATTAATATTGATATATTGGTCATGTATGAAGCAGTGTGATCTCAAAGACACCTGAATGTCCATCTGTCCTCTCCCCCCATGGTCACAAACAATGTCATGCAAAGCCAGTAGGCATTAGCTGGAAGATCAATTGACTTGTCCTAGTTATGTCAGTAAAAGTCATTGCATAATAATATACTAGCACATCTCAAAAAATGACAAAATCACGAAAAAGGTTCATTTTTGTTCATGATTTTATTCAATAAAGTAAGCTTGGTGGTGTGGAGGCAAGCAGCTTGTGGCACTGCAGAGGTGTAATTGAAGCCCATGTTGCTTTGATTGTGACCTTTAACTCATCTGTTTGCTCGGTTTGATGTTTCTCATCTTCCTCTTCATAAAAACCCATAGATTCTCTATGGTGTTCAAGTCCAGAGAGTTAACTGGCTGATTAAGCACAGTAATATCATGGTCAGCCAAATATTTGGCTGTAGTTTTGCCACTGTGGGCAGATGTCCTGCTAGAAAAGGAAATTGACATCTCCATAAAACTTGAATCAATGTTTTTATCAGCTTTTCTGCTACCGTTAAACAGTTCACTCCGCCATGTTTGGAAGAATGCTAGGTCTCAGACAAGAATTCAGGGTACCTCTCAGTCTAAAATCAGGTGACCAATGGAGATTTATCATGAATGCCTTCTTGTTAGACCCATTCACCCATAAAAACTCAGAGCACGCAAAAGCAAACTAGAGATTTTTTTTTGTTTTCTGTTTTGCAATGCGCAACACAACCTTTTTTCTTTTGATTCTTACAATTTTGTTTCTAATTTTGCTTATTTTATTATTTTGTCTAAACTATTTGGCACAATATTAACTCCAGATGCCACAAACCTGTCCAGGAAGAAGCAGAATGAATGATTTTGATGGTTGTGATTGATTTTTCAGATGGGGTAGAAGGGTGGTGATTCCTTGGGACTAGGGTCCATAGAATCCAACAGAATCAACACATTGTTAAGAAATGTCTTTAATTTGTTCTTCAGAAAATTCTATATATTAATGATGGGTTTTAAAACCACAGAATTGTTCACAGCTCACACAATGAATCCCAGTGTCCGTGTAAATCTTAAATAAGAAAATGTTGGTGATTGTGTAAAATCTACATGAAAAGTACAAACGTGGGGTTTTAAAAATTTCTTCTTACTGTTGATGAATGAGGCTCAATGCACAACAATTATTACTTTTAGTTACCATAAAACAAGGTGAAAATACTCCCACCACACTAATCCTCAAATTAGAAGTGAGAAAACAATGCCCCAGCAATATTTAGTTGCTATTTCTGATTGGGGGGGTCACATTGCAAAATTGTTTGTCTCTCTGATAGCATAATGAGGAAATGATAAGAGTGAATGGAGTCTAAAGACAAATTGCTTGTGAATGATGAGTCACTGTGTGGTCAGCGTAGCCATTGTGTATTCTGGACACAAGCCTGTGGGACTAGTGTGTGTATGTGTGTTGCACCTGGCTGTGAGAGTGTCACTGTCCCCTCTCTAATTCAATCCTTCCAGCTGAGATTAACTCTAATAAACCATCTGCCCTGTCATCTTCCAGCATGCCTGCCAAACCACCACAATGGCTCAATACCTCAAAAGCTCATCTCTTAAAGATGCCACACAATTTCAGCCTCACAGAAACAGGTGCCTCATCAAAGAGAGCACAAACAAAAGAAGAAACAAAGTGAGTGTTAGAGAGCGTATGTAAGGTGCATTCACAGAGATGAGAACAGGTCTCTTTGAGATCTGTATTAGCAGAAAAAGAGTAGGGTGGAATATCATTTCAATCTAGTACCACTTTTCTCTACAGCATTACCTCAAGGTCAAAGCTCTTAGAGGCTTTGGTCTGGTAGCTGGAATAAGCTACATCAAGGATGATGCATTAATAATAGGAAGTTTTGTTTGTTTCTTGTATTCAAAGGGGAAGGGGTAACATTTTAATGAAAAATGTGATGTGCAATAAATTAGTTACTCTACCGCTTCAAGCAGCATTGCTGTAATTACCTCAGATCTGATTTAGTCTTCCATAATTTGCTTTAGCCAAAGGTGGAGACCAGAGAAACCTGGTGTACCTTTCTGTACAACACACTCAAATAAGCAATATGTTTAATGACAGATAGGCTGAACTCCAAACTCGCAAAAAGATCAACCTACTTTTTATCAATAGAGGTTTTAATATAGGAAAGGCTAGCTGTGATGCATCTGCAATTATGTTAATAACTGCATCAGGCATGCAATAATATAACAGGAGTTTAATTATGTTTTGTTGTTCTCTGGATGCTTTGAATAGTTAAGACGATTAAAGTTTAATGGGTTCATTTGCATTTTTGTCATCAGAATAAAAAAACCATTAAATATTTCTAAACATTTTATTGTGTTTTAAAATGAACATTTAATGTTATGCACTTTCCAGCTTTCCACTCTCTCAGCGTATCTCCTTACAGAGGTGCAAGGTCAATTACTGAGCATCACAATGTTCTCTCTAGAGATAGTATGAGGTAAGAAGCCCACTTAGACCGGTTTTAATGAAAAGGCTTATATCAGGGTTCTTCAGTGCGGCTCAGGAGGGCCAGCGTCCGGCACAGGGTGATGAGTTCGCTCCTAAAATTCACCATTTGAAATGCGCAGTTGAATGGAAAGCAACCAGTAAAAAGGATCATAGACCTTGTATCCAAGACTCTTTGATTTCCATGGGAAGCAAAAGCTAGAGAATGTGCTTTGATCTCACAGAAGAACTCGTGTAGTACAAACTGTTCAGTAGCCATGCTGACCACTGTCCGCCACCAAATGTTCTTACAGGGTATGTGAGTATCAGATCGAGAGGAATCATTTTTTTCTCTTAGATCATGTGGATAGGATAGGTGTGTGTGATGTTTATCTGGGGAAGAAAAGGCACCAGGATGCATTATGTGGCAGTGTGAATGAGAAAAATCATTGAATCTGACATTCAGTTCTAATTTGGGCCACTTTCATGTGTGGTTTTGAAATTCGATACATATTTGGTTTGCGCTGTGACTTAGTTGGAACAGCCAGGTGGGAATTTATATGACTTTTAATCCAGCTCAACATTCCTAACAAATGCACATTGAGGAGAGGAGAAAATGGATGACAGCAGTTAGTGAGTTTTTCAGTGGAGGGATAACAGTAAACAGTTATTTCTATTCAAAAAAATTAGAAGGCACATATCCGCTTTTTAATAACCGCTCCATGTTTAATGAAATGGCCAAACGCAGCCGCAGGAGGGCATTTTAAAAGCTTATAATAGCTTTGAGAATAAGTTTAAAGAAACCAAGGACACAAACCAAAGTCTTGGCCATTGCTGAATAATATTCCCCTTTACAACGTGTTTAAAATTATTCCCAGTCATGAGCCCACCTGTCAGCCACTGGAACTGCTTAATCACATGTCAGATAAGGAGTGTGAACTGCTCAATGGTTGAATATAGGAATATAGGTCATGTTAAAAGATATTATGAACCACCTAAAAAAGATCAGATTTGGTGAGAAAATCACATTTGTTGCCATTTGCCACACCTGCTCTAACTCTCGATGTCATTTTTAAATTTGGAATTAAAATCTCAATTTACTAAGTAAATGTTTTAGGGAAAGTTTTAGCATCAAACATGGGAAAGCTCGGTCACAGTGGCTTTAATGGAGAAAAGTCCCAAATAGCACACTCCAATCTCCAATCACATTTCGTATCATGATTTGAACTCATGATTTATACTAATATATGCAGTGTGTTAGTATTTCAGTATCATATAATTAATAGATTAGTATATCACCATATATTGTTTATATAAGAACTATATAGATTTATACATAAGCACTATTTCTTTATAACTTAAATAATAAAAACTGCAAAATAATTTTTTGTGTGTCTGCTGTTTGGTGGCAGTCATAAAACAAACCCTTTAAAATCCTTTGTTCTTTCCTTTTTCTTCACCGGCTCACTCTTAAATGCCACGCTCTCTCCAGCAATGCCCTAGATGTCAGCTGGGGTCGAAACAGATGTGCTGGACAAACCAGTCTGATCCATAGAGGCCCCAACTCACAGCTTCCAGGATTTAAAGGATCTGCTGCTAATGGCTTGGTGTTGGATACCACAGGACACCTTCAGAGGTCATGTGGAGTCCATGCCTTGATGGGTCAGAGCAGGTTTGGTCACATGAAGAGAATGTACACAATATTAGACAGGTGGTCTTAATGTTATTTGACTTAATTTAGTAAATCAAACAGAAAATGCAAGACTTGTACCAGCTGAGGATTACATGCCCGGTGTTGCAGTTTTACACTGTACAGCAGATGAAACTCATTTATTATTTTATTCAATTCAGTTCAAGGGGTGTTTGTACAGCAAATTTTACAAATTGTATAAAAATAACATATTCTAATTCCAAGCCAATGAGGGTTTACAAAAGCATATTTTAAGCATATTTTAGATGCTTTATTTTAGATCTATATAATATTAGAAGAAAATAATATTTTCAAGAGGGGCCCCACTACTGAGAATGGTCTGCTGCCCTCTGGAGGACCTAAAGTGCTAATGCATCTCACAAGCTGTCCAGAGATGTATACACACTAAACACACCAAGTAGTGATTTTCAAACCTCTGCTCTGTTAAAGGAGGTGCAGCAACAAAAAAAGACAGACACAGAACATGAGCATCCTATTAATTGTGATATCTGGTGAAACTTAATTGTTTATCAAAGTTTGTACCAACACCAACCAACAACCCTCTCTACCACATTACAACAACATATACATGAAATCTTGTTGCTCCACTGACTTGTCATTGGACGAATTGGATCTGTCATTGCCACTGTGGGCTCAGTATGCCAGTTACCACACTATGTACCTTTGGTGGAGCTGCATTAGTTTCCTCCCAGCACCAGTCCTCCCAGCACCAGTCCTCCCAGGCCCAGTCTCATTTGTAATTATTTGCCAGTCATTTTTCTTTGACGTGTTGCTCCAAATGGAAATAGTGAATCATGAATGCATTTAATTTTTTAATTTAATAACTTTAAATGCATTTTATCTCAGTTGTGCTCTTGCAGGTGTTTAGACAGAGGTTCCAATGTCACACTCAGCACAAACCCAATGGTCAAAAGCTGACACTGGGACAAATCCTGCTATATTACATGCAATAATTTCTGCTTTAATAAACCATATTTACACAAATCTAATCTCATTGGCAGTTTTGAGACAAAATTTAAATGACTTGTTTGATCTAGTAAACAGAAAATGATTTGACGGGATATAAAGACAGCACAAACTGAAAGAATATTTCATGAAGGGATAATGTTGTGGTCTGGAAATGATGTTACTACCAGAGCAGCCTAAGGGGATTACTAATGAAAAGGCCAAGAAGACAAATGCTATTTCAGATGATGCTTCTGTACATGAAGAGATGATTTTGAAATGTCCCATGCCACAGCATCCAATTAATAAATGTGGCATGACTTTCATAAACCTAGTCACCATGCATTTCCCATTGGTTTAACAAGTGACTGAGTTTTATGAGTGAGGAGGGAAGGCAGTAACCCAGCCACATTTCATTTCTGTAATTGGTGCATGGTTTGATTTCAACTGAACAGATTGTCCTTAGAAATCCTGACTGACATGCATAGATTTGTTGAATATGTTTAAAATGTGAAAAGAGTGAGGCAAAAAAAAATTTCTGGATTTTGGATCAGCGTAGAAATATATTAGGGTTACCTGTGAGCATGTGGGGTTATTTATATGCAGGATCAGATTAACTCAGTATGTTCTACATAATTTATACAGTGACCCAATGTTGGGTTGTTTTTAACCCACCATTTTGACATTCGATTCCCTTTTGAACCTTCTTTCAAGGAAATGCACACTTTTTAATGCACCTCTACAACAATTAAAATAATGATGACAAATTACACAAATAAAAATTGAGGATCCAGGTTTTCCTGAAATAAAACCACCCAAAAATCAAAACAAAGCAAGCACATAAGGAGGACTTGTGCTGCAGAACATTAATTACATACAAAAGCATGTCAATCTTCTATTAGAACTAAATATCATAATTCATCTTTTTCTCATCCCAACCGGCTATTCAAGTGGATGGAGAGCTGTGAGGAGAAGAGAGATTGTTCTGTCCACTCAAGTGTCTGTCATGCAGGGGGTTCTCAGAGGATCCTCCACACTTTAGTCTCATCCCTGTCACTCAAATCTTAACCACAGAGCAGGACATGCCTGGGGGACTCCATTAAACTTGCATAAAAAGAAAGAATGTTAGGCTTTTGCTGAGTAACGGGACTGATAGAGCACCTGTCTTTACAGGATAAATGATGGCTGGCCACTGTGACTGCTAGGCTTGGGCTGTGGCAAACTGCATTCACTCACAGATAAGACAGTAAATCAGAATCCTGAAAAGGTTTGGGCAACCAGGAAGTTTTCACATTACCTTTTAGTTGGAAAGTGTAGCAACACATGTTTCTCTCACTTGGATATAGGGCTGTTAAATGACAATCTCATAATATCCACTGAATCCAGCTGTTAAGATGGAAACAAAGCCGTTCAGAGTGCTTTGGTATGAAATGGTGAATTTTGGAGATGCTTAAATACCTGTATTGCTTTGAGTGTGGTGATGAAAACAACTTTATTCACTATCCACAACAAGCATTGACATTTGAGGCTTTATATATAATATTACTACTGTAAAATAGGAATCACCCTGAAAGGTAAGACTTTGGGAGAGATTTAAAACAGCAGGAATGCACCAGAGCATTCTCCAAACTATCACTATTAAGTATTAGGAAATCTACTGACCACCATTTTTTGTTACACGTCATGAAAGAAGCATTAAACACTTCAGAAGTCTAGTAATTGTCTCCACCACTGTGAATAAAAAAAACTTGAGTATTACACATTAAACAACTATTAGTCCCTAGATCTTTTTGAAGGTGTTGAACTTAACTCAACGTGCCATCTCTATCAGTCAGAAGAGGTATGGTTGGCTTTTTGTCACAAACGTGCAACATCCACCATCATCTCTACGCTACATTAAATACAGCATGGGTGCCCCAGTGGGTGGCAGAGGCCAGCAGTTTGCTCATTTCCTTGCTCCAACACACCTAGCCCACTTTGCAATTAACAGGGGAGTTGAATCAGGTGTGCTTGAAAAGGAAAAGCACAACAGTATAAGAATCCAGCCCTTTGAGGACTGGAGGATATTCAGCCCAAGTGCAGTTTTATAAATAAACTGAAATAATTTATGCTCAACTGTTTCCTTCACAGAACACATCAGTGAAAAAATCTATTATAACACCCAAACCTCCGCATTGTTTTAGTGGCACAGTATGTACCGGACATTGTCTTTTGTGTCCTACAGCTGTGTTTATCACTAGCTTCCCACAGAGGGTGCTACAAGCATTTCATGAACTTTTCTTATCCACGCTCTACAGCAGTGGATTATTATGAATATGTTTTTTGCTATTACAGTTGGCTTTTTTTCTCAGGTGGAATAAAAGCAAACGTGGTGTAATTGAGATTTTGAGAACTCCAATTCCCCACTTTTGTGTTTCCAAGATTACACTGGTTCCAGCAATTATGTTGGCGAATACCGTGGGTAATGTGCCTTATCTATTTGGACAATAGTGAGACAGTAAAGAGGGAGGACATGAAACACCTCATGGCATAAGCACAGATGACAAAACACATTTCACACAGAAGGTACAAACCTTTATTTTAAAACCATGCCAACATGTTGATCTGATTACTCATGTTATTTCATGGAAAACATTCCCATCTTTTATCCAGATATTTCCACAACATACTTTAGACACAACGGTATTCAAAAAGAAATTTAATACATACAGAAATCTGACTTTTTAGACTGTAATCATGTCATATGCAGATACTGGACAGAGGAATTGCACTTGAAAAAAGGTTAAGCCTGCATACTGGACTATACTCCAAAACACCTGTACTGTGACTTAATGTTTCACTCTAAGACAGGAAACAGAGGTTAACTGAGCTTATCTTCCAAACAAACAAACAAGTCAAGTAATGAGGGGTATCCAGAGTTGACTCAGTTGGAAATAGTCCACAGCCCAGAAACATAAAGGTCCTTCTCATGACTTCTTCAGTTGCAAAAAACATTTTCTTGTTTACTATCTGGTGCCCTTCATAGTTTACATTTTGAAGATTGCATCAATTTTTCAGTTCTTCACAAAAACACCTGTCGATGTCATCTGGGACCACGTTTCATCACCGGATGGGAGCTGATAACCTTTGATTGGAGATGTATGAGAGTCTCACCTGTTCCCAGCACTTCTCTTCTCTGCCAGTTCTTCCATTTGTTTCTGCCTCCTTTCTAACACCTCTAACAGTTTGGCATTATTGCGAGCTCGCTCCTGAGCCCTAATGTCTTCCAAGTCTTCAAAGAACAAGTGCCTTCAAGAGGAAAAAAAAGTGAGGTTATTTCAAAGATTGCACGTATAACAACAATGTGATTATTATTGATCACACAGGCTTCAATAATACAATGCGACATCAGCTGTAAAGTTATGACCAACCAACAAACTATTCATTATATTACATGCTTTAAAATGCAGTGATCGAGTCAACTTTAAGGTGGCACAAATAATGTATGAAGCACAAAACAATTTACTTCCCAACTGTGTTCAGAGGTTGTTTGAAATTAAAGACAATATGCCAATATGAACTGAGCAGAACAAAGTAAAAATATAAAAACTAAGCGTATATATGTCGGGATTAAGAATGTATAGCTCACTGTTTAAAAATAATTAAAAAAATAAGGTAGTAAGCACTTAAACAGTGGAATGATTATTATTATGTATAAAATGTGTGGAATGTTGATTTCCTTCAATCGTTTTATCAATATATTTCCTAAACAGAAATGAGAGGATTGTATATCATTTGCAACATAAATGAGATTACATTATATCGTTAATATAAAGATTGGTAAACATGGGAGACATACTAAGCCTGCACCTTATTGGTCAATATTCATCTTGTGTTTGTTTTATGTATAATAAGAGCATTAAACATTAATAACATGTATAATGTTTATATTATATGTATTATGCGTTCTCTTTTTCAACATCTGATAAACAGATTACTACTATGAAAAAACACTGACAAAGCTGTGTCAACATACTAGTGCATCTCATTAAATTAGAATAACATGATAAAGTTTTTGCTTTAATTCAGAAAAGTAAACGGTCATATCGCTGCTGCCCGATGAAAACCACAACTCTTCAGTTTTTGTTGTTTTGTAGCTGTTCTGTACACTGTATAAAGAAATCTGGATGAACAACATACCACCTGCTACACCCAAGCCCACTCGCATCTAGATATGGGGATCGGTGCAGTGAGGATCCTGTTCCTGCACTTCCGAAGTGCTTTCAACACCATCCAGCCCCTTATGCTTCAGGACAAACTGAATGGGATGTGAGTGGATCCGTGTCTGGTAACCTGGCTCTCCAGCTACCACACGGAGAGGCCGCAGTACGTCAGGCTGAAGGACATCACGTCTGACACTGTGATCAGCAGCACTGGAACACCCTAGGGCACGGTGCTGGCCCCTCTTCTCTTCACCCTCAACTCAGAGCTGTGTCACATCCAGAAGTTTGCTGATGATACAGCCATCGTTGGGTGCATCAGGGATGAAAGAGAGGAGTAGTATCGGAGCCTGGTGAGGGACTTTGCTGTTTGGTGCCACAGGAATCATCTGCAGCTCAACACCTCAAAGACAAAGTAGCTGGTCATTGAATTTGGGAGGTCCAGACCAAAGGTGGAGGCTGTGGACTACTATAAGTACCTCAGTCTGAGGCTGGACAGCAAGCTGGACTGGACATTTAACATGGACCACCTGTACAGAAAGGGACAGAGCAGGCTGTACTGTGGTGTGCTGCGGGGGCAGCATATCCAAGAAGGACACATACAGGCTGGACAAGCTGATCAGGTGGGCTGGCTCTGTGGTTGGCACAAAGCTGGACTCTCTGGTGTCAGTGGCAGAGAAGAGGACGCTGAAGAAACTACTGGACATTATGGACAATGCCAGTCACCCTCTACACACTGTCATCAACCATCAGTGGAGCCCGTTCAGTGACCGACTGCTTCTTCCCAAGCACTGGACAAATAGATTTAAAAACTTTTTTGTCCCTCACGCCATCAGACTGTACACCTCCTCTCCAGGGGGGAGAAGGGGGAACAGGAGGACAGAGGATGGGAAAGGGTAGTAATCTGTAAACTGACCACCACAACACAACCAGACTATGTGCAATAGCAGTAAAACAATGCAATAATAATGTGCATTAAAAAATAATAATTAGTAAATTTTTCTAATTCCCTGAGTTGTATAGCAGTGTGACCTTATAAACTATTACATCACAGACATAAATCACAGACACTTATACAATAGACAATAACAGACAGGTATGAGGCTGAAAGGCCCACACAGGAGTGTAGGGCATGGTCACGTGACCATCTTACCTGTTATAAAATGCTGCTGCGAGTCCCGCGAGCAACGTGCCAAAGAGGAGCGGCTTTGTGAGACGCTTTTTCGTAGATAACTGGTGCGGCTTCATGCTGGGTGGTTAAGACCCCGGGAAGAGGAGAGTGATCGGTCAGTAATGTTAGAGAACTCGTTGCTGCTCCTGACCTCCAGACATGCAGCAAAACACGTGCGCACCACTTCCCCCGGAACGCGTTGAAAAGAGGTTCCTACTTATCTCTGACACTTCACATAAACCTTTATAAGCTGCACTTAGACTACAAAGATCCTGATCAATTCCTAAGTATTCATATAAAACATAAAAGTAGTGTTTAGCAGGTTTAAGCTTAGATTACTCTTTGGCAGGAACTATTGTGTTGGCCGAGTAACCCGGGGGAAGATTTGAATGTGCGCACATGGGCGCTGTCCCAAATAGGTGTCTAATCCCTGTCTAGTGCACATGTCTTTTAAATGAGTTGCGCGTTCCACACTTAGAAAGTGCACTATATAGGCAGATGGGGTGTATTTGGGAGTGAAGCGCAAAACATGGCGAGCTGCATAAACTCGTACCATAAAATAATATAGCTGGCGAGTCACCTTTTAGACTAGCGTAACGTTTAGTAAATAGACTCGTTTGTTCAAAATGGTTTTAGTAAACGTTCAGTAAAATACGGACGTCGTTATTTTCAGGTAAACACGACAGTTTGGTGCCTCAAGATGTATTTTAAAGCTTAAAGTATAACCGGGTGTATTGGTACATCAAATAACTAATTAATGGAGAAAATAATCAGTAGATTGAATTAATCCGTATGTAAATGAGGGGCTAAAGAGCTGCTGGTCACGTGATTATTTATTGTTATTTATTTTGATACTTTTATCTGTATAAAAATGTCATTTGTGTAACTAGAAAAGCTTTTTTACAGCGAAAAATCGTGTTTTTTATTATCTAATTGTTTTATTTTGTAAGTTTTTATAGTTCTATTTCTTTGTATTGTTACTATTTTCTTTATTATTTTTTATTATATTTCTTTTTATAATTATTTTATTTTTATTATTAATATTTATTTTGCATTCATTTAAGGATCATTTTTATTAACATGAAAAAGAAGAACTGATAAATAGTGTACACTGTTATCCTGTATAGGTCATCATACCCTGAAAATCGTATACTGTTGCAGCCCTGCTTATTGTACCCGCTTTATAAAACAGTTTGCCATGCTTCTTGAAGGGTGTGAATTTTATGTATTTTTATTTTTTAGACTGTGGCAGGCATGGATCGATTCTGTCCATCAGAAAGACTTGAATACTTGCAGGGGCTGGTAACCGAGTTTCAGGATACCGATAGTGAAGGTACGAATGTGCAGTCACAGTATTTAGATTTAGTAATGGTAATTTATACATCAGTCATTAACTTAAGCTCTTTTCTTAAATTTCTAGAAGCTAAAGAGCAAATTCTGGCCAACTTGGCCAACTTTGCCTATGATCCTCGTAACATGAGAGCCTTGCGGTTGCTGCAGGTCACTGAACTCTTTCTAGACATGCTGACGGAGGAAAATGAGAACTTTGTGGAGTTTGGAATTGGTTAGTACAAATAAATGTAACTGTAGATGTTCATCAAAATGAACCTAGTGTGGTAAAACAGTAAAGGACATAAATAGCTGCCTAAGATATTACAGAATGTGCTAATATTCTCTGCCTGCCTTAAAGTGCTTCTCTCCCTTCAGGTGGTCTGTGTAACATCAGCATGGATCAGGAATGTCGTGACCAGATATTGGGGAGTGATGGAATTCCACTTGTGCTGGGATGCCTTTCGAGTCACAGAGACGAGACTGTACTTTCTGCCATCACAACACTAATGAACCTTTCCACAGCAGCATCCCACTCTAAAATCACAGACAGTGCTGTGGTGCAGTGCATGCTGCGCCTCTCGCTCACACAGAACCCTCGCCTCAGCAACTTGGCCACAGTCTTCCTGCAGGACTACTGCTCACAGGAACAGGTAGAAAGAGCCAGAGACCTGATGGAAGGGCACAGCCAATCAGCATTTGGAATTCCACTGCCACAAGAATAGGAGACCAGCCCATGTCAAGCTTGTGAGATCAGAAGGGGACTCTATAAATGGTTCTGGTGCCCATGACAACTAAAATATTATCAAAAATTTTATTACCTTATGCAAAGTTTATTAATTCTATTTCTCATGGACTAGTGTCCAGTACACTTACTAAACCAGGCAAAAAATAACCAATTGAGTTGGATTAGATCATATTGTAACTTTTCCTCTGCGATTAATAAAATTTTATCTATCTAATCCAGGGCTGTCCAGTCTTATCCATAAAGGGCCAGTGTGGTTGCAGGTTTTCATGCCAAACAGGCTGAAGCACACCTGATACTATATGTTTAATCAGTTGGTCTCAGTCCTCAGTTAAACTCCTGCTTTGTTGGATCGAAAACCTGCAGTCACACCGGCCACACAGATAAGATTGGACAAGCATGGGTAGACAGATAGAACTTTATTAATTCCAGAGGGAAAGTCACAAAGGTGTTTTTCCAAAAGGGAATATGCCAAACGGTGCTGGATTTGGGCCTTCCAGGACCAGAGGTGAAATGCCATGTTGTAGTATATAAGCTTTATGTTTGAATTTTGGTATTTTCTAGCTATAATGAGAAAAGAATTCATGTCTGTTAAAAGGGTATCTGTTTTAAGGTGAATGTAAAGGGCCCCATAGATTGCTGCGTGGTTCTCATACCTTTCCTCTGGGAACTCCAGATGGTTCATATTTTTTGTTCTGTTCTTGTGTTTCATCTTGGGTTGGAGTAAAAAATCTGGACCATGTGAAAGTTCTGAAAGGAAAACTTTAAAGATGTAAGGTAAATGAGCCAACTTGTTCTGCTGAACTAAAGAAAGTTTGTGTCTGACTGTCACTGACATTCCAGAGGCGCTAAGTGCAATGGAAACCATGGCCAGTATGATTGGTATTATTAGAGGTGTGTTTACTTACTGCCAAATGCTTGCTTGCAATGTTGCTGACTGAGATGAAGCCTTCCCTTATAAAACTAAAGGGACAAATCAAACAGTTCACGTGCACTGATGCTGGAAATTGTGAATTCATGGTAAACTGTGGCCAAGAACTTTTATAAAAGTTTATCGATAAAATGCTGGTGTTCTTGGCTGATGCATAAGACAGAACCAATGCATTTTATTCATTTTATATCTTGTTTCTGAAGGTCTTTTCTAAAATTTAACAATTTAAATGCTAAAATAAAATGTCATATACTGCATATAACCAGTTCTGACCCCATTTCTAAAACACACAAAATATCACATTACCTGAAAAAATTTATTAACAGTCATGTGACCTTTCCCACAATTGGGTCTGGGCCTGGGCCTTTATGAGATGAGCAAGATTACGTTTTCATTTCTATCATCTTTTTACAGTTACAAAATAATAAGGAAAAAAGGTTCAATGCAAAGGTTTTGGCGCTCTGCATGGTCAGGACATTGGTTCACCCCCTTTGGCTTGAGTCTTCCAGTTCTCCAATTTAAGCTGTTCTTCTACCAGAGTAAGGTCTACGAGGAAAGTTTTTTATTTCATGACTCTTGTGAGGGTCATATTCTGAGGGTCGTGTGCTGCTACACAGTAGAACAGTGCTCAACTACTCCACTTCTCGTTTACTAATTGTTAAGACAAGGATTGAGAAGATTTATAAATTGGCATGAACTGCCAATTTCCTAACAATGACTTGGAAAAAGGCATAGCCATACAAAGCCAATTAAGCAAAAGCCAATTCAGACCTTGGTAAAAGGTAAGTGAGCCTAAGGCCATGTATTGTAGGTTCACTGAAAAATGGACCTTTTAGCAAAATTCCTTCCAGGATGAAGATATTCCAAAACTAATGTAAATGTTGTCATGTGCACGGGAAAAACGAGGGTTTATAAAAATGCTTTTTTTTTGTCTTTGTGGATAAACATACTTTCAAAACCAAAATGAGTGAAAGCTCTTCATAAAAATACAAAGTGAATAAATTATGCAATACAAAAATTTAAACGTTGAACATAGAATATTAAGTGTTTAATCTTTAAGTTGATGGCATTTTGAGATCAGTTCAGTTCACTCACTTAACTATTCACAGTATCCAGCTGACCAGACGGGTCCAAACATTTGGATGTCATTGTATAGGCAGATTTCATAAAATAAAATCTAAAAGATTATTAATTACATTTAATAATTATTAAGCACAAAAGTTTGTAATTATGAACTTTGTTATTATTTATTTATTAAAAATACATTGATGCAGATTACCTAATTTATTGATCTTGGATATGAGTTCATGAGCATGACTTATCTGGATCTGTGTTCCTAATATCAGACTTTAGTTGTAATCTTTAGTTGTAGTACAAACCAAAATTGTCATTCCCTTGCAGTGGTAATATTAGCATTTTGAAATGGTATTTATTACTATGTGGTTTCTAGAACAGCATCATACCGGTGAACAAATCAAGCACTCTCATTCCTCTTATATCATAGATCACATTAAATGCCGTTTGCAGCCATAGAATCAGTGCACCTGCCTTATACGTAAAGTTTGTTACATAAGTGAAGTGCCAGCAGCCAAGCATATGCACCTCAGATGGAGCCTGAGTCTGATGCGGTGCATGTGTGTGAATGAAAGATCTGATCTGATTCAAACAATCTGCTAGATTTTTTTTCTTTCACATATCAATGGAAACTTTCAAGTCTTGTGATCTTACTATAAAAAGAATATATTTCTTCATGTTTTAACATACATTTAACAGATTACAAAACATCTGAAATGAACCAATGACTATAAAAAAGACAACACTAAAAAGGCAAGACATTTGATATACTCATTATAAAAAAGTGACCTGAATCTCTTGTTCTCTATGAACACCTCATCACAGATATAGTTGCATTTATTACATGCTGAACATTAAGTGGTTAAAGCCACCTGATTTTAAATGTTTCACATCAAAATGGTATTCAAAAACTATATTTAAAATATAATATTTGATGCCTTAAGTGTTTGCTTCCATTGATCGAACAAAGAAAATACACCTTAAATAAACAAAATTCTTCTTGTTTCCGAATGTTATTTCCTGCATCTTGAATGGTATTCTTCTTCTCTCTGAAGTGAATTCAAAAGGCACACTAACAACGTCTTAAAAATTGGTAAATATACATAACATGACTAAAACACAGTGAAATTAAGCAGAACATCAACAGTTCATCTGGGATTTCATTTATTTAAAAACACCACAAGTCTTTCCCTCCATTCACAGTCCCAGCTGTTTCTCTGTCTGCTCTCGCAGTTTGTTCTTCTGGATCTGAGGAAGGTGAAGAAAAGAAACAGCCTCAGTGCTATTTGACGATTCAATCCTTCAACTGTAAACCACAAAGCTGCCGCCGACTACTAAAACCGCTTCAGCGGATTTTGTGCAGACAGGGAAATTGTTTAAATGTCTCATGTCTAGAGATCGATGTGATTAGGTTCATATAAACGCCCCTCTTACATTTTTAACATTTTTTCCAAGGTATGTCCACAGAAACAAATAAAAAAGGTGGTGACCACAAGGAATTTGTAATGGTTATTGAACAGACTGCAGGTCTAAGCAAATGACATGCGTAAACTGAACTTAATCCAGCAGAACTAACCAAAATAGCTGCATGATTTTAACAGAAACATTAGTGATGTTGTAAATGGCAGCATAAGCCATTTGTCCTTGGGTCTGTATAAACAAAGACCAACATTTTTTACTTACTTTTCCTGAGACAGTTAGAGGATAGTCCTGAACAAAACGCACATAGCGCGGGATCTTGTAATGGGTGATCTACAAATAAATAAATAAATACATATAAAGAGTTTTGTTCTAAAATCCAGTAGAAATATTTCTGGTTCTTGGTCATTACAAACAAAATGTGCCTTTCAAAGCAGGTCTAACCTGGCCTTTGCAGTAGGTCCGGATCTCCTCAGGAGTACATTGTTGCCCAGCCTTCAGTTTGATGCAGGCACAAACCTCTTCACCCATTCTCTCATCCTTCACTCCAATTACCTGCAAACAGAGAGAACAGAGTGAACCCATGTTTACAACACATTATGGCTTGTTACTGATCAAACTAAAAAGAAAGGTGCAGCTTCATGTTCATCATTTCTGCTACTTTCTACACCAAATCTAGATCCCCATCAAATTTATTCATTTGTTTTTCATTCAGAAGTGTTTTTTCTCTCACTTTTTTAATTGGTATTCTTTTCAGGAAATATGCATCATCAAAAACATGTCATCAAAATCATAGGGCCCTATAAATCTTAATTAATGTAAACTTCAAACTCCTCTGTGTATTTTAGTCACCTGTGCTTCTTGGATTTTTGGGTGTGTGTGCAGGAACTGTTCAATTTCAGCAGGGTAGATATTTTCTCCTCCACGGATGATCATATCTTTAATTCGTCCCTCTATTTTGCAGTAGCCGAACTTGTCCAAAGTGGCAATATCACTGAAAAACATGAAAAACATATTTATATGAAATAAATATTACATTTAATTCAATTATAAATGTTCCCATAACAGATCACAGTTAATTCAGTCCATTCATCCTCATTAACATTCCTATAATAACTGTAATAATATTCTATAAATATGACAAGCACACATACCCCGTTTTGTACCAGCGATCTTTAGAGATGCATTCTTGGGTTTTGGCCTCATCTTGCCAGTATTCCAGCATAACACAGTAACCTCTGATTAGTAGCTCTCCTTGCTGTCCAAGAGGAACAACGTATCCCGTTGAAGGGTCAACCACCTTCGCCTAATGAATTTACAAATAACCAGTCAGGCAAGAAATGGTCCACTTACAAATTGGAGTAGAAGACATAAAGCAAGAACCCATTGCTTGTTAACCACTTATAGAAGAGATGTATCTACCTCAGTGTGAGGGACAATACATCCAACAGTCTCTGTCTTTCTCTCTATGTTGTCCACAGGGAAGCCACAGAAAGTCACAGGACTGTTCTCAGTGGTGCCATATGCAATCTATTCAGTAGAAAAGAGAGAATGAGTCAGAGTCAATGAATCTTCCCTCTGCGTTCCCTCTGAATTTTTGCTTCCACTACATTTTGTATAGCCCCCTACAGATGTTCAAATATCAAGAATCTGGAATCTCTGATCATCCTCAACAGCACTAGGGTTACAGTTAGTAAGACCACTGTAAGTTTTAGATTGAGGAGTTGAGGCCAGGGTTAAAAAACATTAAGGTGACTTTAACATATTATTCCAAAAACACAAATCATTGTAGCTCCAAAATAACTCAAAGTAAACATATTTACCGTAATTTCTGGACTATAAGCCGCTACTTTTTTCCCCACGCTTTAAACCATGCGGCTTAAAATGAGGTGCAGCTTTTTCTTCTTATATATGTTATTCTCCAGGTTTTTTTTTTTAAACTTTGCGGGTGTGGCATATATTCCGGTGCGGCTTATAGTCCGGAAAACACGGTAATTTTAATAATTTGTCAGATTTGTCAGAATTGAGTCATTTACATATTCTTATTCTGTTGCAACTTCTTAACATTGTGTGAAGTGTTTAATATGAGTGTTATTGTTTGTATGAATTTTAAACTCTGACAACCTGACATTTGTATTCAACAGCATCTGAGCATGAGGAAACTCTGGATTATAGCCTTGTCTACTAGCTAAGGATATCTAAGTGAAGTCGCTCTGGATAAGGGCTAGGATTAGGTCTGCTAAATGCCAAAAATGTAAATCTAAATGTAGACTCTTTATCTAGAAAACTGAAAGTTCTCTCACAACAGGATCAGTGTGTTTCTCAGTAAGCATTAGTTATTAACACTTAAATACAGCTTATGTATTCAGGTCCAAATGCTATCAAGACTATGTGGTGAAAAACTTCAAAGTCATTTTAAAGCCAATCAACTCTGTTCCTTAACATTTTTACACTTTTCATACAGTAGGATTCAACATAGGTGCTATATCTACCCACAGTCTGCTATCTTTCCCAAACTGGCCCAAAAGTAGGCAGCCTGCTGTGTCAGTATGGAAAGAATAGCAGTACTGGAAGGCAGGTGAGGTATGTGGTGCAAATCTGAGAACTGGCTCATCTGCTGCCCTGTTATGTGTTCCCTTTACTGGTTATTAAAATTAATGCATTTCAGACCACTTAAAAGTAGCGGCCTCCTAATGACTGAGCAGCTAAACACACTTGACTGGTATTAACCACATATCTGATTGAAAATGCTCGTCCTTTGTAAAGCAAAGTTAGCTGTGCAGGCTGGCTAGTGCAAGGGCAGGCAGAGATTGGAGTGGGTGTGAATGCGTACCTGAAATGCCAGGAGATGCACTTTCCCAATAAAACGTTACATTTGTTGAGCAAACACTAGATTCCACCTTTTCTGAAAGCAGCTGACATATTCATAAACAGACATACCTGAGGCCTCTAAGCTCTCTAGACATACCTGAGGCCAAGTCCTCTAAAGACCTGTGCTCAAGAACCCAAAGCCAACATTTCCCATAGTTCTGTTTTTTTTTTTCCCTATATGGCCCAAGCTGATCTGAGACTAGTCAACCGCCACAATTTCCTTTCTAATTATACACAGAAAGCTAAGACATGGGGGTGTAGCTCATGTTATTATACCACAACTTACAGCACTGAAGTTCATAAAAGGTTAAATATAAAGGAACGATTGATTGTACAGTAGTATCTTGTTCAAGGCTATAATGCCAAAAGATTCAAACTAATAAAATCATACTCATTAGACAGGAGTTAATAATCTGTAATAAGACATTGAACATTAAGAGGGGATAACACCCAGCACTTCTTCCAATACTGTACATTTTTGAAATTGGAGACACCAGTGCAAAGGAATGCACTGCTGATTTTTCTTTTACAGAAGAAAAGAAAAACTCATTTCCATTGTTGTGACTCGATTCAAGCCAAACATCTGGCAACAATTATGTGTTATAAAACAGTTAGCCACACAGGAATGGCTCCCTTTACTCTTTCCACTGACTGAAAAACAATGGAAGGTCTGGCAGGTCTACATGTTGTAGTTCTATTTTAACCTCTCAGGAACTGGCAAAGCATATACAGAAGGTTATTATGAGGACCAAGCAACGTTAACATGCAACAGGATTAAGATGTTTTTCCATCCAATTTAATATTTCCCCAATAAATTCCACCATCCATACAGTTTCAAAACAGCTGCCTGTTTGGTTATGTGAGGAGGACATGACAATGAAATAGCAATTTATTAGTTTTTGTTTTAAAATTTTTGTTTTAAAGGACTAACTTCACAGAAAACCAAAGGTTTGTGACTCTATATACCTAAGAGTAGGGCTCCACAAAAATTGTTTCAGTATCACTGAAATTTGAGCATGTGTAATATTTACATTGCAAAGCATGATGTCATGTAAGGCTAATTTTATTAAATGTTAACATTTTTTGCTGCTGGATACTAAAGTAAATTTAATTGTCAATTTTTCAAGTCAACCAAAAGCAGATTTTGTCTCCCCAAAATCGTTTATTTTACTCCAATCATTGATACACAGGGCATGTCGTGATACACTGGCTCACTGACTGTTGATATTTGGTGAAGAATTCTGTATTTTAATATTGTTTAATATAGTGTTTAATATTGCAATGTATATTGAAGAAGAAATTTATATTTCAGTGTCATTTATTTCCAATATCGTGCAGCCCTAGAATTTGATGGGATGTGAAAAGCCGTTATTCACTGCCCTGTTCATATAGTCTAGATATGGAAACTAGGCTGCCAAACATTTTAGTTCATTGTTTTTCTGACTTATAATATTTGCTAGCATCTGTTTATTTAGTCTACAGCAGGTCCATCAGTCCATCAATGAAATGAGTAGACAGCAAAGCTTTTTAAATGAGGCAAAATACACTTCAGACAATTAGAAAAGAAACTATTTACTCTCAAACTGAGGCTGTAAAATGAATTGTTACATAAAATTATGCCAATTTTCGAAGTGGATCTTACAAATTCAAAGGACATGTACGGTTTTAAATGTATCTGTGAGTTGATTATTCACCAAATCTACCAAAATAAATTGACATGGCAAGTATCAGTACTTTAATAAGTTAATAAGACTACAACTTAAAAGGAAAAAAAAAACTATACATAGAGTTACATTTTCAAAAGATACCTCACTTCCTATAGCCACATTGAAAAAAAGCTCTGGTCAGCCTTGAGCCCAAGGAAAAACTTTTTTTCCTACCATGAGCAAATACTGCTTATAAATGCTGCTCCACTCAGAAGGCTGCCATTTCTCTCTAAAGGTCTTAAGTGAATCTTTTTGCACTGCCCTCCTTTTTCAGTCCCACACCCTCTCTCCTTCTTGCTCTTTAGCTCACCTCTTGCTCTCTCCTTTAGTACTCACATTCTCTCTCTCTCTCTCTCTCTCTCTCCCTCTCTCTCTCTCTCTCTCTCTCTCTCTCTCCTCGAGGCTTTGTTTGGATTTCTGTTACTGTCCTCCTACAGTAACTGCTTCAAGACACTCTGAGAAGACAAGCAGAGGAACAGACAGAGAGAAGCACCAGTTTCAGAAACAGGGTCATTATGAAGGTTGGGAGCTTCCAGCTGGTGTTCTCTATACAGCTTTTTGCCTTATTTGTATTAGGTATACAAAGCCAATGTCCCAGCCAATGTCACTGTCACGGTGACCTTCTGCACGTTATCTGTGACAACGTTGGCCTGAAGAAGATTCCTCGCATCTCTGAGGCCACTCGTCTGCTCAACATGCAGCGCAACAACCTGGGTATGCTCACCACTGGAGGCTTCAGTCACATGAAAGGGCTCATCTCCCTGCATCTGCAACACTGCCAAATTCGAGAAATTGCCAGCCAGTCCTTCAAAGGTCTCAAGAAGCTAATTTACCTATACCTGTCAAACAACGAAATCAGCACCATCAAACCTGGAGCTTTTGAGGACTTAACTGAGCTTACCTATCTTTACCTGGACGGTAATCGCATCTCAGGCCTTTCAAAAGGCATCTTTGCCCCCATGATTAACTTGTTCATTCTGCAGCTTGATAACAACAAAATTCGTGACCTGCAATCAGGCACCTTTACAGGTGCAAGCGACCTCCGCCTGCTGCACATGAGTCATAATGAGCTAAGTTCAATGCAGCCTGGCTCTCTTGATGAAGTGGAGAACTTGGCCATTCTTACCTTGGACCAAAACAAGCTCTCTACGTACCCCATACAGGCCATGAGCAAGCTGCGTGTAGTTGAGGAACTTAATTTGTCAAAGAACCCACTGAGCAGCATCCCTGACCATGCATTCAGGAGCTTTGGTCGCTACATGGAGAAACTGCATCTGAATGATCTGGGCTTGGAGAAGGTAAGTTTCTCTAGCATGCACTGTATTTGGAGGGGTTTTGGATATGGAAAAGTTGGTAGCATTATTACAGAATGTTTGACTAGTTGTGGTGAAAGTAATGGGTACACGTGTTTTTTAAAAAACACTTTAGGTCATTCGCTGTGCATAGCATCCAAAAACTACACAATTCTGCACACTGGAACATTTGCAGAGAAATAAATTATGTTTTTTTTTTCTCCACCACTGAGGAGCCTCTCTATAAAGTTCTGGCTGTATGATGGTCTGTTTATGTTTGGTTTCCTTGTGGTCTGGCATTTGGAAAACCCCAAGTGTACATACAGTATTTCTCAGCTAATGAGGTTATTATCATCAAGTAAGGAAGGTGAATCATGTTATGAATTAAAACCCCTCTTAAAATAAGAGAAAAAATATATTCACGACTTAAAGCTTGAAGAAAATTGGCAGTTATCTGACTGTTTTCTGACTGAATTTTCATCACAGTTAGAGTGCTGGTAATTGAATGGAGGAAATAATGTTTTGCTGATGTGCATCTCTGGATTAGATAAAAATAATACATGAGTATTTATTTTTTTTATAAAAGGTTAAACAATCTGTTCTCCTCCCATCTTCCTCACTTAATAAAATCCTCCTGATTTTGCCTCCATCCTCTTCTTGCCCTGAGGACTTCAAGGAGGTCACATGTGCTTTGTTTGAGGATGCACATGTGCTGAGACCAGCAGGATTCCCCCCGCCTGCCTCAGTAAAGAGACTCTGAAAGCACATGGAAGATGAACTTTACACTTTGCTTTACACTCTTTGATCCTTGGGTCCATGCTTGCACCAGGCTTTGCAGGCATCAGCCACAGTACCAAATAAACTTTATTTAGGCTTCTCAATTTAAATTCTGGTGTGAACAGGTAGGACAGTTAGATTACTTTACTTTTGGTTATCTGACAGTTGTACATCTTTGTTATTCAGTGACAGGTCCAAACTGGCAGTGAAGATATGACTTAAATGATCTCAATATTAGTTATTCTAATTTTAGGTTATCTGATTCCACAAGACATGCATGCAGACGCAAGAGATGCTCTGTTTCTCCTTATTAAAGTTGCATGTGTGAATCAATGTAATGGCATGAGGAAGCCATGAATGAAAGTATGGGGGTTCACAAGGGTATTTTTAGCATCTGTTTGTTTGGCCCCCATTCAAATCTGTCCCATAAGCGATATTTTGACATTTGCAATTTTTTCCCCTTCACATGGGGCACCATGTAAACAGGTCAGTAAGGGTTGGGAGACAGGTAAATAGTGACAGGGTGTTCCGAGGCATGAAGAGACCTATTTTTAGGCAGTGGTTGCCCCACCTAAATGCACAATTGGCCTCTTTGCAGGCATTTTTGGCAAAAAAAAAAGTCAGTTGATGCAGGAGAGGAGAGAAAGATGCAAAAACAACCCATCTATGCTGGAAGTCATCCATCTTACATGGCTTCAACTTATAAACCTCTCTAGCTCAACACTCTTCCCTCCTGAGTGGAAATTTCCAAAAAGCCCCCTAAATAAGAGCATCTATTTTAAAATTATATAACACACCCAAACACACTCCCACTCACACGCCCTGTCTGAAATGCTGCTGGCCCAGAAACGCCCCCTTCCTTTAAGGAGGACCACCTTCACACCATGCAGCCAGAATGGTTCATCTAGCACCTCAGTGCAGTTTTTAACAGCCTAGCAGCTGCTTATGAAGTTTAATGGACGGTTGGGATGGTGGTGCAGAAAGGTTTACATAAGCCCTGGCACAGGTAAAGGCATGTGAGGGCTCTTTCATGTGAAAGAGCTTTTCCATCTGAAAAACAAAGTGATTGCTAACTGCAAGTAGTAGAGAAAAATCTATAAAAATGCTCATTCTACCGACACAAGAAATGAGGTCTATCTGCATGTAGTAGAGAAATTCCCATTCAGAAAGTCTCCAAAAGACAACTGGGTGTTCTAAACTAAAATCACATTAAGCACTATTTACAGACATTCAGATTAATAACAAAATGCATTGATCAAGTGTATTCAGTGTCATGAGTTTAGCATGTCATATATTCAGAGAACTGAAGTATTATTTCTATCCATCCAGTTCTCCACTGCTGCTTTTGAAGGTGTGACTGCCCTAAAGTCTCTGCATCTTGAGAACAACAAGCTGAAGACTCTACCAAACAGTTTGGCTTTCACCACCATCCAGAACCTCACTCTGTTCAACAACCCTTGGAGCTGCACCTGCCAGTTAGCAAACCTTAGAAAGTAAGGGCCAAAGGCAACAACTACAAGCTGTACATGTACTATATTATTTATCAACACTGCTCCGGGAGAACTACTTTCCTACAGACTAGCTCCAACCTTATTTAAGCCCACCAGATCCATCTAGAAGTAATGATTAGAAGAACTGATCCGTCTTCAGAAGAATTCATTATTCCATTTATGCCTGTAGGTCTAGACAGTGTGTCCATCTGTCCAGTGATGTTGCATTCATTAGAGATTTAACGTGACTCAAGGAAACTCATGTTAGCATTCACCCTTCATAGGAAATGTCAAGAAGAAAATTGGAAAGAATTAAACCAAATTCTCCTTCATTAGCTGAATAAGGAGTGCTAGATTTAGATTGGAGAGAAAAACTGTAGGAAGGAAGATCTTGGGGAGCTCTGCAGCCATTAACTTGTGTGTACTATGTAAATTGCATGTGTAATGCATTTAAAGGATATGCTGTTATGGCCAGCTCACGAAGACACAGTAACAGAGGATCATAACCAAGTGCTTGAGATCATTCAAACAACGTTTACTATTTCTTTTGTATCTCTAGATGGATGGATTCCAGTCGTAATGCACCTGATGCAGTTTGTGCATCTCCTGCAAACCAGAAAGGCAAACAGATAATAGACAGCTCTGCCTTCAGCCGGTGCAAAGCAAAACAAAAGAGAGCGAAGAAGGGAACGCGCCTTTGAAAAGGTAACTGAGCAAGAAAACGTAAGCTACACTGTATAAGGTACACATTCTTCAATTTGAACTGTACAGGAACCTATTAGAGTGCTTCAAGGACCCTTCAAGAAACCTTTGCCCTTTTACTGAAGGTTTCTTGAAGCATTTACATTTACATTTGTGGCATTTAGCAGACGCCCTTATCCAGAGCAACTTACAAAAGTGCTTTGCTGTTTACTTAGAACATCCTTAGCTAGTAGATAAGGCTGGAATCTAGAGATTCCACACATTTAGACCGTGTTGAAACAAAAAGTCTTTATGGAGTTAAGTACTCCTGAAACAGATGAGTCTTCAGCACCTTAAGCGGATCTCCACAGTTTCAAATTAAATCACAAAAGTTCCTCAAGGATCTTGTACTTTTTACAGTGTAGCTCCTATTTCCTATAGCTCGACTTTATTTATAGTTTGAACTAAGTAATTTCTTTATGTTAAATCTGAATGTTAACATCCAAATTTGGGGACCAAGATGTCACAGTAATGACAGCTTGCCTCATCCCACATGCCTTACAGAGGTCAACAAATCAAAATAAAAATGTAGTGGTGGTAGAAAAATATCTCGGGGGTTCCCTGTTGGGAGGCAGTAGTGGTTTCCAGCAGGAACCCAAAGGCTCCATAAGAGGCCCTTTCATAGGATGTTTTTATGAAGGACAAGCTCATAAATACATTCGAAACTGCAACTTGGAGCTCCACAACAATATTGAGAAGTAGGAACCAGGTTATAATAAATTTGTCATGTATAGCTCAGGTTTTGGCCAGTAATTTTGGTTTTAGAAATGAAAAAAAACCTAATGATATGGTTCTATGAAATCTTAAGCTTCGTTTCATTTTAAGTTCACTCACAATGTCCAGTAGATTGTCAGTATACGGTAAATTCATTTTAATTACAAATAATCATGTTTTTGTCAAGAATTATGCTTTTATGTACTCTTTATAAATTGACAGAGTAATTTCTTAGATCATTAAACTACAGCACTATTCCCTCACTACTATCAGCAGACTGCAGCTGCCAGATTGCAGACTGCAGCCAACAACTGCCCTAACTCCCATTATTTTTGAACGATTTTTGTATCTGACCTACTCTAGAACCAATTTCACACTGCCAAGATCTCGTAAACAGAAAAGGAGGCAAAGTTCAAAATATTTGTCAGCCTGCCACCTTCTCTTATTGTTTGAAAAGATGAAGGCTGCTTCTATAATTGTGGTAAGGATATGGTTTTGGGCTACAGTCTTGTTTTGCAGTAAATTAGTGTTCTTTACTCCTTGTCTGACCTCTGTCTTCTTACTGATCTCTGGATCACACGTTTGTGCTCAAACCCTGTCTGTGCTTTTCCACTTTGGTCTGCACAGTGTAGCCCAGTCACAGATGTTCAGTACAGGCCTTGGCTGTTTGACTTGGCTCCCTTTTTTGTGTCTTTCCACAGGAGACTCGGTGCAGACGCCTGTCCAGGTGACCGGCTACGTGTGCAGAGAAGGGAAGCAAAGCTACTTTTGACTTCAGGACTGTCCTTTTTTCATATTCTTCTAAACTCTAAGAAGTGGCACAAATATGCACACATGAAATGTATGCTCAATAAAACGAGAAGCAAAAAGATGCATTTGTACACACTATCATCATCACATATGAGCACGAACTGTACAAATCTCCAAGTACAATCCTAGAGTATATACAGTTCACACACAGAGAGTCAGATACATGAGACTAAGCCTAAGCTACTAAGGAAATTAAGCTTCCTGTGTCTTCCAGATATACAGAAAGTCACAAAATGCACAAAAAGCACAAAATGAACACAATCTTTCCAGACATCACGAACAGCATTGAGTTACAGGTAAGATCTGAGCTAATTTAAAGGTTTTAAACAGTCCAGTAACACAATGGTGTCTGCCCTATTTAAAAAAAAAAAAAAACACTCTTTACCATGGTAACATACAAACATACATTACAGCCTTCTGCTTTGGTTACAGCCAACATCTACTCACTGTGTCAACAGAATGCTTCATGAGGCATTTCAGGCCCTTTCTCAGTATGCATTTCTCAAGTTTAAGGGTAGTTTGAATGTACGGTATACTGTTTGCAGCTTCTGTAATATCAAAGGGGCTTATTTAGCTGCTGTGTTCAGATATTCTTTCTCTTTTTGGGTGTCATCCTACTACATCTCTACTAGCAGTTTCCCTTACATACTGTATGTGTTCAAGATATGGATGAAATAAATACACTCTCCAGCTCTGACCCAAGTAAAACCTAAAAACACCTGCAGACCACACGGAAGACCAAAAAACCCCAACTAACGCTTGCGTGTGTGGCTACATGAAGCTGTTAATCAGTCAAGATGTTAGACAGACATACCTTAAATGAATGTTTAAAAACTGAGACAAATGAGGCTGGCAATATGGCAGTCTCATGATGTATACATGATAAATAAAATGCCTGTTAAAGAAAACCAACAGTGTGGTTTATTGTGGTACATAATACTAATTCCTCACAAATAGTGGGAAAGGACATAAATATGTACAATGCACCTGCACTATAAGTGGTATTGTAAATAAAATAGGAACATAATCATTCCTCTGCCACTCAAAATAAATCTGATTTTTCCATACTGATTTGCAGTGCTTATATATTCAATTAAACATTAAAAAGATATAAAATATAGCATATCATATATTTCTTATTTTTATTTAGTTTTATTTTATTTTGTATTTATTTTATTATTTTAATAAGCAGCTGGAACTGTTTGTATAGAATAAATATCAGAGAGATTTTGGATGTAGGTATTGAAAAATTGCTGCACAACTGTAAAGTACTTCCAATGAATACTGTGTAATATGAATTTTTCAATAAACATGTAGCATCTAAAGGTTTTTTAGAACCTTTAAAACATACAGAGTGTTTCTGTAAAAAATAAACACAATGTATTTATTCTGAATTATTTCATTACTCTTTTATTAAAACACACTTGGGTTCTAATTGTTTCAAACATAATAACGTAATAGTTTAAGAAAGGATTGTTGTGGGTTAAATCAATAGCAGCAGTATTTCCATGCAGTTATTGCTCAATTATTGCTCAACATGGGGTGTTGGGATTCACTCAACCCAGCACTATTAAATTAGATTTTTAATACTGCACAGATTATATATATTACAATACCACAAATTATACTGTATCTATGTCTGTTACTGAAACACGGAATTCAGACACTTCCTCATCAGCAGCATGCATCAGCTCCGGTCACATAAACAAACACGTGAGTGTCTGAGCCATGTTTAAGCTCTGTGCATGAACACACAAACTGAATTCTGAATTAAATTTAGTTAAGCTCAGTGCTGTTCATGGAATAATCCTTATGTTGCTTACAAATATAAGCCCCCCATCAATAAACCTTAATAGGGATCCTTTTTTGGTCACCGCCCATGTTACAGCCCATGTTAAGCTACTATTGAAGACTAGAGTTAGGAGATGAGATGAACGTGGCACATGACTTATTGGTCTGTTAACACAATGAATCATAATGAGTGCATATTCTCCATGATTTATTGGCAAATACAATGCATTGTTAAAACCACAGTGAAAACATTTTGATAGAGCTTTAAAGCACTATGAACCTATTAATTAGTGTCTTGTAATGTTGTATTTTCTTGTAATTGAGTACAGGCTGTAGAGACAGGGTGTTACCATGCGAGTATGTTTATCGTACTTGATTATTTAAACTTAGCTACCAGATTTCATCAGCGTTTCATATTGAATATTTATCAAAACATATTTAGCATACACTTAAAAGGCACTCTGTCTCCCTCTAGTGCATTACTAAAGATGTATTAAATAAATCTGTTAAAATATAGAATGCACAAACACATACATCATGTATAAATAAATCAAAATAGCCTACGTGCTTTAAGTCACAATTGTTTAAATATAATCACACTATGATGCAAATAATACATAGATTATATTTATTCCTTTCTTGTACTCACTGTTAGTTCCTTTATGCCCATGACTTTGATAACTTTCCTCATTACTTCAGGAGGGCAGGGGGAGCCAGCTACAATTCCTGTCATATAAAAACAAGATGTATCACAGACACTATCTACTACATCCCATTATTCTACAGATATCTCTGGCAATGTTTATCTGGTCCAGATAGTCCTGTTCACCTGGCAGGGCTTCTCTACAGGGACTAAACAAGCTGTGTGTGCATTTGCACACTTGTATCAGCAATGGGTGCATCTTAAAACAGCTCAATGCATTCAAAAGAAGGGTGTCCACAAACATTTGGACACACAGTATAACCCACCTGTCTGAAGAGACGATAAATCAAAACTGGCCAAGTCAGGCTGGCCCAGCATATCTATGTACATAGTAGGGGTACCATAGACAACTGAGCACCTGCATAGGTAGAAGCAAATTATGACACTGATCAGTGTGAAAATGTAAAAAACATTAAGCAGCTGTATAGGTTTCCATGTTACAAAATAAAATATAAACCCTTGAAATTGTTTTTTTTTCCATACACATTTAAAAGCAAATACAATCCTACACAGCTCACATGATAATGTGGGGCTTAAATGGGTGGTGCATGGGCTTGGTGGATCCAAGTGCAGGCATGGGGTCGGAATTTGTTGTTACTAGGAGCCAGATGGGCTTCCCACATGGGCCCAATTATTACAACCCACATTAAATCTCACATGGATGTAACCTCCCCAAGTCCCATTACTAACCCTGATAAGCATATTTAGAGCTAACTTGGAACCCACGGACAAAACATCTGGTTCTCATTTGGACAGGCCCATTATGCGCATGTTTTCTGGGTAATCATGCTCTACTTTAACATGTTTTACATTAACATTTTTACAAAACATTTTAGAACATCTATTTATAAGCTGGCACAGATAAGTAGCACGCATGCTGGACATCTAAATAGTAAGATGTAAAAAAAAACACAAAGTGGAATGCAGCCATACTTCTCATTCTGCAAGGCAACAAGGTTGGCATGTCCATCATATCCAGTGGAGGGAAAGACCAGCGTGACTCCATGATATGCCATCACCATGCCCCCACCCACTGAGCCAAAACAGTGGTATAGTGGCACTGGCAAACACACTCGTACATTTTTCTAGGGGGGGGAGACAATGTAAAAACTGAAATATTGCACATATTGTGATTGGTCGGTTGGTGTGGCACAACAAATACCACCAGCAAGTCATCACACACTGTGGGAGACTGGGGTTTGGTTCCCAGTCTGGGCAGCTATGTTGTACTACACCAATAAGAGTCATTGGACAAGACTCCTAACACAACTGTGGATCACATCTGTAATTTGAGTAACCTTGTAATTCGCTCTAGATAAGAGCGTCGGCTATGCCATAAATGTAAATGTGACATATCGTCATATAACACTGTATTAACTGTTAAAACACTTGGATAAATGTTCTTTTTGAACTAAATATGGTGACTAATTCAATCACTTTAGCATTATATAGTATTCATTAATTTGATACATTATAATACAATTCCAAACTTCTAATACCACAGACCTTAAATACATGCTCACCCTCCATTCATATCCTACACGTAGACCAATAAAGCAGGCATTGTTGACAATGTTGTGGTGAGACAGGGCAGCTCCTTTTGGACTGCCAGTAGTTCCCTGGAATCAGGTAAAATGTTTCATTTATACTGAACAAATAAAGAATAAATCCTTAATGTGAAGGTTAGAAGTCCACATTCTTCAGTACCGATGTGAACTGGATATTAATGGGGTCATCAAAGGACAGTGTCTTCTGGATGTCCTGCAGTTGCTGGAAATGCTGGCTGCTCCCTGCCTCCATTAGATCATTCCAATGAAACATCCCAGGCTGCTTGCTGTCTGTCACAATAACTGTACTCAAGTCTGGCAATCTAAACACATCAATGGAGACACTCTGTGAGCATCGTCTATAGACAAACGTATGAGAAATTTGCCCAGGTCATGTGTTCATTATGTGTCTTTTAATAGTCATAACTCTACTGTATGTGCAGAAGCAATTTAATACATACTATTAAATAATAAGCTACTTTATAGTTCAAGCAATTGTTCAATAAAGCAATAAGCCACGAGAGGTCATGTTTTACTGCAATGATACCACTGGGAAGGGAGTCTTTTTGCATAATGCAAAGCAGAATGTTCATAAATATATTTATTTACAAAAACATTCACAATATGTTGCTAGGCAACATAAGGGGAAAGGTTAAGCTATAGTAATGTGGCATAGCTAATATTAGTCCATGAAACAAAATGTTTGCGTGTATTCAGTTTTTAAGCTCAGTAGAAATGAGTAGATTTGAATCCTCTTACTGCAGGGACTCTTACTTAAGTTTATATAGCATTAACTTAATCAAGCAGTCTATAGCCATTTATTTCTCTGATATGTGGTTTAAAAAATATGAAAATAATGTGTATTCAACAAAGTTAATAAATTACAAAGCTACATGAATTATCTGCAATAACTATTCCTACACCTGTTCTTGGTCAAAACATTGATCTAATGTTTAAGATTACTGTTTATATAATAATTTCCATTTATTGTACATGATTTAATAGTACATTTATATGCTGGTGGGCTGGACCGATTTTGCTTTGATAATGTTTTGGTAACTTGGCGGAAGCAAATGCCGCATTAATTTGGGATTCAAATGTTATAAGTCGGTTATAAAAGTGCACATTTTTTGTATTTTGCAAAGAAATTGAATGTGACATGCACAGTTTGTATAATCTCCAGAGAAAGGTTATACCAACAGAATGCACTCTAGAGGGATAGAATGATATCAGGATGAGCTGCAGTGAAGATTGTGACCCGATATTTATCAATATCAGTACCTGACCTCGCTAATGTTCTTGAGGCTAAATCAAATCAACAACATAGGTTAGCACTGAAGCCCAACTCAGGCATTTAGTGTGAGTAACTAGTGTGTCTGGAATTCTGGAACATACCTGGAACTCTTTATCCCCCCAGGGGATGCTGAGTCAATTTCAGGAGAAATTTGCCTCAACATGTCACAGTATTTCTGCGTCTTAAACTGTGTTGGACATACAATTGCTTTGCACTGCACCTAAATCACAGGAGGACATTCAGGTCTGAAGGAAGGTGGATGACAAATACTTCCGAAATGTCAAAACGAGCCTCAAAACCAATGATACCTTTCTCAACGCATATTCCAGCTCCTGCACTTGATAGGCTGGGTTTACTGACACCTATTAGAAAACATATATTATCTACAGATTATAGTTACCTCCAACAATGAAGTCATGGGGAATACAATGAACAAGCCCCACCATAATGATGCCAGCCTTGGCTGTTGCAAACTGTATCAAAATCCATTCATACATGTTGGGTCCCCACATCCCTAACCGATCTCCTTTCTTCAGCCCCATAGCCAAAAGACCTGCTGCTGCCTGTTCCACCTGCAATCAAAATATTTAATGTTAATATGAGCAAATGTCTTGATATATTAATTAGCAATAGTACATATAAATGATATAGAGTAAACAACGGAAACTTTCTTCTAGATGTTTTAAGTCAGACGCACAACAATATGAGGTATCCTCATCTGGTCTGTATGTATAAAACTACAAGCAGGACTAGAAGATATACATTTTGGATCCAGGTGTGAAAGTGATGGTTCATTTTCAGGGCCCAGATGGCAGAATATTTATGCACAAAGCTGATCAAGTGGCTATTGTTTAAATAAGAACAGTGAAGCACTTAGATAATGAAAAAGATTCCAGTAAACAGAACAAAATGTGCGATACTCATGCATAAGTGTGACTTATAGAAAGTGGAGGCAACAGTTAATCACATTATCGACTTATCGTACAATACATGGACATGACCTAAATCTTTTTTGTTGACCTTGTTTAATCGCCTATTTTGTTAATGTAGTAGAAACAGCATAGCCATAGATTCAGCATGCAGCTTGGTGAGAAGGCAACAATTGTTGGTGCAATTAAAAGAAAATGGAAGAAACACATGATGACTGTTAATGAGAGTTGATCAGGAATCAGCCCAGAACTACATGGGAGGAATTTGTCAATGACCTGAAGAGAGTCGGGACACTATGCCACCATGGATTAAAATCCTGCAGCGCAAACAAGGTCCCCCTGCTCACACCAGCACATGTCCAGGTCTGTTTCCACTCGCCATGTTTGGAGGAAGAAGGATGAGTTCAACCCCAACTGTAAAGCATGGGGTAGAAACATACTTTAGGAGTGCTAAATGGGACATATGACTGCACTGTACTGAAATGAGGATGAATGGGTTCATGTATCGCAAGATTTTGGCGATGGGCTAAACTCCTTCCCTCAGTAAAAGCTTTGAAGAAGGGCCGTGGCTGGGTCTTCCAGCATGACGATGACCCCAAACACACAGCCAGGGCAACTAAAGAGTGGCTCTGTAAGAAGCATTTCCTGAAACCTGAAATATCTGGAGGAGATCTTTATGGAAGAGTGGGCCAAAATCTCTGCTGCAAACTTGGTCAAGAACTACAGGAAACGTCTGACCTCTGTAATTGCAAACAAAGGTTTCTGTACCAAATATTTAGTTCTGTTTCTTTATTGAATCAAATACTTATTTCATGCAATGAAATGCAAATTAATAATTTTAAAAAACAATGGGATTTTCTGGTTTCAAGGCAGCCTGGTACAAAATCCACCACTGGCTTGAATTTTTAATATAAGCTATTTGAATGTGCTTTTAAGCCAAGGAGAGCAAAGGCCTTAAACCTGTGAGAATATGATGATTTGTTCCAAGACGACAGTTGATGTAACAAATTGAGTGAATAACATTATTTAACAAAGCGAAAGCTCTGAAGGGTGATTTTTGTTCATCTGTTTGTATGAAACATGAGAAAATAACATGCAAGAACTCTATCAGCAGGAACGCACTTCTTCCAAAAGAAGAAAAAGAAAGTCATGCATAAAGTCAGATAGAGCCAGAGGATTCAGGTGAGGGAAGAGTAAATTAAACAGGAAAATCAGGAAGTATGGTCAGCTGGAGAAGTTGGCTCAGAGGGTGAAGACGCATTAGAGCAGGAAGAATGGTCAGCTTGAAAAGCTGGTTTAGAGTGTGAGGACATTAGTGCAGGAGAAGCTGTGCAGATGATCCACCTGTGCAGTCAGTGTTGAGAATATATCCAAGGACTCTGATGGAAGACCGGAGGAGGAGTTTCAAGGCAGCCTGCTACAAAATCCACCCCTGGCTTGAATTTTTAATATAAGCTATTTGAATGTGCTTTTCAGCCAATGACAGCAAAACCTGTGAATAGGCTGATTTATTCCAAGAAGGCAGATGATGTAACAAATTGAACATTAAACTGAAAAATAATTGAAAAACATTGCATAACATAGTGAAAGCTTTGAAGGGGGATTTTTGTTCATCTGTTTATATGAAACATGACAGCTATATATATATATATATATATGAAACTGGAAAAAAGCAATATATAACATTTTAATTCATAGCAAAGACACTGAAACATGAGCATTTGTTAATGTTTGTATGAAACAAGAAATATACAAATCAGATTATGCCAATATAAATAAAAAAAATGTTGACTGATATTAAATGCTTACATTTTCTTCTTGGTACATGCAAAGCACCGAAAGCTGGAAACTAGTCAGCCCCTATAAAATAACTACTAGCCCTAAACTGCCCGTCCACCCCCACAATTATCAAAACAGCAATAATAAAATAATTATTTTTGAAAAATAGTGATCCTCTTCTCCACTATAATTCTAAAGACAATAAGGCACCTGATAAACTGAAGCTGTTCTGACAGCATGTGGTCCATCTCACTAACATGCATCCATTGTTATTGTTCCTATAATTTGTCACGGTTTACACCATCAAAAAAACCAAACACAGAAACTGCAATCAAATTAGAGTCAAACGGTTTCTCAGTAACTTTATGTGCACTGTTTTAATGAATAGTCCGCTTTTTCACACAAAACACTACTATGTTGTTGACCACATCAGCTGACACTCATAGCACGCATTCCAAGGACCAGAACTGTACACTGATCAACCATATCATTATGACCACTTTGTACTGCTATAATAACAGACAGTAGTCCATCTGTTTCTCTGTATAGTTTATTAGCCTGCACTGCTGTGTCTGATCTAATCATACCATGCAACACATACTAACACACTACCACCATGTCAGGGTCACTGCAGTGCTGAGAATGACTCAACCTCAGCTAATGGTGAAGTTGTGACCATTATGCCCTCTGTCATATCAGTGGGCGGCAAGCCTCAAAATGTTGACACTCCCATTGGTGGCAGTACTGATGTCTGAAACAGAAAATTCTCTCACTGGCTCTGTTCTACCCTGCTCTGTTACCCTATTCTTCCTCCGAACACTTTTTTCCCCCACATCCCAGGAGCATTTACATTTACATTTACATTTGCGGCATTTAGCAGACGCCCTTTTCCAGAGCGACTTACAAAAGTGCTTTGCTGTTCACTTAGAATATCCTTAGCTAGTAGACGAGGCTGGAATCTAGAGATTCCTCACGCTTAGATCCTGTTGAAACAAATGTCTTTATGGAGTTAAATACTCCTGAAACAGATGAGTCTTCAGTCTGCATTTGAAGACAGTGGTTTCGGACTCAGACTCAGCTGTTCAGACTCCCAGGAGAAGTTCGTTCCACCATTTTGGTGCCAGAACAGAAAAGAGTCTGGATGCATGTTTACCTTGCATTCTGAGGGATGGTGGGTCAAGCCGAGCTGTAGCTGAAGCTCGAAGGGCTCTTGGTACAGCTTGAGTTTTGACCATTGCCATCATGTATGGAGGAGCTGGTCCATTTTTGGCTTTGTAGGTCAGCATCAAGGTTTTGAATCTGTTGCGGGCAGCCAGTAAAGGGAACGCAGCAGAGGAGTTATGTGACTGAATTTAGAAACACTGAATATGAGCCGCACTGCTGCATTCTGGTTAAGTTGCAATGGTCTAATGGTCCGCATAGGAAGGCCAGCTAGAAGGGAGTTGCAGTAGTCTAGTCTTGAAATGACAAGACTGAACAAGCACCTGAGAGGCCTCTCTAGACAGAAAAGGTCGAATTCTCCTAATGTTGTAAAGGAGAAATCTGCAAGACCGAGTCAGGTTTGCAAAATGAGCTGAGGAGCTGAGGAGCACACAATCCACCTGGAAATTCTGGAAAAGTCCAAAAATGCCATACATTCAATGGCCAGCATTCATCAGCCAAGTACCATTGACCAAACTTCAGATAAAGTGGTGCATGTCAAACAAAATGATTGGAGAAAGGTGGGTGGAAAATGTTCAAAGTTCAGATTTCAGAAACGTTTAGATTCAGATTACCGTTGCCCCTTATAGTTAACTTCTATCAATTGGGCTTTTTGATTAGTCTACATTTCTTCTGTAATGCCACTCTATGTGTCTCTAAAGTACTAAAGTACCTCCGGTTTCCTTAAACGAAGACATGAGTTAGTTCTTAGTAAAATACTAATGCCATTTGCGTAATCAGATGAATTCATATGATAAAGTGTAACTGAATTAAAACATTAAAATGATATATAGTGGATGTGATACCTTGACCTCTATTAAGTTCAGATTCTTTCATGACAAACCTGCTAGGGGTCATGTGTACACTTGCTGGTTGTAGAGGACTTATTTGGGACAAAGTCCATGGCTGCCACACCCCCTAACGTGCATTTTTTCAAAAGTCCAGGAGCAGGAGACCAGCAGATACGGAGGTATCATGCAGTTAAAGTACCCTGTCACACAGTTTAAGCAGCCTTGTTCAGAACAGCCTGTTTCAGTGTGTTTGAAAACTGTTGATACTGTTTCTACAGTTGGTCCACTGTGGAGTTTACACAGTTGGTGCAGTCAGATGCTGCTTATAGTCCACTTAAATTCTTCAGAGATCACAGTAAACTGAAATTGTGTCTTAACTTACAGTTTGCGAGTTGGAAGGCACTCCAACACTGCGAAAGTAGGTTTATAATAACTTAAAATATCAAACTACCACTGTACAAATACTCATCCATTAACCTTAACTAGTCAGTAATTAGACAGAATGTACAAAGTACACAATATTAAACTTAATCACATCACATTGGATCTGTGAATGAATTGCTGAGTGTATCCTGCAGAGCCAGTAACAACCAGTTAGACTAATTTATAACTTCTCAACACAATTTGTACAACCAAATTTGAGATCTTGATCCAGTTCCAACTCACTCCTTTTTTGCAAATGCTCCAGCTTGTTATTTGACACCATAACCCATCTATTGGAATGTAGAATAGCCATATTCAAGGCCTTCAACAATGGCTAGTTTCTGATTACACAACAAATAATGGGTTGCGTGTATTGGATTGGTACAACTTTGTCAACTTAGCAGTGACAGAAATGTTGTTCTGTCTGTTGGTCTTTTCAAATACGTGTTCTAGCCTATCTTTCAGTTTCTGGTAAGTACATTGGCTTACCAAAAACAATACCCTGATGATAGGGAACAGACTATTTGATTGCATTCAAGGAACTGTAGAGCGTAACAGTGGGTATCATAAGGACTTCTGTCCTGATTCATTGCTTTGGATATGACCCTAAGTACACTCACGTCATTATGGAATTGAGCAAAGGTCTTCCTGATGCCACTCTGCAGGAACACCACAGCCTCACGGTCCGGATGGCGCTCCATTGTGGTCTGCAGGGTCTTGCCCACAGTGAAAGACTTCAAAGGGTGGGAGGAGACACCGTGGGCATAGCTGGTGGTCAAAGTTGGTATATTGGGCGGATTGTCTACATGGATGGCACTGAGTAAAGAGTGAGTAAAGAAAATGAACACTGGTGGAAAAACATAACAAAAGCAATCCTAGTTACACAATAAAACACTGACACAATAAAAAATGGGCATGAAACAATCAACTATTAAAGAGAATTATTTTTGAATCAACAAATTTAACATCAATTAAACAGATTAGCAACTGGTGAGAGTTGGTCTATTTAAATACAGATGTAGAAAATGTCAAATATATCAGTTTAAAATAAAAACATATAATGATATTGATTAAATATGCTAATATTTTATCAAATTGCCTGAAAAAAAACAGTCTGAGCAGTTCACACTGGAAAAGCTGGTTAAGCTGGGCATGGGGTATATCTTTTTTTTGCATTTCGAAGGTTTACTTGATCTATATTCATAATAAATATGACCAGGCTAAACAACCAGTATGACCAAACTTGATCATCCTAGTTGACTAGCATTAAAAGCAAGACCCAGCTGGTCAACCTGCATGAACAGCTTGGCCAAGCTGGTTAAAAAGCATTACCAAACATAACCAAACTAGTTGATTAGCATGATCGGCTTTACCAAGCTGGTCAATCAACATGATCAAGCTGGCTGACCAGCATGATCCACAAAAACAGGCAGGTCAGTCAGCATGACCAACACGAAAATCAACTGCAGCATACCTAATAATGGTCAAGAGCTGGTTAACCAGTAAGCTTTACGCCATAGTGAATGTTTTCACTTAGATGACCATCATTTCAACCACTTTCACCATCAAAGACCAGCTTAGACCATCTGAATGCAGCTTCGGAGCCTCAATCAATCCAAATCAACCTGAACTTTATTTATATATTCAGACCAAATCCAGTTTGGATTCAAAGTGCTTCACAAGTGATTGACAGATCAAAAAGTTACAACTAAAAGCAATAATTATTAGAAGTTAAATATGAGATGAAATGAGGCTGTAATGTACCTAGAAGCAGTGCTACCATTCAACTCGGTCATGCAATCTGACCATCTGTATGCTTGCTGCTTCCCTGAAATCCCTGCCTTCCATTACATTACATAACTCCTCCAGAATGCCCTGGCACTCCTGAAGAACAGCACTTTCTCAGGCTCTCGGGCTTGTTTGTGTAAGCCTTCTATAAACAATGCATTATATATATATATATATATATATATATATATATATATATATATATATATTAATAATGAAATTAAACACATGAAGAGGAGCAAAGAACTTTTATGGAGCAGTGCTCAAACATGACAAATAGGACTATATTTATATTTACAACCTATTAATGAGCTTTTCAGTCCAAAATGACTTCCTAGTGTCCAGCTGTGTCCAGCTTACCAGTGGGGCTGAGCTGCTAAAATAGGCGTCCATGCCCTCCCTGCTCCTCTGCCGTTCTTTGAAAGCAGAACAGCGGTGCGAACAGCTGCCAGGATTTTCAGCGACATGTTTCTGTTTCCAAGTCTGCTGCTGAAGCAACGTTTGTGCAGAGCGTCTCCTTCTCTGTTCAGGTCCAAACTGAAGGCTACGGGAGGAAAGACACGGACTTTATCCCGGAGTCACTCTAATCATGCCTTAATGCGCATAGATTGTTGATTGGACGCTGGAAAAGTTAAAGCTTTGAACTATAACTGGATACTCCAGCTGTAGCGCTGCTTGAACACCAGGGGTCACTCGACGCACGGTTCCCTTATTGCGGGGTTAGGGTCGGGCACGGTTGCCAGATTGGGCTTGTTGGAAAATGCAAATGGGTTTTAATTTTTTTTTTTTTACTAATTTACCCTTAACACCCAAATGCTTGCATTACAAACAGAAGAGGGATGGTTTTGGTGATGTGTTACTGATGCGGTGTTACAGAGCTGAGACAGTCTGGAAAGGAGGATTGAAAGACAATAATAAACAACAAACACAGAACTGACCAATAGTTCAACATTTTAATGTGACCTGGAGCTCTAATGAGACAGAAAGAAAAAAATGTTACCCAACAAAGATGATCGGAAGATAGAAGAGAAAACAGGAGGAAAGAACAGAAAAGAGTCAAATTCGGTTTCAGGGATGTAAAATTACTGTAAAATATTTAAAGATAATGATAACACTTAACAAAATGATTAACAAGAAGTAGATTATTCAGATCTAAACAAATTAAGATATATGATATTCTGTTCTCATGAAATGTATATTTGAATGCTTTCTTCAGGCTGATTTTAGGCTGTTTTAGTTTTTTTGTCGGATTCGTGTTTCTCATGCACCTGGTAACCCTGAGGCAGAGAGCTGTTTACATCACGTGACTCCGGGCTGATTTTCAGCCCTGATTCGGCGTGTACGAGATGTTAGTGTTGGGTGTAACTGTGAATGAGAGCAGACTGGAGAGCTGACCCAGCCGGGGGGGCATCAATCGTCTCCTGACTCCAGCGTTTGTCTCGTCCAATTAGAAACGAGATCGCCAGAGAGTAAACGCAGATGAACGGAAGTAACCTTAGTAATGCTAGATACATCCACGTTTGTGTTGATCTGTGTTGCCCAGTAACCAGTCCCCACCTTCCCTACCTGTGTCCTGGGGTTCACTTCATATAGATTACTTATATAGATGTATATACATGTCCCTTCAGGGCCTGTAGGTCCAACTGTTCCCACGTTGGAAGCCCACTAGGGCCACTGGGACCAAGAGGGGTAAACAGGGGCCCCATATAGGTTACACACTAATGGTTTAAATTGGACCCATGGGAGATTAAGCTGGGCTTATAATGATGGGGCCCAAATTCCTTCCTTTCAGACATGTCCTTCTGTCTTCCTGTCTCAGAATCCTGCCTGAGTAGGCAGCACGTCTAATATTTCAGACATAGCCCAAAAAGCAACACAGGAAAGTGTGTTAAAGAAACTGTTTTATATTTACATTTCTTTATATTTACTAAATAATCATTGATGGTGCTTGTGTGGGTTAATATTTCACAAATCATCAGTTTTAACACCAACTTTTTATCATTTCCTACAGGTAAACATGTTTTTTTTTATTATTCTTTAATTGAGATTATCTCTGATGATGCAAATGATCTGACTGGCTTAAAAACAGTGGCACAAAATTAAATATGGGTCTGTATGTGCAAACCAGAAAGTTTTTTCCTTGGCTTTCCTAGTTGTCCCCACATAGAAAGCCCACCAGGGTGCCTAGGACCAAGAGGTGTTAAACATGGACCCCATCTGGATTGTACAATGCACATGGGGTCTAGATTGGACTCATGTGACTTTAAAGTGGGCTTTTAAAGCCCAACTGGTTCCCTTTAACAACACATGTACAAAGCCACTCAGAGCCCATGGCCACCCAATTAGTCCCCATGTGAGCATGTTCATTGGGTATGTCTATCTAGTGTATGATTCCTAATATTTCTGACCTCATAAATCTGTAAAACCACTTGTGGGAAATGTATTTATGAAAAAAGTTGATTTAGTCAAAACAGCTTATCTTGAGACCACAATATAAACAACACTGATAGCAAGAGGATAGCAGTAATCTTGACCCAGATACCAAAGTCCAAAACAACTCATTTTGCTGATGGACATCCCAAAGTGACCAACATCCAAGCTGGAAATAATTAGCTAGCTGACTTGATGCCTTGTTGCACACGTCTCACAATGCAGTTTAATGATGAAGGTCTTTGTAACCGAATCACAAAGGCAACAACACATACTCATGGTGTCATGGTATTGACAGCTCACTGCACTTCACATGAAGTACAAGCAAAATAGGCTGCCTCTAATCCTAATGTCAGCTTAATAGAGAATTAAATAATTATGTTGTATGTTTTTGTGTTTTTCTCTTGTCTATATCAAAAGCAATGTTTTATGTGTTGCACCATTTGTGCCTCATCTATTTATTACAAACTGTAGCAGCAAGAGCTACCTGTAAGTGTCTACCTATATCTTCTTATAGTCTTCTGCTTTGTAGGCATCATTATTTTAATGTTCAGAGTGCTAGGCAGCTTCTAATGGCTGGTGATTATTGGAACAAAGACAAAGTATTTATAATTATAAACTTTGAAATTTTGCCTTTCCTAGCAATCACTCTAAACAATAATGTTCAATGTTTTTTATGATTTTATGAAATATTTTATTAAACTTAACTATTAATATTAAGAGTAATTCTGAGACGGTATGCCTCAATATTTGAATTCCTCAGTGTCCTAAATCTGTAGACAGTAAGAGGGATATTCCTTTTATATACTTTTAATCAGTACCTGCTCCTGTGTCCGTATGCTATTAAATCATCATAGCAATGTGGTGATGTAGGGTGTGGGCATTCAGTCCAGGAGGCGCTTTATTTTCAATACAATCAGAACGCACCACCAGGGGGCGGGACGGAGTTGGCGAGCTGAGTAAACTCAAATTTCAAGTGACGAAGAAAACGACACCGCTGCCTGATAGGCCAATTACAACAGGCGCGCGGGGATGATATTACAAAATAAAAGTTCCAGGTAAAATGTGAAACGAGGGTGTTAAATGTACATATACTAATGCGGAGTGTAGATTGATGATGTGAGGTGTGGGGATAGCGGGTATGGCACTGGGTGCTGAGTGGTAGGGGGTTATGGAGCCTGTCAGCTGCTCTGTGGACTGTTTGGCTGAGTTTGGAGATGTTCTCTCTGGAGGAGTTGTTCACACTGGGACTGAAGTGCTGCTTAACACCGGCACCAGCGACCTGCTGCTCTTCAGTGCTCAAGAGAAAAGGGTTAAGGCGAGTATTCAGGTTATAACACTTCAAATCACTTAAAATAACCCTTTGTTAGTCCAGCAGTGAGAAAATTCACAATATGGAAGCAGCAAATGGACAGCAAGACCCTTAATACAAAAAATAGATCAGAATCAGCATTACTTTATTCATTTTATTAAAATATTACAAATTCTTACATCTGCACCCATCTATATAAAATATAAAAATAAAACAATAATTAAAATAATAAAAAAGTAATTAAAAGAATAAGAATAAACACTTTGGAAATATAATCATGTTAAAATACTTGTGAAAAAGCCAAAGGTTATGATAATGAACACATATTATTGCACAGATAAGTAAAATTAACAAATTACACAAATGAAATGGAAGAAGTAGAGCACATTATGTTGTATTGTAAACTCTAATACTGTGTAGAGTTAAATGTGTCTGTGGTCTGCTGAGAGCCTCTTTTGTAAAGTGAGTCATTTAATATAGCAAAACCAAGAAGATTCGATATTGCATGTATAAAGGAAATTAAGCGTGGGGAAACAACCTACAAAACTGAAGATTTAAAATAAAAGGAAGTTATAGGCAAAATAAAAGTCTGGGAAATAGATCAGAGGTTCTCATCCTTTTGCATCTCACAGCCCACCTGTTTACATTTATAAACTATAATATATAATAACACTTCTGTTATATTGTTTGTGCATTTATATTGATGTTTATTGTTTGAGCACAGTTGATCTTTTTGGGCAACCGTGGCCTGGTGGTTAGGGAACTAGCCTTGTGACTAGAAGGTTGCCAGTTTGATTCCACAAACTGGCAGGACCTGACTGAAGTGCCCTTGAATAAGAATGAATAAGAATGACTTCACTAGTGTGTATGTGTGTGTGTTTCTGTGTGAATGGGTTAAATGCGGAGGACAAATTTCCCTGTGTGCACAGTGGATCAACATGCATGTTAACATTTACTTTTATCTCTGGATTTTCACTATTACTAAATCTTTTTATTTTCTTTAAGTAGACTTTAATTATTTAAAATGACATGACCAACCCAGTGTGGACCATTCTCTCCCCCCTGAGGATGAGCTGGAGGACCACTTGAGAGTGCTTCACGGCCCACTGGTGGTCCCCAGCCCATAGGATGAGGAACCCTGAATTAGACAACAATGCAAGAACAAAACATGCCTGGTAAAGCTCTCAACAGATCTAAAAAAAAAATCCCCAGGTGTTTTTGTCTATCTTTGAAAAGACAATCCAACTCAACTTCCCACAGCTCTCATAGAAATACTGAAACCAAGTCTCAGGAAAAGAATAGAAGCTGTAATAAAGGCAAAGGGTGGAGTCACTGAATACTGACAAGAATGCTATTATATTTGCTTGTTTGGCCGTCTGTATAATTTCCTGTTAAACAGACAGTTGCATGGCAAAGCTCACGTGCCCCTGATCAAATTACACGTTTTGTTGATTTTTGTTCAGTGTCGAGACAAATATGCATCCTCTACAGAATACTCACTTAATCACATTTAATGCATAGCGTCATTATGTAGTGGTACGTTTGTGGTCTGCATTCCTGATGTGTTAGGAATTAGAAGAAGAAGAAAAGGAAGAACAAAAAAACAAATGTTTGTGCATTCATCCTCCCCATGTAGCCGATCTGGAGGAGTTTTCCCAAAAAGCTTCTTAGCAGAAACAGGAATCTTATAAGGTCGAGTGAGCATTACTTTGAGCAATCTCTTTCTCTAACACATTCTTAATGCTAAGATGCTTTTGGGGAACTGGGCCCAGTTATTACACACACTAGGGCACAGAAAACACAGGTGATAAATGATAGACACAACCAAATACTTTTTACCTCATTTGCGCTTGGAGAGTCAAATGAGTTACTCATTACTCAAATATAATTTGAGCTGCGATGTCCAAAGTTTTGAATTCTACTGTATGTTTTTTGTATTATTCTGATGCTGAACTTTGAATAACTTATACATTATGTCTGTTTTGTCTGGAATTTAAATACTTGTAGAGTGCTGAAAATTTAATACATGCTATATCTGGGTTCTCAACTCCAGTGACAGAAATGTAATATTATATTTTAGACAGTCCTGCAGTTTGATTCTCCAGTGACGTCGCTTGCTTTAAGTGATGATAGGAGTCGTCTCTATGCTCTGTGCCAAAATATTGGCCTGTATTGTACTACTCTCCCCCTGGAATCCAGGTAATGTACCTTTTGGGAAGTCATATGTGCATAACTCACCTTTTATCAAATCTCTTGATTCGTAAAAGGTTATTTCTTTTGAGTTTCCAACTAAAGCTTTATATGCGCTTCCTTTAAATTCTCATTTTCTGTTCTGTTTCCATTTCCAGCTCTAATTCTCTGTCATCACAGAGGTGTGTTCAGGACTGTACAGTGTCCAGAGTATCCAGGGATTCTATTTTTGTCGAAGACCGCCATGTACAATCATTTATCTTCATAGAAGGCATCTTTGTCACTGTCAGTCTGCAAGAATCTTTCTGGAGTTTTGACCTATATGAAGCCCCAAGCTGTTCAACAGGAGCTACAGTCCATTGCAAGCATTCAGGTTTCCAGGTCCCAGCTGTTGCAACAACAATCCCGCAGAGTAGAGAGGATCCAAGAGGCAACTCCACTCCAGTACTCGCCTGCATATACCCTAGCAAAGATTCTGCGTCTAAGGGATGCGTACATCAACGTCTTTTCTTTCTTGAGCCTCTCCTTTTCAGGCTCTTGTTTGGAGTGGATGCATCACTTGTTCATTCCCCAGTAGTTCTCTGTGGTTTACCTGATGGACGTCTCTTCTTTTTCCCACCACTCCTCCCAGCAAGTGGAGAGCAGAGGCCACGAATCAGGTTGCTCCACAGCATGGATCAGCCAGTAACATTCATTGGGACTTCTGTCATGGGAGCAAGCGGGCCGCAATGTCTTGTAGTGATTGGTCAGATGGGTCGAATTCTGCTGATCAAGGCCAATGAAGCAGGCTCTGATGGAAAGGCAGCAGATTGCAGTGGGTTTTGCAGTCATTTTTTATAAAATTGAAGATATAGGAATGTCTCTGATCTTACTCAAAGTTTTTCAGGTTTAAATAAGATTTCTTGGTAAAAAAAAATAATTAAAAATTTAAAAAAATGGAAAGAAAAGAAATAAGACTGGAGGATTTGAACACATTGATCAACCATAACATTATGACCACCTCCTTGTTTTAACATTAACTGTCCATTTGTCTCAGTTCCTCTTACCAAACAGTGCTTTGTAGTTCAGTAAATTCAGACTGTAGTCCATCTGTTTGTGCATACTTTGTGAAATCTTTTTCACCCTAATCTTCAATGGTCAGGATCCCACAGTACCACCAGAGCATATGTTATGTGGGTGGTGGGTCACTCTTAGCATTGCAGTGACACTGACTGTGTTGGTGTGTGTTGCGCTGGTAGAAGTAGACTCATGAATGAAGCTGAATGAAGTTTTACAAACAATTTTCTATTTTTGAATTTGGCTTTAAATTGTCAGAAATTTGGACTGATATAAACATTTAAACAGACATTTCTGAATAGTGCAGTTCAAACAGTGCTGTTTTTCTGATACCTGCCAGACACAATCAGAATGCATCTAAATAACTATCACTTAATTAATGCTGTAAGTATCTAATGTTGATCTCTTTCCATCACCCTTTATAAGGCTTCATTGAGCATACTCTGCGGGGACCTGTGGTATGTGCTTGTGTAGATGGTGAACATCTGTACTATAGTACCACTTCAAACTTGCTAGCTGTCCCACTGACCAGTTCTGCAACGGCATCCTCATCCCTCGCAGCAGCAGAGGGAACACGGCCGGAGAGGTGTAATCTTCTCTCTCAGAGTGCCGTTTGTCTGAGTGTGTGCCGAGTGATTGCACTAGCTGAGCCTTCCATTACGCCTGCAGGTACAGTAACTGGTGCCAAGCTGTTTTACCTAAATTTAAGGGACACTTTTACTTTAACTCAGTAACACTGATGTTTTCATTAATGTTATCATTCTAATTTTCCAACATCAATCTGGACTGAGATCATCTGTCATTTTGTTGACTGAAATATTTTAATGTGTTTGTGCAGGTTGTGTGCAGCTGCTGGCTTTGTGTCTGAGTGGGCGGCTCCTCCAGGTGACCGTTCCTCAGTGGTCAGATAAAGACTCTGCCTCTAAACTCACTTCATCAAAAGTGGGCCAAACAGTGAAAGACCTCCTGGCTGGGATTGGAAATGTTTGGGAGAGGTGAGATTTACTTCTGTTCATAAACAGCATTAGGTTATGCTGTTTGTCATTTCATTTGTGGTTGAGATCCCTTTATAGAACATGACACAATAAAGAATATATATTATGACACTCGTAAATATTCACATTACATGTAACAATATTGTTTTCGTTTGATAAGATAATAAATGCAAATTTGTACATAGTCGGTGATGACACATGGGCAACTATGCCAAGGCAGGGTGGGAAACTCAAATCCAGTAGCTTGAAGCTGGGCCATGCAGCAGAGCTCAGCCTCTGAAGGGGTGGCAGGGGAAATCAAGGTCATTCGTTCATCAGCCTGAGCCAGAGGGTTGTCAATTCAGAAAGGTAGAGATATAAAAGAAGAGAAGCAGAAGGTAAGCAGGGAGCAGCCTGAAACATTGACATCCAACTGGTCCACTATCACAAACCTGAGGGATTGCATGAAGTGGTCAAATGACAGCACCAACACCCCAGTATACCATAATTCCCCATGTCCATGAACCCCTATAGCCTTTATCTAAAGGGAGACCTTAATTATCAAAAGCTACACTGAAGCCACCTAGACTTGGAAACTGTGACCAAGTGCCAAACATTATTTGGAAGGTTGGTCCAGAGTTGGGGGGGCTTTGTAAAAAAATTATATATATATATATCTTCCCTACGGAAGCCTTTTGAATTCTGAAAACTAGTAGAAAGTCAGCACCCTGTGACCTGAGTAATCATGATTGTAGGGCTTTATGTCAGTAGAAGAAATGTTTATTTATTCAGTGTTGCTAAGTATTGCATCACTTACGATCATTTATGTCACATTTACTCATTTAAGCACACTACAGCCACTTGTGCTTTCTTGGCTTTCTTTGCTGTGGCTAAACATTTTTTTTTAATAATAATTATTTTAAATGAATATATTTTGATAAGTTGCAATATCAAGTTGCCCACCCACATCGCCCTCTTCAAATGCATTAACAGATTTTGACTGTTTCCTCATCAGAGCATCATCACTGAAGAACCAGCTGCAATTAAAGAATAACATTCTCAAGCGTTTGAACCAAGTTACCAACATCTGCAATCTGCTTTTGACCTCTGAGAAAAGAACCCAGGATGGTAGTGAATGTAAGCCACCAATCAGCTGCTGTGGAGTAACTAAGTGGAGTACTCTGCTGCAAAAAGACACCTTGGTTCTCACCTGTTCATTGGAAAATGATAGCACTTTTGCACTGGACCAGGGTTGGACACTTTGCATTCAGATTCAGTCACTGCATTGTCTCTCGGGTGATGGTACTTCTAGAACTTACTCATTTGCTTTGAAGAAGTTAGACTCTGGTCAAAAAATGGAAGTGAGTTTACCGCTTGATATGGGAACTGAGCCTTTTCTCCCAGTCAAAATCCACTGCTTTCTTGTCTACTCCCTACAGTCTTTACTTTGCCCTGAGGAATTAAGTGGTGTCCCAGTATCTCAGAGTCTGACAGACAAAGGCTGCATCGGTCTGCCGCTGAACAGTTTGACTTTGGACTGGCTAGATTGTTTGAGGATAGGAGAGCCAGCATCACATTTTGAAATTCCCAAACAACAATTGCCAAACACAGCTTGGGAAGCCGTACATTTCTTTCTCAGCTCCAGACATATTTTCAAAGAGGAGCAGCCTATGTCAAAGGCTGGTCCATATATCATAACAATCCAGGTATCCTCAGAGCTCCTGAAGACCAGGCTTGGTTACCATGATTGCAGCATTGCAGCACTGTGCATTTCTGTGCTGAAATGGCTGGTTTTAGGAACATCTGAGAAAGTGGGAAAAAAGCTTGTAGAGAGTCCAGTGGTGTGTGCCCGTGGCCTAGATGGACAACCGGTCAGATTGTTGACCAAAGAGGTGAGCTAGAAGTTGCTGAATTACTTTACATTTCAACCACTGAATTATGCAGATACTGATAGACATTTGCTCTAGGATAATAATGCAAACAGTGGAAGACTAACGCACATAGGCTTTTAAGTACTACTGCTTTCCTCAATGTCTTGCCACCAGGTCATACTGAGTGATGTGAAGCCTGAAGGCCCCTTGTCTGCTGTGGAGGTTCAGATAGAGAGCTTCTCCATGGTAGCAGTATGTGGACTACACCATGCTGTGCTGCGACGTGTACAGGTGCTTATAGATGCAAAATAAATATCTACACCTTTTTATTTAACATAAGTGTACTGATTCAGATTACTCCATTTTTTTCCCCAGAGTCTTCTGAAGGATACTTCTGTGAAATGTGTGAGCCCTGCACAGTTAAAAGGGCAGCACTTGAGTGAGATGGTTCGGCATGCTGAGGTAAAACCCACATTCTTGTTGTCCTGTATGATACTACATTACTAAGACTACCAACCATATTAGTATAAAGGTGCTGTGAAAAACCTGATATACTCCATGTGCCAATTACGCCAATTGTAGTCAGTCAGCCAAGATTTTGGTCTTCTCATGTTTTAAATCAGCGTTATGTGAGTATTGGTATCGTCAAGAAGTGGAAGTCATGCCTTGAGTGACCCATTATAGGGACACACTTCATTTCTGGACAAGCTGAGTGTTATAGAACCATGACTGAAAGTGAAAGAAGCCTGTGTACTGATACAGTAGAGTACTTTTACAAGATCTTACACAAATATGACTTATGCTCATTACACAAATCCCTTGAATGTTGTCCTGCCCTCTTCGTTACATAGTTACGTAGTGCAGTTTCTGGCGTGCCAAGTCAAGAGTAGGAACTTTTTCCCAAAAGTGATCTCAAATCATTGTATGTGTGGACACTATCACTATCTGTTTTTTGTTTTTATTCCTTTCTGTGTTTCATACCATCACACATTAACAGTTTGTTTTCTTGATCAGTCTCTTTACAAGGACCTGCAGGATTCTCGTGCTTCAGCTGCTTTTGGGGGAGTGATTAAGACAAGGACTTCCGAGTCATTGTTTGCTTTGTACTTGGAGCTCAGAAAGCACCCTCTGGTCATTCTATAACTACATGAACTGGGAAGTGGCATATACTTGGTAGGGTTAATTTCAGATGATGGAGGCATGAAAAAAAAGTCCTGTGGATTTTAAGATGATTTGCTTTTATGCAGTCCATGGTTTTACTGTTTGAATGATTGTTACATTTATTTAAGATCACTTTAATTCCTTGTACAGTGTAAAAATAAACTATAATTCAATGACTGCTTTGTATCTAACAGAATAAACCGACATCTCATACAGTACCATTCTTTCTCAGAAATTCTCATTTTATGACACATTGATGATTCAGATACTGTTTGAGCTCATGTGTAAATTTCTTTTTTATTTATTTCAATGTGCATAATGTTATTATTTACACATTTGACAAAACCAAACATATAAACACCAAACTACATTTTAAATTCACCTAGTTTTAGACAGTACTGTTAGAAATGTGATTTCGTTTTAGATACTGTAACATGGCTTAAGAATTGATCTCTTAAAACATGTCCTTCACTGTAGTTTTTGTAACATACAAACAACAAAGCTTACACATTATTTATTATAAATGATATCAATTTTCAGATAAAACTTCAGTGTTTTATGTTGCATGAAGATAGTCTTGCACCTTAGGAAAATGATGTCCTCTCCAGCCAGTTCTTTCAGCCCAGGAAATGTATTCATTCGTAACCTCTTTCAAAATCACAATGTACCTTTAAGGTCAGGATTGATAAAATATGATTTTTAAATAATCAATCAAGCATCTCATTGAACATTTTTTCTACCAGTTAACACATTATGTCAACATTGCCTCTAACATCAAGGACATTCATTGGCAGTTTGTTTACCGTTTGGCATGCAAACAGCTTCTCCTCTTGTGGCAAGGCTTTAGAATAGATGTTGGAACATTATTTTGAGAACTTGATTGAATTAGTTAAGCTTTAGTGAAGACGAGTATGGATGTTGGCTGGTAAGTTCCAGATAACAAACATTCAGTGGTGTTCCATTAATCCTTACAGTTCCACTGATTCACAGACAAATGCAAATTTTATACTTTAGTTTGACACAGTAAACCTATGCTCGTGTGCAGCTGCACAGAAACACTTGGAGTGTTTGATTACGTACACTTTATGTCCTAAAGTATAGTAATGCCTGCAGCATAAAATCACAATTTTCAAAAAGCCACTAAAATGTAATATGACTAGTGTTTCAGTTTTGTTGGTCTGAATCTCGTGTAAACAGTTTCTCCTTTAACTGGTAATAGCGCCCCCTTTTGGTCATAAGCTGCTCATGTGTTCCTTGTTCAATGATCATCCCGTCTTCCATGTAGATGATATGATCTGCTTTCTCTATAGTCTGCAAACGATGGGCCACCACCAGTACTGTCTGACCTGCTGAGCCACAGAGGGCTTCCTGAACCTGGGAAAATATAATACAATGTTAATCTGGACTGTGGGATCATGTGGTTTACACCAGTATAGTCAGCAAGGTTAAAAAAGAGGACAGTCCAAATGAAATATACAGTGCATTGGGACACTATTCACAGCTCTTCACTTTTGGCACATTTTGTCATGTTACAGCCATAATGATCATGACATTATTTCAATGGATTCAATTCATTTTTCCCTAAAAAATCTACACACAATACCCCACAATGACAAAGTGAGAAAAGATGCATGTTATATAAAACACAAATATAACGTACATACGTATTCACAGCCTTTGCCCAATAGTTTTTTGAAGCAACTCTGGCAGCAGTATTTTTTATTTTTTTTTGAGCATGACGGCAGAAGCTGTGAATACTTACGTACGTGTTATTTTTTGTGCTTTTATTTTTAATAATACTGCAAAAATTTCAAATAAATTCCTCTCACTTTGTCATTGTGGGGAATTGTGAGAAGTGCTGTAAATACTTTCCGGATGAGTGGTATATGAAGATAAATACCGCATGCTGGGTGTTGCTGTCCAAGTTGCTGGTGGCTTCATCAAGAATGAGTATTTTTGGATTCCTAATCATAGCTCTAGCAATAGCAATGCACTGCTTTTGCCCTGAAGACAACTGACCCCCACCCTGTCCAACATCTGGAACAAAGTAAAAAAAAAACAGCAGCAGTTAAGATGACCAAGCCAGTACATTAACTTTATGGTAATGGTAACTTTACCAGTGTAATATTGAAAAATGGTAACTTTACCAATGTAATATTTTTGTTCTGTTCAACTTTAGAATAAAAAGAAAAGGGGAACCTTAAGTTTCAGTGCTATCAGACAACTCTGACTGATTTCTGAAACCATAATTAGCCAATTAGGGTTATGGCTTGTTTACAATCATTGTTTAGAAAGGCCTGGTGATCCAAATTTCAAAGCTTTATACATTCACCGGACTCTTATCCCAAAAACAACAGCCACTCTTCTAAGCAGCCGCCTAGCACTGTGAAAATGAAAATCGTTGAGGCCCACAAAGCAGGAGAAGGCTATAAGAAACAGCAAAGCATTTCCAGGTTGCCATTTCCTCAGTTCAAAATGTAATTAAGAAATTGCAGTAAATTACAGGAACAGTGGAGGTCAAGATAAGGTCTGGAACACCAAAAAAAATTCAGAGACAGTTGCTGGGATTGCCAGAAAGGCAAATCAGTACCCATGATTGACCTTCAAGAAGATTAACAGACTGTGGAGTTGAGGTTTTACATATGGCCTTCCTGAAAGAGTTAAAACACCATCAATAAAAAAAAAGCTGAAGTTGAAAAACACCTCAACAGACTACCTCAAAAGGAGCAATCTGGAAGTCTTACCATAGTCCTCATAGTCCCGATCTGAACTTCACTGAAAATCTGTCTATCCTCACCTGCCGTTAGGAAATTTAAGATCCAGTTGCACAGAGAGCTGTTCAGACCAAGATCCCAGAGCTTCAGAGGAAGGATGGTGTTGAATGCTGAACTGTAGTTCACGAACAGCATTCTCCCATATATGTTCTTCTTGTCCAGGTGGGAGAGGGTAGTGTGCAGAGTGAGACTGCATTGTCAGTGGATCTGTTCTGTCTGTATGCAAAATGCAGTGGGTCCAGGGTGGAAAGCGCTTACAAGCTGTGATACTTCCCAAAAGGTGTTCTACTAGGTACTAACCATACCAGGTGCCCAACGTTTTGCTTTGGGCCCTTTTACTGTTTTAATTTAGAAAATGTAAAAAAAATTTAAAATGTTGCTTACAATTCCATGGGAATGGGTCATCATGCCTTTTAAATATTATTTCAAATCAACTGCTCACAGTAACAGATATTTTGACCAGGGCTGCCCAAACCTTGGCATGCCACTGTATATCCTCCAAAGTGACAAGCCTACTAACACTTACTGCATCGGTGGTAGAACAATTTATGTTTGATTTCATTTTCTACACATTTCTCTAAAACAAGTATCTGGAATAAAAATGGAGAATAACAAATCAATGTTCTGACCTGTGTCATAGCCATGGTCCAGATTGCAAATAAAGTTATGTGCACTAGATTTCTTCGCTGCTTCTTTCACCATCTCTGTGCTGCAGCCCTGAAGCCCATATTCAATATTGTAACGTACTGAGCCAGAGAAAAGCACAGGGTTCTGGGACACAGTTGCCATCTGAGAAAATGGAGAATACTTTAGTTTTTAGACATGTCAAATAAAACTCTGAAAATATAATACAATAAAGGCAAATTTTAACATAATTGTTTGAGAAACATATACCGTATTTTCTGGACTATAAGCCGCACCAGAATATAAGCCGCACCCTGGAAAATAACATATATAAGAAGAAAATCTGCACCTCATTATAAGCCACATGGTTTTAAGCGTGGAAAAAAGTTGCGGCTTATAGTCTGGAAAATACGGTAATTTTGTTCTCTATTACTACATTGGAGGATGCTGTTTCTAGATGTGCTTACTTTACACATTATAAAACATTACAGGTTACACTGAAGTCTTTCAGTGCTCACCTGTCTGCAGAGATACTGGTGCTGGTAGTGATAAAGTGGAACACCATCTAATAGCACTTCCCCCTCCCCTTCCTGTGGCTCATAGAACCTCTGCAGGAGACTGACACAAGTACTCTTTCCACCACCAGAAGGGCCCACCAGAGCAGTTATCTTCCCAGGACTCAGCTCCAAACTTACAGACTGACAAAACAGTGTCACAGAATTTAGATATTTTTGTGATTGCACAGAATAAACAATAGTTTAGAAAGTAAAAATAATGTTACCTTAAGTGCTTTCCCCTCACGAGAAGGATAAGAGAAGGTAACATTGTTAAAAGTGAGTCTTCCTTCTAGTTTCTGAGGTACAAAGTTGCCTCCTTCTCTAACATTTGGCCTTTTGTCAAGCAGGTGAAAAACCTTCTCTGCTGACCACACTGTAATCAGGATGTCACCATAAACATACAGTAGTTGCTGAGAAAATAAGTCAACAGAGTGCCACGTCAGTGTTGGAGAACCACGAAAGTAGAAACTTTCAATATGGTCTGAATTGAGCCTATATCAAATACATTTTAATGTTTAAATGTTCAAAACCATCTTTAATCTTACCCTCATGTTGGTCAACATGTCTTTCTGATAAAGCACAAAAGCCAGGAGGCCTCCACTGCTTAGCTGACCAGAGATGATGAGATTTCGGCCTAGAAGCAGCATTGCTACTTTCAGGCCCATTGATACAAACTATACACAGACACACACAAACACAGAAATTTGAATATAGAAAGCATGACTTGAGACATTATACTATATTGCACTGCTATTTGTAGGGGTGCCTCACCCTGCGTAGAATGAGGTGTACTGTGCTGTAAATGCCCTTTCGTGTTTGAACCTGGAGCTTCCTGGCCAAGGCCTCCTCATACCTCTTCTGCTCCTGGCTTTCAGCCCTAAAACTCCGCACTGTCCTCATGGCATGAATTGCAGAAAATGCCAGCTGCTCAATCTCTGCCTTGCAGTCCTGCAGCTCTCTTGAGGTTTTCTGCAACATTTATTATGATTACATGTATCAAGTGTCTGTGAGTCTAACAGATTCTGTTTATGTGCAAATCAGTACGTAGGGCACGTGAATGTGGGCGGAGTCGTTGGTAAGGTAGGGTGACAGGCAGGTATTGAGTCCAATCTTTTCATTTGGTCCGAGGAAAATTATTGTGTCCTCTTTTTACTGTCCTCTGGCCTCAGTATAAAAATCATCGGATTATTTCATTTATGAAGTATTGAAGAACTATCATTAGACCAACTTTTCTGTACCAACTCAATGTGTGATCTAAAATTACCGTGGTGGAAAATAGAGGACAAAATAATCAAATCAAACTGGACTACCATGACAGTTCACTGGAAAAAGCATGCTGGAGCTACAAGACAACCTGTCTGTTGCTGTAGCACTTCTTGCAGCAATGCTTAGAAAGCAGCTTGTAATTTTGCTGGGTTATGTGTCGTATTTTTTAACACAACTATGTGTGAAACCCCAGCTGTGTAGCTCAAAGTGCCTACATTAATGTACCTGTGTTGGTAAATGGATTGGCTTGTGTGCATCTTAAGTATTTGGTAACTGTCATCAATAGTCATCAATTTCCAACAAACGATTTCTTAATAGCTATCATCAGACATATTCAGTCAAAGTCTGTGAACTGAGGAAGGAATAGTGAGAAAGGCTCTTTAATAAAAAAGCCACAACATTCTGGATGAAGCACATTACCTGGGCCAATGTGTTGTAACGGTTCTGTAGCAGAGCAAGCAGAGGCATCTCCACGCATGTAAGGATTGTGAGTTGCCAGGACAGACTCAACATGGAGACAAGCATGCTACATGTCTTCACCAGGCTCCTCAGGAGCACGTTCACATTCATGGCTATAGAACGGCCCATCTTATCAGTGTCAGAAACCAGTCGTGATGTTAGACTTCCTATAAGGGAAGGGGAAAAATCTGTTGACTGATGAAAAATGATTTACCACTCTTCAGAAGGTAATGAAATTCATGTTTTACTCAGTATACACAGCTGTTGTCAGAGAAGGATCTTAACCACTGAATTAGGTATGCATCACCTGGTCTGTTCTCTTCAAAGAAGCTGATGTCCTGTTTCATCAAGTTCTGGAACAGCATGTGCCGAATTCTCCTGTTTAGTCTGCTCAGACTACACATGAACATGCCCCCTCGCAAGCCACTAAACAAAGAGCTGAAGGAGATAACACACATGACATTACAGAGAACAATTATACATATTAAGAAAATAAGAAAATAATAAAAATTATATCTAAGAATGCATCAATGTGGGATTTAAGGGCTAATATCCAGTATTTTTATGAAGATGCCAATATAATAAATAAATACATTTATTTATAATTAAATGTAGAAACATGGCAATACAGCTTTAACTTTAACTTTACAGAAACAGAAAAAAATATCAGCAGGGCCCTATGATTTCTGAGATGACAGTTATTATGATGCATATTTTCTTAAAGGAAATATTGTAAAAAAAAATTAAAAAAAAAATTAAATAAATAAATAAATAAATAAGAGGAAAGAAAGGAACAAAATAAAGTGGGGGAAAAAGAAATCTGGAAAAAAAAGAAAATAAAAACAAGAATTTCTCATATAACTATAGTCGCTGTTAATGAACAACAACCTCTAGGATATAATATAAATGGGATTTCAAGGGGTTACATAGTTAATTAAACATCTGTGTGTATAGGAATAGGACTATGGAACACTGTTGTATACATTAACCAAATAACACATAATCTGAATTTTAAGTAGTGACCATTCTTATATATGATCTATAATCATTACTCCTTTTAAACCCCACCGAACCACCAGACTAGTGACAGTCTAGTATTCCTGACCTTGTTCGCTTCAACATTGTTTCCCTTGTAATTACTGAATAATAAACCTTACAGAGTATAAGAACTGAAGATTACAAAAACCCTTCTGATAAATATTAAATCAATATTATATATGTTGCGCAAACCAAATTGCTGAACAACTGAAAACCTTACATAAAGCAGCCATAAAGAGAAAAAGAAAAGCAGCCCCAGGTGAGGGTAGTCTGCTCTGGAGTAGTGAATCATTCTCATTAGGAGTGTGTGCATATATATATATATATATATATATATATATATATATATATATATATATATATATATATATATATATATTGTGCACACATAATCACATCATTGGTTTGAAATATTGGTCAAATTGGTCAAGCATTCATTTGCCAATACTAATTTAATTCTAATATCATAATCCATCCCCAATAATAATAACCGCAAAAACAACAGCACCTAAACACACCTACCTTCCAAAAGAGTACAATGACATTACTCCTATGGCCCACATGAAGTTGCCATGCTGGTTCTGCCCACTCAACACATCAATGATTTTTCCCACATAGTACGGAATAAACGACTCAACTGCAAAACAGAATTTCTCATATAACTTAAAATAACTAGTCACTGTTAATGAACAACAAGATATATTAATGGAATTTCAAGGGGATACATAGTTAATTAAATGAGTGTATAGGAATAGCACTATGGAACACCATTGTATGCATGATCCAAATAATAATAATAATAATAATAATAATAATAATAATAATAATAATAATAATAATAATAATAATTTAAATTCATTTAGTACCCATTCTTATATGTGATTTGGAAGATTTAGCTCTTTTAAATACGACCAAATCACCAGACTAGATACAATCTAGGATTCCTTGCAATTACTGAATAATAATAATAATGTAATGAAAGTGTATAAGAATTCAAGATTACACAAACACTTATGATAAATATTATATCAATATTATATATGCTGAAATTTGGGGTCAAGCAGAACAAAGTGTGGAACAACTGAAAAACTTACACAAAGCAGCCAGAATGAGAAAAAGAAAGGCAGCCCCCAGATGAGGGTAGTCTGGTCTAGAGTAGTGAATCACTCTCATTAGGAGTGTTTTGGCTTCTTGATCTCTCTTCTCCTTTTTGGCATCCTTTTTAGAGTCATTAAAAGGGAATGCCATCTCCCACACCATATATACCAGAGTGACAGTTGTTGCATTTAGGACCACCATTCCTAAGTCAGGAACAGGATAGAAGCCACATGCGCCTCTTGAAACCAGTGTTTGAACAGTATCAAACGCAGGGGGCAAAAAACACAGCAAAATGACCCAACGCTTTAGCAGAGGCTGTAGACTCTTCTCCATAAGCTTTGAACTGATTTGATTAAGTAGGATCCAACTGACAGCCCTGAAAGCCCATATCCAGTTCAGGCTGAGGGTAAAGGTGCCTTTGCACCACAGAAGTCCTGTCAGCAAGGTCAGCCAGAGGATCAGGTCGCAGACAAGGATAAGTCCATACACAAACATTGCAACACGGTCAGTTGGACTGGCCATCATGAAGGAATCATTCACTGTTCTGCAGGAAAAAGGCAAATAAAACAAGATGGATTAAGGACACCAGACATTAACTTTTACAAATAATGTGGGGGCAGACTAATTTACTTCTTCAGTTAATGAGCAGATTAACTGATGTGTGTGAGCAGGGATATCAGCTTCAAGACCATACCTGGACTCTCCTGCTATCAAGTTACTAATCCTACTAACACTACTGGTCCATTTATGTACAACAGTGTTTCTCAAGCCTGATCCTGAAGAGGATTCCCTGCTCAATCATTTTACATTTTTTGACTACTTGTCATTTTCTTCACTTTTACTGACAATCTAAATGAAATTCAATGATAACCAGAGACTGTATAGCCAGAGCCAGAGACTCTATAACCAGAGATAGTATCACCAGTAAGTACATAACCAGAGACTGGATAACCAGTATGTGTATAACCAGAGACTGGGTAACCAGAGACTGGGTAACCAGTATGTGTATAACCAGTATGTGTAAAACCAGAGACTGGGTAACCAGAGACTGGGAAACCAGTATGTGTATAACCAGTATGTGTAAAACCAGAGACTGTATAACCAGTATGTGTATAACCAGAGACTTGATAACTAGATACTGGGTAACCAGTATGTGTATAACCAGAGACTGGACAACCAGTATGTGTATTACCAGAGACTGTATAAATATATATCAAAATGTAAACATGCAGTCTGTATACACTGAAGTCTGAATCTGTAGTAATGGGTAATGACTACTGAAGTGTTCTCTCGCCCCCTAGGGGCTGGGTTCGGTTAGAACGGGGCTGCACTCAGGTTCTACAGGTTCTACAGTTCTGACACAAACAAACCTCCATCTATCACAGAAGAAGAACCATGTCCTGGAGGATTATGCGAGGATCCCAACTGGGAACCAGACAGTTGTGTCCATGGTGGTCCTAATGTGAGATTAAGGTGGGCCCATAAAGGAAGCACAACTGGGTTCCAGTAAAAACGTACAAACCCTGTCCCAATGAGGACATTTATTTACAAACGTAAACGAAGAGTTCATACAGAGCAGTCTTACCGTCAGCGCCTCCTTTCCTGTTTCACTTTCACTTTTATCTTCACCCCGACGAACGAGGCTGTTTTTGATCAGGCGCACACACACCCACCCTGCTGTCTCCTGTCTGTCGTGTTCACTTGATTACTAGATGACGGTCGTTTGCAGTCATAATACCCCCCCCCCCCCCCCCCAATAAAATAAATAGATACATAAATAATATAAAAAAATCCCAGATATTTCAAGATACACTTGACCACTAGATGGCGCTCCTTTGCAGTTGCAAGCTACACCCCCCCAAAAAGACAACAAAAATTAAGATACACTTGACCATTAAATGGCACTCGTTTGCAGTCATAAACTTCCCCTTTTTTCTGTTTTCTTTACTAAATTATCTTTCTACTCTTTGCTGTACTGTATTGATGCTACTGAACTGATGTAATCTAACAGATACACTTGATCACTACATGGTGCTTGTTTGCAATCATGAACTACCCATGACCCTACCCCCCCCCCCAAAATAAAAATAAAACATAAAATAATCAACAGTCATTTATTGAATGTGCCAAGAGAATTTATTATAAGTAATATATTTCCAAACAGAAACAGTATATTTTCATCTTGAGAAAATGAGTATATACACCAGCTACATTATAAAATTATATCTTCTACAGTAGAGCCATTCACTCCAGTCCCTGGAGGCCTAGTTTCCAGCACAGTCCTCCAACACACCTTCTAAACCTGGGAGTGTTTCCAAAATAACTGCCCTCCAGGACCAGGAGTGAATACCCATGCCCTACAGAAATACACAGAGCCCTTTCCTTAAGTCTTTCAGATCTTCCTCAGTCTTTGGCAAATGCATGAAACATGACAACAGTGACAATGACACTTCCACCTCCTTCAACCCCACAAAACTGCAACAGAACAATGAGATTCTTTGGCCTGTATTCCTGGATGAAAACCTGGGACTACCTGAAGCACTACCTAGTGCTTCATACAGTAATGGCTTGTGTTCAACTCCCTGCTATCATTAAACAGGATGAGTGAAGTGAACTCACTGGTGTAAAAGTGCAAAGCTGCATAATGAAATATCTTATATTACTAATATATGTTAGTGATTGTACTGCAATGAATTTCTGGAGTACATTTAAGGCAGATTCTAACCATAAAACGTAAAAGTGCATGTAGATCCATTGTGCTTGCACAAGGGAATTTGCAGTGAAACACATACTTACACACTAGTAAATTCACACTAGTGGGCAGTGTGCACACATAAGCACCTGGTGGAGTTAAGTGCCTTGCTCAAGGCCACTTCAATAATCTCCTGCCAGTTCAGGGAACTGAACCCGGCAAGGCTGGTTCCCTAACCACCAGGTGTTACCCTGTTTTTGGAATTTTAGTGTACTCAAAAATGTAAAACCCTGCAACACCAATACTTACATTGTTCATTTTGGGCACCAAACATTACAGTTGGCTTTGAGAAATGCTCTAAAATTGCAAGATCATGTTGTGAGTTTGGTAACTGTGTAAAAAAGACATGTACAATAAATCTAAAACATCTAACATAAACAGTAACTACATTTCTTAAGTCAAAATGTTGATGAGTTCCCTTTGCAATGGTTCGGCATCAGTTTGTTTGGCTGGTCTAGGATCATTAATGAGGTCTTTGGGTTTCCTACAGTCAATAATCAGAAGCAAGCAAATAAAACTAAATCTAAGACTAAAGTTATAAATGTAAACAGTAATATACCTGAAACATAGAAGCATGAGGAGCAGTAGGTAGGAGTTCTTCTGTGTCTTGTTTGGTGAAATGTATGGAAGATTGTGGCAAATTGAATATCAGAACAGTGTTATGTGACTTTGAAAAAGAGATTCAGATCTGCACGCTTAAAAATAAGGGTTCTTCAAAAGGTTTTTTAACTGACAACTTGAATGCACTGACAACTGTAAAGCCAGCTTAAACATGTGCATAGACATTTCTGAATGTCTGACAACATATAAATACTGAAGTGTGTGTCAAATGTTAATAGTGAAATGACCCAGATACATTAAAATCTTTAAAATGTGAATGGATGTCCTTTTTCTCCCGTTTGATATACCCCCAACAGCTCAGATTGTCAGCACTAATGGATACAGTTCATACACTTGTGACAAGCTCAGGTTGTATAGCAGTGTGCTTGTCTGTTCCTCCTGCAGATACTTTAATGTACCGGCAATCTGGAGACTGAATTGCTGGTGAGGCTGGCAATGGCTCCCTTTTGGCAGTGCTACGGTGGTCCAACCAATAGAAAGACACCAAAAGAAACAAAGCTGATGAGACCACTGTGATAGTGGAGGCCAGGAACACGTATGTGTACTCTCCAGTTCTGTCCACCAGACTACCTGAAACATACAGGCATATACATCAGATATACTTTAAATACCCCTCATAGCAATGACATTAATAAATGACATTAATAAAATTATGTAAGCTGCCATTTTATCCTTACTTTGACCCTGGTACCTACTGTAGTCTATCTGTTGTTATGCATAGGCTATTAAAAACTCTGCACCTTGTCTAACAATAGAAAGGAGCAACTGTAAAATAGCTGCTGACCAGATATTAAATGAGTGGTGGACTACTGTCATTTATTATTTGAATAATAATTTTAATAATTTGTTTCAGACAACTTATAGCATTTTTCCTAGGTCATCTAACCAGAAGGGATAAATAGCTGGTATATTTCTCTCAACCTACTCTGAGTTTCATTAAAGGTGGACGCAACATGTCTTTTGTGGAATTATGCCAAATAGTGTGTGCTGAAAACACACTGTAAACTGAATTTACAACTACAAGTTGTTCAGTGACTATTAGTCTCTACAACAGCTTGGGAGTAACAAACAGCTAAAGTTTCCTCTGTACACTGACCATCTCTACTCTCCTTTCACTGCTTACCTGCACAAATTGCTGACTTCTGAGGAAGAGAAACTTTCAGACTCAAACAAACTGAACTGAAGGCCAAATTACTGTTTAAAACATATTTTCAATCATGATTTCAATGTGAATAGTTTGTAGCATTTGGCTCAGTAATGCACATAAACCATGATTTTCTGCTTGTGCTGGATCAAGCAATACCAGCAAACTGGTGGGTTTTTTCTTAAAGGACAGGACTTTAGCCAATACCAGCAAGATTGGTTCTTGTTTTGTTGAAAGTTTCAGAAGCTCTATTTTACTGCAGATAATTTTAAAATTTTAAATTCTGCTGTAGTTGCAAGAGGGCAGTATAAGATCTCCAGCACAAGAGCCACATGTTGCTGACCCCATCCTAGAACTTCCCATATGACATGATATTCACAGTCTTTTTTGGCCTGTGACTGAACACTTGCTGGGTATTTACAATCTGCACAACTTGAAGAGCACGCAGTTAGACCATTGTGGCTCTCTAGACCTGAGAAATTAAACTGCATGAGGATAAAACAACGTAACACAAGTTTTGTTCCCAGCCTTTCAGTGTTATATTCCAATTGCTTATGTCTTAAATAACTGCAGAATTGCCTACATTCATCATAAACTTCACTTCTGTGACCACGGCAAAGAAAGTTACGCATTTTCAGTACAGAAACAGTCCATTTTGCATCTTCCAATTCATACAGTCAGACTAAGAACACTATATGCATTGCACATTTATACAGATTACCAAAAACAGTTCAGAAGTGTGTGGATTTCCGAGATTTACGACCATACTCTAACTATATGACAAATATAGTCGCCCATCATGTTCTCATTATACTGTCCTTGGTAACAGCGTTCAAAGTTCATAATGTCCTGGTAAAAGCACTCGCCTTGCACCTCTGAATAAGCACCCATGTTCTCTTTGGACCTATCAAGATGAGCATCAAGGATATGGTATTTTGAGTGACATCCTGCAGTCCATTGCAACATAGTTCTTTATCAGAGTCTGAACCAGTTTTGCATAGTTCTCATCTTTATGATAGCCTTGGAAGCCGTGAACCACTGCAACAAAACTGTTCTAAGCCACTCTCTCCTTCCTATTCAGCTTCTTGGGAAATTTGCTGCACTCTTCTTCATTTGTGATCAGCACCTTGCGAGGGTCCACCAGTGGCTCCCACTTTACATTGTTCTTCCCCACAGAGAACTCTGTTCCCTGAGGCCAGTCCCGCCTGTGATAGTGCACTTCAGTATCCCGACTGTCCCAAAGGCAAATAAAGCAAGGATACTTTGTAAAACCACCTTGGAGGCCCATCAGGAATGACACCATTTTGAAATCTCTGATAACTTCCCAGCCGTACTCATTATACTTCAAGGCACCTAGCAACATCTTGACACTGGTGTATTCCTCTTTCAGGTGCACCGAGTGAGCTACAGGAAGAGATGGATACTTGTTCCCATTGTGAAGATTCAAGAGATTTCTTGCAGTGCTCACATGTGAAATGAGGAGCCCATGGTTTGTCTTGGTCCCCAACAGGCAGGCCAAAGTATGCTTTGTAGGCCTCACACATCTTTGCAGATGCTTTCATTAAGTACTTTTTCTCTCTTGTCTTTATAAATTGGCCACATACGTAGCAACCTCTTGATGCCATCTAAATTAACTGAGTAGCTGTGTACACAGGTTCACTTACTCTGTAGAACATCAAATGAAATGGTTAGTTTAAGATAACTGTATTTATACAGCTACATACAATTCTATACAGTCCCAGAAAGTTCTAGATAATTCTGGACAGTTCTTGAAACGTCTTGATAGTTCTCACAATTCCAGATGCCAAAGAATTAGGAAAACACACATAACAACTGGGAACATTTTTTTTTAATTGTTACGTAGTGTAATCTAAACAGTCATTTCTTAGACACAAAAATCTGTTTTACTGCCTGCTTGCTCAGCATCAAGAGATTATATGTCCAAATGCCATCAGAACCACAACCTTCCATGATCAGAAGTTTCAGTATTGGAAGGCCTGAGAAGTTCTAACCTACATAAGGAAATACATAGTCATAATGTTGACCTTACTGAAATACAGAACTAAAAAAGTGAGTTTGGAGCACTTCACTTAACCGAAGTTGAGAACTCACTCTGTAATAATTTACTTTATCATTTTAAGCTTGCCTGCCTTTGCATAGAGTGAATAAACTGTCAACTTAGACACTAAAGACACTTAAGACACTAAATCTACATGATGGCAATGGTCAAAACTCGAGCTGTACCAAGAGCCCTTCGAGCTTCAAGTACAGCTCGGCTTGAACCACTATCCCTCAGAATGCAAGGTAAACATGCATCCAGACTCTTTTCTGTTCTGGCAGCAAAATGGTGGAACGAACTTCCCCTGAGAGTCCGAACAGCTGAGTCCCTCACTGTCTTCAAACGCAGACTGAAGACTCATCTGTTTCAGGAGTACTTAACTCCATACAGATTTTTGTTTCAACATGGTCTAAACGTGAGGAATCTCTAGATTCCAGCCTTGTCTACTAGCTAATGATGTTCTAAATAAACAGCAAAGCACTTTTATAAGTCGCTCTTGAAAAGGGCGTCTGCTAAATGCCACAAATGTAAATGTAAATCTCAGAACTTGAGCAATGTTGTGCTTAACAGAGCGTATCATGACGTACCTCTTAACAGTGATAAACAGATAAATGCACACAACTGAATACCAAAGACCATATGTACATACTGGGGCATTTGTCCCAAAGTTCCTACAGTATACTGGAATATACTGTTATAGTACTGTTTATATATAAAACACAGAACTTGCATGGGGACTCTCAAACATATATATTTATATAGTATATATAGTATATATTTATACAGTGCTTATATAGTGCTTCTTAGTAAATTATTTTTATCTATCTTTCTACTTTCTGTACTGTACTGATGCTGCTACTGGAACCTTAATTTCCCTCAAGGAACCCCCCTCCAAGGGATCAATAAAGTTCTATTCTATTCTATTCTATTCTAAAAATCATGTACTGCTTCAGTGCAGTGGTGGGACTTTATGCAAGCACTGGACAGTGTTGAGTTGCATGGCTGACATTTCGTGTTGGCATAGTGCTTACATGAGGGAGCCAGCTGCCCAGTCAATCTTAACCCCCCCCACCCCCCCACCCCCAGAGAGAGAGCCTGAAGCCCTGGTACCACCACTCCCCGCACCTCTGCCCTCCACGTTTTATTTCACAATGCAAGGAACATTCCATTCCCTTTCATTCCTTCCACGAACACTTACATACACGGAACGCACACACACGTGCATGCACACACACACACACGTAAGTGTTTAGTAACAGGCTTCACTTGAATGAGTGGGTGTAAAAATGATGAGCAGAGATCGTGACCTAAAGCCTTTCAATGGCAGAGTTCATGACGTTAAGTTTTTCAGTGAGGGTTTGGGTAATAGTGGAAGTGACATGTTAGACAAGTCTTTCCTGACTTTTGTTGCAGCCACATTTTTGACAGCAGATGAAATGTATTTCTGCATTTAATAATATGGATAACAGAATTTTATCATCTCAAGCACATACTCTTATCAGAGTATATCATTGCTGTCCAATAAAAAATCTTTCACCAAAATGGTGACCTTACAGGAGAATGCAAAATATTCTAAACTTTGAATGTTAGTCAATATAAAATTAACAGTAATTTAGAGCATTATTTACATACACGGAACACAAACACATGTGCACGCAAACACACACACACACACACACACACACACACACACACACACACACACACACAAACACACACACGCTTGCACAGTGAACTGTAAGTGTTTAGTAACAGGCTTCACTTGAATGAGTGGGTGTAAAATGATGAGCAGAGATAATGACCTAAAGCTTTTCAATTGGCGGAGTTAAGCTTTTCAATGAGGGTTTGGGTAATAGTGGACGTGACCTGTTAGACAAGTCTTTCCTGAGTTTTGTTGCAGCCATATTTTTGACAGCAGAGGAAATGTATTTCTGCATTTGATAATATGGATAAAATAATTTTATCATCTCAAGTACATACTCTTATCAGAGTATATCATTCCTGTCCAATAAAAAATGTATGGGAGAATTACGGGAGAACGGAAGAAAATATTCTAAACTTTGAATAGAAGTCAATATACAATTAACCAAAATTTAGAGCATTTCTATTCATCCAGAATTATTTACACATTGTATATAAGCTACAGAATTCAATCAATAAAAAGAACTACGGTAAATGTTTTCATTGGACAGCAGTGATATCCATGTTCAATATTAGCACATTTAGAAAAATGCCCATTATGCGGTTGAGAGCTATTCTTGGATCCATTTGCAATCCAGTTTTACAAACCTTGCCCAGTGTGTATTATTAATATTTTAGATGAATAATAATAACTCAAAGTCAAACAATAAACAAGGGCCTAATGATTTCTGCAACAATACATATTTGATTTGATCTTAAAGGTTTAAACATAATAAAAAAGGAAAATGAAAACATCTCAAATCTGAATGGGAAAAAAGGAAATAAAAAAATTATATGAGAAAAAGTAAAAACACAATCTGACAAAACAATAAAATCTTACTCTACAACTAAACCTAGTTTTCAGTTTCAGAAATTCCCTGGGAATAAAAAAAAATACTATGTGTTATCCCTGTTTTCCCTTGTTTTCCTACAAAGTCTAAAATTTGGGTCTTGTGTGAAAATGTGTGAAACCAACCTGCAAGGGGTGGCCCAATCAGCAGCGTGATGCTCTCCATGATTGCCAGGAGACCGAGTGCAGAGAGGAATCGATTCATTTCCACTATGTCCATCAGCACGGTGAACAGCAGTGTACCCACCACACTCATTGTCAGGCCATAACACAGCATATAAAGCAGCAGCACTGTGAACGTGGGTGCAATACAGCAGATACTGTTACTTAGTCCGTTTAGCAGAAGTGCTATGGAGAGCACATATATATGACGGCCCTTGAACCAAGCCAGGTTAAAGAGCAGTCCAAAGCCTGGTCGCACAATAACATTGACAAATCCCAAGACATTGAGCAGCAAGGCAGCCCTACTTGGGTCCATACCATTATCTGTGGCGTAAGGAATTAGGAAAATCAGCGGCACTATAAATCCCAGCATCATCCACGTGATGCCCAGTGAGAAGATACGATAGCGCATGTTATTACAGAACTGGTCAAAGGCCATGTGGCGATGGAAACAAGATGCTATACACTTCAGACTCTCTTTGCCAGTCACTGCAGGACCATTGGCTGTCTGTTTGTGTGCTCTAGGTTTGCGTGGGCCCAGTGGCCTCATAACTGCCCCACAGACACAGCAGTTGAGTAACATACCACCAAGCACAAGAAAACTGCCCCTCCAGCCAAACTCATTGTGTAGGTAGTTGCTCAGTGTGGGCAGCGTACACAGACCCAGAGCTGTGCCTGTGGAGGACATGGCATTGGCAAAGACACGTCGGCGTACAAAGTAGTGGCCCAGGATGGTGACAGCAGGCTGGAAACTGAAACAAAATCCTAGACCTGCGGGGTGAAAACACAAGGTATACAATAAACTTAATGCAATGTATTCTTTAGTGTATATGGTAAAAATCACCTTAAAAGTTTGTTAATGAAACAAATAATGCATCTGGCATCTAGTGTGATGGAACAACACCAAAACCTTTGAGTTACAAGGTTTTGAAAATAAAAACCTTGCTGATTTAAGGCTTTGATATGAATGCAAAAATGAATGAATTGCACATATAATTTGGATTACCATGGGCCACTGAGTACATACTGACCTGTAATAAACCCTGCAGTGATGTAAAGTTCAACGATGGAATTTGTAAAGGCACTTGCTGCCATTCCCACCCCACTCAAGACTCCTCCCATCATTACCGTTGCTCGACAACCAAATCGTTCGACTAACACACTGCACAGTGGGCCTGAAAAGGAAATATTCAAAGTTTGGGGAAAATAAAAAAGCACAACAGACCAACTACTGAAACTGCAGGGGTTTATAATTAATCCAACTAATCCAACAGTCTTTTTGTATAACAGCCTCCTATAAAATATCATTTGGTAAAGCGTAGTGATTTGTTCATCACAGTATGAGATAAACGATAAACATTTTCAAACATCACATAGTTATTTTAGGGCTTCCAGTACTTAAATCCTGCATAGTTGTTATTCTAGCAATAGCACTCTCCAACTTTACATTGCTTGAATACCAGAGAGGTCTTAATGCAGAAGTTCATTTTAAAGCAGTGGTCACTACTCCTGCTCTACCTTCCAGCAAACTATAGCTCCAACCTAAAAGCACAATCTTGTTTCTCTTTAGAATGTATAAAGATGTACTTAAACAACGTTTTTGCAATGGAGAGAACATCATTAGTATCAACTCCTGATTGGGGAAAATTGCTCATTTCTGCTACACATATGATTTAAGGCATTTAGCAGACGCCCATATCCAGAGCGACTTACAAAAGTGCTTGTACACAATGCATTCTTCATTAAATACAGTAATTCTATTTAACTTTCTAATAGGTGTTTTAATTTAATTTTTAACGCCTTTGTAATGTCTTCTTACATGATCTGTAATTACTAGTTCATGTCAGAGAATTAGAACATCGTACATAACTTAAATTCGAAATGGTTACCTGTCATATAAGTATTTACTCAAATTCAAGCTGAACAATTCTAATAAATGTGGGGTGGTGGATTTCCGATTTTCTGATGACTTTTCCATATCACGTGTGTCATATTCACGATTTGAATGAAATTCACATTAGGAATGGACTATTTCATGATATTCTAATTCCCTGTGATGCACTAATTAAGATATACAGGATCACTCACTGGTCATAAATGGAGAAATTTGACCTTTACCACAGAACACATATTGACTCTTCTGAAAGGCTCTCTTTATACAAAGTACATGGTCACCATGATTAAGCAAATACTGGTGGTTATTATAGTTTCTCTCCCTCTCTTTCTCTCTCTTGTTATCTTTCTCTGTCTCTCTCTGTCTCTCTCTCTCTTAATAGAACATTCATGTGATGTAATTGTTCTTTATTAGGCAAAATAATTACAGAAACACTGCCTCACTGGCGGTAGTCTCTTGTGAGTGCATCTTCAAGTACTACAGAACAGTCTTTATATGAAGAGCAGACATGAAACAACAACCACAGTTTCCTGTTCTCAAGGGGAAGTTAGACAAAGTCAGTGAGTTTACGCCTTCTGAAGAGATAGTGCTGTTTAGAGAACTGTTGAGATCTCAGTACACTGACAGCACTTCAAGAATTAATGTTTTAAAGGGCCTCTCTGTGGGCACCTTACTCTCTCATACTACATAACTGCAATAGTTTAAAACTGAACCATTTCTATTACTCACTGTAACATCCACCCTAAAACAAATAACTGAGTTGTCAGTTAAAACCTAATCATTGCATTTCTGCAACTCTACTTCTCTAAAGTTGTTATCAGTGCAAGTATAAATCTCTACCTCCAGCATGTAGAACTGCTGTCATTATAGATGGTACCCAAGAAGTTACACTGTTGCTGGCATTGAATTGTTTCTGAAGATCTGTGTAGAAGATGCTCATGCAGGATGGGAAAGCCAGTGTCAGGCCCAGGACCACTATTGTGGCTACAAGGACCACCCAGCCCCAGCCCCCATCTGGTGCACTACTGGTCACTGGTTGTGCTTGAGCCACTCGTGCTTCTGCTCCTCCTTTATCACCGTCTTCCCCTTCTATATTGCCGGCCATGTCTGCAACCTGAGTTTAATCACCTGCCCCTCACTGCATTCGTTGTCTGTCTGTGTGGCCCAAGGCAATTTTGGGTGGTCTCAGAAATGTTCTGGGGGCAGGTCTACACCCTTCCATGAATTCCATGTCACCTCTACACAACACGACAAAGGGGTCCCTGTAGGATAATAGAAAAAAGTGTTTTCTTGATTATTATGTGGTCCACACTTACACTACACTCTCCTGGTCCTGGAGTACCACTACCCTGTTTGTTGTATTCCTGATGTAACACACCCAGTTCATCTCAACAATTGCTCGTCCTTTAGTTCATTCGTTGGATCAGGTGCGTTGGAATTAGGAGAATTCTAAAACCAGTGGGGCTGTGTTACTCCAGGACCAGCATTAAGAACCACAGCTTTAGAAAAACACTTTCTTCCCATAAAGAACCATGTTTGTAATGGAGAACTGTAAAGAACCTTTACATCAAGGTTCTTTATTCTTCAATCCAAACATCTCTGTTACAAACATGGTTCTTTATTGGACCAAAAATGGTTCTTCTAAGGCATATCACAAAAAAGTAAAAGTGTTACACTGCATTACACTAGTCTAGTAAAGTAATGTAATGTATATGCTGTATTTTGTAATACAAAGTATAAATTATATTAAAAAAGTAAAAATTAAAAGCATTTTATTAACACAACTGACTCTGATGTCATTTCAACTTCATGTCATTTTATTTTTATTTCATTTTGTTTTATCAATCAATCAAATTTTATTTATATAGCGCTTTTTACAACAGAACGTTGTCACAAAGCAGCTTTACACGGATCCGGGTCCAAGCCTCAAATGAGGCTTGATTTATGATTTATTTATTAGTTTAATCTATAACAAGGTCCCTCTTAAGAATGTTAGACCACAAATGTCTAGAATTATACAAGTCTATACACAACATCACAATGTTGAAACAAAAAAAAGAAAAGAAAAAATAAAGAAAAGGGGGAAAACATACTCATAATGCTTTTAACATTTTCACAAAAACAAGCAAATAAAACCATGCAATATTAAGCAATCAGGAAACACATTTGAATAACACAACTTAGAGGTAAACTTTTAAACACAATAGAATGATGAGGGAAATATGACTAAAGACCAATGTACGAGAACATTTCGTTTTTCACATTTATTATTTACAGTCTCACTTTCGAGCAGCCTGACATCTTTATGAAGATATCAATCTTTTAGCATGTTGCGTAACAAAGAATAAGGGTGAGGTATTTAAGCATGACAAGCTAATATGTAATAGATTACAATGTCCAGCCCGACAACTTTGAACATGTGAGCTGGGGCAGGTCACCCTTAAACTTTAAGGCAGCTTTAAAGCTGTACAGCCATTAAAGTTCAATAATGTTGGTAGAAGACTTACAACATGTACAGTGCAGGCCTAAAGTTTGGGCACACCTTCTCATTCAATGCGTTTTCTGTATTTTCATGACTATTCACATTGTAGATTCTCACTGAAGGCATCAAAACTATGAATGAACACATGTGGAGTTTGTACTTAACAAAAAAGGTGAAATAACTGAAAACATGTTTTATATTCTAGTTTTTTCAAAATAGCCACCCTTTGCTCTGATTACTGCTTTGCACAATCTTGGCATTCTCTCAATGAGCCACCTCTGGGAACTCCTTCAAGACAGTTGGAAAACCATTTCAGGTGACTACCTCTAGCTCATTGAGAGAATTCAATGTTTTCAGTTATTTTTTTTTGTGAAGTACATAACTCCACATGTGTTCATTCATAGTTTTGATGCCTTCAGTGAGAATCCACAATGTAAATAGTCATGAAAATACAGACAACTGAGAATGAGTGTGTCCAAACTTTTGGCCTGTACTGTACATATTTATGGAACATTCCAATTATGATCCAACAATATGAGTAAAAATGTAATACTTCCATGACCAGTTGTCATGACAGATAATAAAACATTTAATGCCAGGATAAAACAAAATCATAATACATTATTGACACATATTGATGAGTGTATATTAGTTCAGAGTGTGTACTCACACATCAAACACCAAGTGCAGCATTTAAAGTAAACATCAAGCCAAATGTTCAGTCAACTAGACAGTATTATAAGATATTAAACACACTGATAAAACTAAACAACTCCACTTTTCATAAAGTACTCAGAACAAACATGGCCTTAACTGAATGGCAGATCATGGATTAGGTCATTCCTAGTTTGCATCAGTTTACCAGACGTTCTACTAACCATTACAAGTAGCCCATCTGCTTACTTTGCTTAATAGTAAACTGAAACATTTGCACACACTTATCTTACTGCGCATTTGTTCATAAATGATTGCTGATGCTAAAAACACTGACATTTTTATTTGTAGGTTCCTAAGAGTACAGTAATACATATATAAACTGGTGGCTCCCAGCCCCAAACCCTTCCCAGTAGGGCTTTGACTGAATAGGAATGCAGGTCATCAGCAAATTCATGTATTTGAAGTACACACATGAAAAATGTGAAAATGTCTCAAAACAATCCTAGGAATTTAGAGTGGGGTGTTTGGTGTCCAATTGCTTAGGTTTCGTGCTGAAACTAACATACTAATTAAGGTGTATTAACTGAATTATCTTTACAGACTTTAATTACTTTTTTAGCCTCAATAGCCTTCAGCCTGTTGTAACATAGAACTGA